>OX155976.1:13257156-13857156 GCA_944548615.1 Micropterix aruncella
TGACGATCATACTTGTGCAATACATTCCGCACTAAACCGGTCTGGCCCATCCTTGTCTATACTTTATTTGAGCTAAACACGTATTTGAAATCGATTCATAACGGCTAATAAAATACTAGTTTTTTTTATTGTTCTGCATAGAAATCGTAAACAAATAAATATATTAAATATAAAAAAACACGACTGCCGTTACAGAAAGTAAACCATTGTAATTATAAATATTTTTATTATGGTTTATTGTGAATTTTTTGTGGCTTATGTATATTATTCATAACTTCTTCTTCGTCGTTCCCTCATTACTGAGGATCGTGGCCACTATATAGAGAACAGTTTGTCTACGAGGCTCTTCCACTTCCACTTCGACATGTCTTCTGCATGACGGGTCGCAGATTGTATTGACCCTTTTGTAACTTCTTTGATGAGGTCCTTCGATTGGCCGGTTATCTGCCTCTGCTTCTTCTTCCCTCCACTTGACCCCCGGGAAAGTATATTCTCCAGATTCTCTGGGTTTCTCCTGGCAACATGACCGAAGTAGGTACTGCAGGACCCTTCCCATTGCATACGTTGGAGAGCCTCTCTTTAATGACAGATTTGTTGGTGCGGCGTGCTGTGCATGGGATTTCTAGCATTTTATGCCACACCTCCAGTGCATCGATTTTGGTGCGTATCCGAGCCTCCAGGGTCCATGTCTCCGATGTATAGAGAAAGATCGAAAAAACCAGAGCTCGAACCAGCCTGACCTTAATCCTCTTACTAATAACCAGATTCTTCCACAGCCTTTTTAGCTTGCTCATGGTGGATTTTGCCATCTGGCTTCTGCGTGAGACCTCCTTTTCGCAGCTTTCGTCGTTGGATATCATGGAGCCCACATAGACAAAGTCTTTCACAGCTTGAAGGTCACTCAGCTCGTTGGTACGTTGCATGGTTCCAGCCCGGTCCACAAACATGAGTTTGGTCTTGCTGCGGCTCATGTGCAGTCCATACTCCTTGATTTCCTTCTCCGCCCTGCGTAATAGGGTCGCCAAATTATTTTAATCGGCACCTATGATAGTCGAGTCGTTGGCGAATCTTAGGTTATTGATCCTGAGACCTGTAATGCGAATACCACCCTCCCATTCGTCCATGACTTTTCTCATTATATGTTGGCCGATCAGATTGAAGAGTTTCGGAGATAAGATGCACCCTTGTCTGATGCCTCTCTCTGTTCTGAAAGAATTCGAAAGCTCATCGTCCATCTCGAGGCGCCTTCCATGTACAGACTCTGTATGAGGAATATAAGGTGGTTTGGGATCTCCATATCGCGCATAACCTCAAACATCTTCCTCCAGTCTACGCAATCAGAAGCTTTGCCATAGTCGATGAAAAAAAAAGCCGTTGGAATATTAAACTCCCTGCATTTCTCTATAAATTGGCGAATGTTGAAGATTTGTTCACGTGTGCCCCTTCCTCTTACGAAACCGGCTTGCTCAATCGAGATTTATGGGTCTATGAAGCACTCCAGCTTCTTGTTAAGAGTGCTGAGGAGATCTTGCTTGCGTGAGAGATAAGCGAGATCATACGGTAATTCTCACATTCGCAAGTCGAGCCTCTCTTATGCAATGGGGCCAAGATGGATTCGGTCCAATATTCAGGCCACTCTCCAGATCTCCACACCTTCTGACATATGTTGTGTATAACACGAACACTATCCTCACCCAGATTCCTTAAGTGTTGCGCCGTAATTTTGTCACTTCCACATGCTTTCGGCTTTAAGCGCGAGATAGCTGCATGGACTTCCTCCAGAAGTATATCAACAAGGGTTGTCGGCTACATGGGGCGAGCCCGTCCCCTCAGGAAGTTTCAACGATTAGTCGTTCTATCTCCCTGGAGTGAGCGCAGAAGACTTGAGGACAAAACAGTCCACCGTCTAGCTCCGCCACAAGCCCGTAAGAGGCCAACGCCTTAACCGCGAGATAGCCGGGAGTGTTACCCGGCGGGCCTACACTCACGCCCTTACTTCCAATTGTGACCAGATTACTCTGGTCTCTCGATTGGTTACGAGTTCGAGGTCGCTTGCGCGGTCCTCTCCCTTACGAAGCTGTGAAACGGTGTTTACCGAATCTATCGCGGACCACAGCGTCCTTTGCCCGGCTGTTCACTCAGGATCGGGTAGCCCATGGTCATTTCAAGAGCAGTCGCCGTAAAGGTGCGATTCCACCAAAATAGTGTGCAGCACATTTGCTTGCACACATTTTGTGCAAAACTCCAACAGTGCAGGTACTAAGCTGGTGTCGCATTTGGCTTCCGTCTCCACTGGTAAGGCTGTGCGTAACTTTTGTAAGCGCACAGTTCAGCACACTTGTGCGCGAACATGTTCACTGAGCAGAGTTTCTGCCGAGACAGTTCAGTAGTTAATATGAACGGGCAGGAAAACGTAGTGCTTTGTGCTGCAGCATGTGTTTTACTATGTAGTCTCCTTAAAAAGAAACGAAGGAAGAAACCGCGATGTTGGGTGAGGCCGTTACTACAGCGACGGAATGAAGAAACGAATAAATTTCTAGAAGAAATAAAAATAGATCCATTGAGTGGATTTAAAAACTTCACACGTATATCTTGCGAAGATTTTGACTTGCTGGTTAATGTAACTAGTCCTTTTATTGCTAAGCAAGATACCAACTACAGAAAATGTGTCCCTGTTTCAATAAGGCTTGCAATCACCTTAAGATATCTTGCTACTGGAGATTCTTTTGCAAGTTTAATGTTCTTATTTAAAGTTTCAAAAGAGCTTATTGCTCGGATTGTACCTGAGACTTGTAAGGCGTTGATAAGCGTGTTGAAAGAAAATATTAAGGTAAGAAAATAAAAATAATATACCATTTTATTTTAGTCACTTTTATTGCATTACATTTCATGCCAAGATATTGTTTCGCCATCATTCTGACGTAAAAGATCTGAATAATCATTATCGCGGACCTGAAAACTTGAAGCCGGTCCTTGACTCTGACAATTTGACGAATCTGAATACGGTGAAGGCATTGGAGTTGTAACATATTTTCCAGTACCAATAATAGCGTCATACAATAAATTATCTATATCCCTTTGTACTAAAATCTTGGTTCGCTCATCTCTAATTTTCCTTAATTTCGTTGCGACGGCTGCAGCAAAAATGTCTTCGTCATCAGGTTTTTTTGCTTCCATCTGCTTGTTTACGTTATTAATAATGGACAAAGCTTGGGCGATTCTCGGGTCTTCATCGACAATACGGCGTTTAAGCGAGTTCTTCGGAGCCTTAAACTTTTCGACTGGCCTTTCATGAAGAGACTCTTGATCTTCATTTACTGTGTCATTCTGGATAATAATATCTTGTGATACCTGAAATAGTAATAAAATTTCCTTTTTCAGATGCCTAACACTTTAGAAGAATGGATGATCTTAGAGCGCCAATTTGACCATCTTTGGAATTTCCCTCATTGCATTGGGGCTATGGATGGCAAACACGTTGTTATCTATGCTAATCTTCAGCAAGGAAAATTAAATTTGCCTGAACCTTACCCGTTACCCGGAAGGAACAAACCAATTCCACATGTCATTGTGGCAGATGATGCTTTTGCGTTAGATATAAATTTAATGAAACCATATCCCGGTCAACATGACAAAAGATCAAAAGAGAGAATATTTAATTATCGGTTGAGCAGAGCGAGACGTATTGTGGAAAACGTATTCGGCATTATGTCGTAAATAGTATAGGTATCTGGCGTAAATAGTATAGGTATCTAAGTAATAATATTAGAGGTAAGAAAATAAACATTTAAAACGTACCTACCTGTTCATTTATTTCGTCGTGTGAGTTCAAGCTGACGTTCGGCTCATCCCTTCCATGAAAGAAATTCAAATATGCATAAGCAAACCATTTCGGCTTATATTATATCTAAAATCCCAGAACCTGAAGATTTTGAGTCCGCCATTTTCTTCTTTTCTCTTCGGTATTGAGCCAAAATAATCTTCCATTTTCTCATTACCTCAGTCGAGTCACAATTGAAACTTTGCGCCAACTCTTGAGTGGCGTCGTGTTTTTTGTTTTTATTTTTATAATCACTGTGATTAGAATCCCATAATACAGGATAAGTTTCAATAGCTTGAATAAAATTAATAATTTTATCATTCGTCCAATCCATATTTAGCTTGGTTAATTAACAATGTACGCGCACAAATCAATGTTTTCACTCCGGTAGCGGAAGCAAGACTGAGTTCGCGCACAACAGGTTTGTCGACGCGACGCGAGTCCACTGCCTGCATGTGTGCGCGCACAAAAGTATACAGATGTGCGCGAACATTTCTAGAATGTTCGCGCACAATTTGTTATTGTTTGCTTTAGTGAGTCGACCAGAATAAACATTTGTGTCGCACACTGTGCATTGCAGTGCCGCACAGTTCTGCACACTGGTGGAATCCCAACTTAAGGTTCGCAGCCACCCCCGCTCTATAGGAAACAGTACTGCTTCCAGACTCCCCCGACTGTTAGAGTGCACAGTCGATTGGCTAACGCCGCACGGTGCGCAGACCGTCCAGGAGCGCCAGAAGGTTGATTCCCAGGGGAAACTGACCATAAGGCCAGAGTCCTACCCAGGCTCGCACTTCATGCGTGGAGGCCATCGGATAGGTGTTGACCCGTGAGTGTGACCAACCCTGAACAGAATGGGTCTTCGTGGCCAACTCAGCAAGGGCTTATTAACTCCCCAAATACCTACAAGCTGCACTAACAATATTTAAATTCGCCATACATATTATTAAATATTAACGCCATATGTTAGCAGTTGGCCCAAACCCGCCCTTAGCCGAGAACCGAACCACGCCGCCTGAGGCGTCGCAATGGAAACCAACCGTGGTTGTCCGCCGGACGAGATTCGTAGATTAAAATTATACGTTATTTTAATGAAGTGCGCCCTCATTTAAAATACAAGTGATTCTACATTAATTCGCTCAATATCCTGTATACAAGGTTTTGTCTGCATATTTTATATTTTTGTTTTTTAATTAAATGTTTACCAATTCCGAGGATAAACATTGCAGCTCAGTTGTCGGTGGCCCAGGTGGCGATTTTCTCGTTTTATTCATTCATATCCACGGATTTCACAACCTGTTTGCACTCGGTCCGTTTTAACATTCACTAGCTGTTGCCTGCGGCTTCGTTTTGCGTAAAGTTTCGAATCGATTTGTTAATTTAAGTAGGGTGGCGTTTATTTGCCTTTTTAGATGCTACCTTAACCCTTGGAGTAAATGGGTATTTTCATGGATGCATCTGTCTCTTTTGCAGGATTTTCGGCGACATCGACCTTAAAGTACTATAACTACGAAACTACTATACCAATCATAAAAAGAACAACTGCACAATGATTGCATTGAAATTTCGAATATAGAATATTGAAATATCATTTTGTAAAACAATTAGATAATTATGAATACCTAAATATGAGAACGTCAAAGAAGTGAAAAAAACGCGGAACCAGATCTGGTCGTATCATACTCAACGGATAATTGTTTCACAACCAGATTTGGTCGTATCATACTCAACGGGTTAAGATATATAATGCAAGACGTCCCCCCTCAGATGCCCGCTACCTTTCTCGTAGCCGTACGCGTCTTGCTCCTCGCCAGGAATTACTAATTTCATGATATCTCTATAACTATACCATCTAAACACTTACAGTAAATGGCTAAGTTTATCTCTGTTTAACAACCGTGATAATAGATTATTTTATTTTGATAATGATTCTTATTTTATTGCTAATGTCTTCAACCAACACTGCTTACTTATTTTTGTTACTTTTTTTGAGACATAACAGCATTTATTCTAGCTTAAATATAATAGTTAGATATATGATGTCGTCGACTTTTATATAGACCTCTTAAAGGCCGATGTTTTGGTCATATATTGTTTTCACATATATCAAACCGTTTCTTCAGCGCACGCCGATAAAGCAACTTACCAGCTCATTTTTTTCGGACTTGATTACAAATATCATGATTTCTTATTGAAAACCAATATCTATTACAATAAAATATAGCCTATAACACTCGTCAATAGCGGAGCCTTCTATTCGTGAAAGAAGTTTTGAAATCGGATTAGTAGTTTCGGAGAGTACCCCCTACATACAAACTTACAAACATACAAACTTACAAACATTACTTCTTTGTGATATTAGTATAGATGTCAAACAACCGCGATAGTCTTCGATTTCATGGAATCAACAAGGTTTTGCAACTCTTCTTTCATTATTCATAACTTTAATTCTTCTTCTCCGTCGTTCCCTCATTACTGAGGACCGTGGCCACTAGACAACAGTTTGCCTACGAGGCTCCTCCACTTCGACCTGTCTTCTGCATGGCGGGTCGCAGATTGTATTGACCCTTTTGTAACTTCTTTGATGAGGTCGTTCCATCTGGCCGGTGATCTGCCTCTGCTTCTTCTTCCCTCCACTTGACCCCCGGAAAGCATTTTCTCTAGATTCTCTGGGTTTCTCCTGGCAACATGGCCGAAGAACTGCAGGACCCTTCTCATGCATACGGTGGAGAGCCTCACTTGGATGCCGAGTTCTACCAGGACAGATTTGTTGGTGCGGCGTGCTGTCCATGGGATTCCTAGCATTTTACGCCAACACCACATCTCCAGTGCATCGATTTTGGTGCGTATACGAGCCTTCAGGGTCCATGTCTCCGATGCTTAGAGAAAGATCGAGAAAACCAGAGCTCGAACCAGCCTGACATTAGTCCGCTCACTTATACCCCGATTCTTCCGCAGCCTTTCTAGCTTGCTCATGGCCGATCTTGCCATCTGGCTTCTACGTGAGACCTCCTTTTCGAAGTTTCCGTCGTTGCATATCATGGAGCCCAGATAAACAAAGTCTTTCACAGCTTGAAGGTCACTCAGCTTGTTGGTTTGGTGCGTTGCATGGTTCCAGCCCGGTCCACAAACATGAGTTTGGTCTTGCTGCGGTTCATGTGCAGTCCGTACTCCTTGCTAACTTTAATTATGGTTTCCTAAAGATCTCGTTTTGTTTTGGGATGATGTTGGGATATTTTCTTGCCAATTATACTCCATACATTCTGAATAGTATTTAAAGCTGCCTGGCCAAAAATGTTAGAAGGTTAAATGGCAGAAAAAAATATAATTTTCAATCGTGCAATACTTTCGGCCAATAGTGTATAATATTTGGTTTTATCTTGCCATGTTGCAAAAGTATCTCGAATGTCAACTGTCTATTTCATCTTCTTAATCCATTCACGGAATATTTTAAAATTTATTTCCTTAACGATGCCGATGTGGGAGATAATCCACTAAAGACGCGGCTATCTCGCCTCAAGGTCAGCGCTGAACTGACATTTTATTGTAAAAACAATGCGGACAGTCGAGGCACAAAAAAAAGATTTATATCGCCGGTGTCGTACAGTCTGTTACGTCAGCGCGATTACAATAGAATGTCAATGTCAAGATGACATGAAAATCCCCGTTAATTTGGTTGTTTTATTTGAGTGATGTTCGGAATGCATTTATTTGATCAATTGTTGAAATTGAATGCCGATAAATTATATAGTCAGAGAATTAGGGAGGCCTTCATGCAGCAGTATCGTACAGTTACGATTGCTCAATGCCGTACTACGTTTTGACAGTTAGGATTTTACTAGGAAACTGTCTGGTTGTATGCTCTAAAGGCTAAAAACATTCCTCTACAAAACCTTTCTCAATAATCGAGAACGCTTCAGATTGGATATTGAAGGTCGATTCGGTCTCTAAGCAGTATAAATTCTCTGAAAGTTTCGAATGCACAGCCTTGCGTCCAGATATAACTCTTTACTCTCTATCTCGGTTGATGGCCCTTATTGTAGAATTAACTGTTCCATGGGAATCAAATATCCCAAAAGACCACGAATACAAATTAAATTAATACCATGATTGCAAATGCCGTCACCCGGAACGGCTTCACTTGTTTCACCTTCACGCGGTGGAAGTTAGCGCTCGTGGCCTGTCAGACAAATCTCTGTCACTCCTCTTTTTATTAAAGATCTTGGTCTCTCTAGGAAAATAATCAACACCTTCCTAGAAAAAATATCCAAAACTGCGATTTCCGCATATCAAATTCTATGGCTTCGAAGGGGGAGTGACTGGGTAGTAAGGTGTACTCTCTCACATGTGACAAGATATGAGAGTTTCTGTCCTAACCTACCACAGTCGGTCGTTCTTCATCAGCGCACATTCGCCCACCGTTGGGCATACGCCCCTCCAATCACTCCTCATCCGGATCGGTTGTCCGTTTCCCTCATCCAGACTGGTCCAGATGTCACCATCGCGCCGGTGGTCTGCCCGCACTTCTTCTGCCTAACCGGGGTCTCCGCTCCAAAACGCGCTTGCTCCACCGTTCGTTGTGTCGTCGGGCCACGTGGCCGGCCCAAGCCCATTTCAGCTTAGCCACTCTTTGACCCACGTCGACCACCTTCGTGCGCTGTCTGATGAGCCCGTTTCGGATTCGATCGCGCAACGATATGCCGAGCATGACTCGCTCCATGTTACGCTGCACCACCACAGCCGGTCGTTAGTCCGTAGTAATTCATCGCTCACCAGTGGCGTAGCTAGGGTAATTTGCGCCCGGGGACAAGACACAAAATCTGCGCCCCTTCTCGTATCGAGATTCTGGAGACTCACTGGGGCCGGAGTCCCCAAAAAAATTGTTATTTTCACTTTATATTATGGAACGCCGATTTGGTAAAAACGAATGTCCTATTATCCCATTGCAATTCATTTTTTTCTGTATACAATTAAATTGTAATGGGATAATAGGACTTTAGTTTTTACCAAATCGGCGTTCCATAATATATGGTTCATAAATAGAATAAAAACTAAAAATTCGTGTACACAATTCGGAAGAGCAGACGCGTCGGAGCCATTATTTAGCGGTCACGTGACTATTGCGTCGCGTGTATACAGATTACAGACCAGGGTTGTAATGTCACAAATTTTTTGAACATTCAAGATTTTTAATTTTTCGTTTAAGAGCCTTATTACAAAATAGCGTAGGTATTCTTTTAAAATGAGTTGAAAAAATGAACGCATTTTTTTTTGGATGTAACTATAAAAGATAGGATAAATAAATAAATAAATAAATAAATAACTATTCAACCCTGGGAGAAAAACCGCGGCACTGAGCGCTCTTCTCTTGCGCAAGCAAATATATACACAATTTCTAATTGTTTTTTGCAGTGTTTTCTCCTTTCTAATGACAATAATTTATATTATGTCGTATTGCTAAAAGAGTGAACTTTAATATAGTATAAGTATTATATAAGAATTTTATTTTATTTCTGAGAAAATTAGAATGATACAGGAAGATTTTTTTTTTAATTTTGTGTAATTGTAAGTAATGTATACCTTGGATATGTGGTCAAAAAACGAAAAAATAAAGCCGTAGTGTACATCAAGAATACATGACGGACATAAAAAAAAATAGTATACGGTTTTCGTTGTAGTGATATTACTGTATTAAGGAGCTCAAAGTTTGCCTTCCGAGCGTTTTACGAATAACGACTTTCGGAAAATGGGCTGAATAAGTAAATAATATTCGTTACATCTAAAATTAAAGGCCGCTATGGTCAACATCAAGAAATGGTCCAGGTAATTCAGTAATTAAAGTTTGTAGAAATCTCTTGATTTCTTGGAATTAGAACGCCAAAAATCCACTTTTCTTGCCTTTCTGGAAAAAATATGTGATAGGGCTCTTAACATCTCACGCTTTTAAAATACATTCATTTTTATAAAATTAAAATACAAAAGTTAGTTTAAATCGATCCTCATTTTGGCGCCCCCTAAGCTGTGGCGCCCAGGGACATATGTACCCCCCTGCCCCCCCCTCCCTAGCTACGCCTCTGCCGCTCACCCCTCAGAAGTGTTAGTAGTATTATGATGGGCCCGACTCTGTATTTATTTTTGAATATTTTGCCAGGTGTGTTGTTTCAACCGGGAATAAAGTTTAGATTTAAAATAATACTTAATCAAGTATAATTCTTGTTTTTCGTTTAGCATATCGTAAATAAACGGGCTATATAAACAAAATGTCTCTGCCCAAAAATGGTCTGCATTCGGGGGACCTTGAAATGAATGGATTAAGATCAGCAGATCCGCTGTTGAGTTCTTGTTGCGTTAAAAAAATGACATATCTCGACTTAGGATATCGTCTGGAAGCGGTCCCGTGCAACTTACGGCGAACCGAGCAGAGCAGACCCCTTGTTTTATGCCCATCTCAATTGGTTCCAATAATTCGTCGGCGCACTCGAGACTTTCGAGGGCAATTTTTCAATTTCAAGTGGCCTATTAGTGGCGGGCATACGGATGTGCGGGCGATCCGATCGTGGTTCCGGCGCGGCGTCTCCTGCACACGTAGCATAGGGGCCGTCCACATATTACGTAATCACCGAGGGGGGAGGGGTTTGGGGCTGATCCTTACGCTTGATTACGTGGTGAGGGGGAGGGGGTGCCCGCCCTGATTACGTAATCAACTTTGGTCACCGCATTGCAATTTTTCTGCGACATCGCGGCTCTCCGACGCTGCGGAATCGACACAGCCACTGTGGTCTGAAGATTAGTACCAGTAATAAACCAAAGAGTTTGACTTCTCAATTATTTAAAAAAAAAGTGCATTTATAAATGCATTAATGTTGTTTTTAACGTACTGTCTCTACAGGCACAGTTGCCTGAAGATTGGGATCTACATCCAAAGAATTAGACCTTCTTCTAATTGTTTTAGATTAAAAATGCACATTAAATGTGCATTTTTAAATGCATTCTTAAATATTTTTTTCTCTTTAATACCGTCTTTACAGCCACTGAGGTCTTAAGATTGGGATGTGTAAATGAAACCAAAGATTTTGAGATTTTGTAATTATTTTGAATGAATAAAGTACATTTTTAAAAGCATTCTAAAATGTTTTTTTTTCACTTAACCATCTTCAAACACTTTAGAAACGCTGGGTTCACGATTCTTCACATTTTCCACAAATTCGGTTGGTTACGTATCTTGGAGGAGGGGGGGGGGGGGCAGGCCACAGATTACTAATAATAATAATAATATACTCTTTATTTGCACTTAATTACGATACAAAAGGCGAGCTTATTGCCACATGGCAATGTCTTACAACTAACCTAATCACAGTGGTACATGCGCGCATTGTGGAGATACAGATTATTACATAAAATACAGACCGTCTGCATAACATACAGACCTGTAGAGGTTTTTATAACTAAGAATGCCCGAGGTGAGGAAATTGGAAAATGAAGAGGAGAGAATGGGATGAACTGGTTACTTCTTAGAGAGGTAGTAATCCTTAAGATGAGTCTTAAATGATGGTAAAGAAGGCGAGTTTCGTATATTTGCCGGGAAATCGTTCCAGAGTCTTGCACCATGGACACAGAAAGAGTAGGAATAGAAATCACTATTATGACACGGAATTTTTAGTAAACTGTCAGAGGCTGTCTGAAGTATGAGACCGTGGGAACTTGGTTCAAAGAAGTCGTGGATATATATAGGATGGTGTTGATTGGGAGAGTACACGTTAGAGGAGACCAAGTATATGAACATTTCTCCTTTGGCGTACTGGCAACCACTTTAATTGTGCCCTATATTCGGAATCAGAATCAGAATTAATTTATTTGTCTGTTTCGTGTTATACATTTTGTATTATACGTGCACTCGGGTGTGTTAGCTAACTTATTACTACGAACGTCACCAGTAGATGCGCAAGCAATATGTGGACGGCCTCATATGTTGATGCTTTCTGTGCTGTAGACCACTGCACATTGGACTGGCTATAGCCGACCAAGCCGACTAGACCATGATAGCTGGTAGCGAACGGTCTCATCCACTATGTTTTCGGATCGGTCCAACTCACGATTCAGCTCCTATTCAGAAGCCTCCTCGCGTGGAAGACTGCCCCGGGTAGGACTCTCGCGTCTCGGGCTTCACGACTGGTGGGTTGGTTTCCCTCGTGGGGTTGCCTCCCGGCGTTACTGGACGGTTTGCGCACCGCGCGGCGAAGCCAATCGATATGTGTTGTCTGAAGTCAAATATGCCTTTAGCTATTGTTAGGCGACAATGTCATCGTCTTTGTTCATGGACTACTATTTGATTAATGTGTGTGTTTTTAGTACCGTTAGTTAGACACACTACGTCATGCAAATATTATGATTACTATGACTGTACCGATCGGAATCGCGTCTGGCTACATTTTCGCACATATCTACGTATAGTCCAAGGGTCAGCGACAAAAAAGTGCAAGAGTTTAGTAAAAGCTGATTCTTTCAGATCAGACAGTATTTCGGCCATAGAATGCTGGGGTAGTCAGCGGGCCAGACTCCGGGACACCTGGCGCTGGCGTACTAGGAACGGTGTAATTTTAATTAATACCCACAAAGTGTTTTGGAGAAGCTGAAAATTCATCAGTAGACACGGATACAATACAGAACTCAAAACAAATGTCGAGACTGCTTAACAATAGAATGGGCGGCGTCAGCATTACTCTATACATGTCACAAAAATGAAGTCCATTATATTACGTGGCACATTAGACCGATGCGTAATAGTTACCTACAAATACGTACCGGCAGGAACTTCATTTTTGTGACATGTATGGCGTAATGCTGACTCCACGCGTTATATTGTTAAGCAGTCTGACCATTCGTTTCGAGATCTTTATTGTGTCCACTCACTGTCTACTGATGAATTTCTAGCATTTCCAAAACACTTCTGGGGTA
Source organism: Micropterix aruncella (assembly GCA_944548615.1). Taxonomy (NCBI): domain Eukaryota; kingdom Metazoa; phylum Arthropoda; class Insecta; order Lepidoptera; family Micropterigidae; genus Micropterix; species Micropterix aruncella. The sequence continues at coordinate 13,269,932 of OX155976.1, forward strand.
CTAATAAAAATTACACCTTTCCTTGTACGCCAGGTGTCCCGGAATCTGGCCTGCTGACTCTACTCCAGCATTCAATGGTCGAAATACTGTCTGATCTGAAAGTATTAGTTTTTATTAAAATAACCATACATATATGTCATATAATATGTCACTGGTTATATAAAATAACCAGCGACAATCTTTCGTTCTCATAAAAGGTGTCGTTACTTAATTATATATTTTCTTTTCTTATTACTATCTATTTAATAATTAATTCATTTATTACTTTAAATTATTCCTATATACTATATTTAATTCTATAATTAATTCTATTATTAATAAATATTACTATAATTAATTCATCTATTGATATACCGTGTTTATGAATCTATTTACTCTTTTTTTCTGCTCTATTTACTTTATATTTACTCTTTTAATAATTTGGACTGTTTAGTAACTTAGCAATTACTTTAAGGTAAATTAAAAAAAGTGACATCTGTGAGAGATTTTGGGATCATCCTAGATAATAAATTGCTATTTGCGGAGCACATTGATAATGTTATTTCGAAAGCTAATAAATGTTAGGTTTTGTCCTTAGAGCATCTACTCTTTTCAGGTCGACCGATACCATAAAAATATTATTTAATTCTTACGTGAGAAGTCATTTGGAATTCGCGTCAGTCATCTGGAATCCGCTATACAAAACATATATTTCCCGAATTGAGGCAATTCAAAAACGGATGACGAAGCGTCTAAATTTGTTATATTTTGTAAAACCATCTTCGTACACAGAGTCGCTTCGGTTTCATAAGATGATGTCGTTAGAAAAGCGCCGAAGAATGATCGACGTCTGCATAAGCTAATTAATAATCGTGTTGATGCTAGTCAAATCTTGGAGCAGATAAATTTTTTCGTGCCCCCTCGACCAGCTCGCTCTCAGCGTTCCTTTCAACTGCCAATTGTCAATTCTAACTATGCACAAAATGCTTTTCTTTATAGAGCTTGTCATCATTACAACTCGGTGTTTATGGATGTTGATATATTTGCCACAACCCCAGATACATTTAAAAATCTAATTATTAATATATTACAATTTAATTAAGAAATCTGTTTATTATGAAAATAGTTATTATCCTCTTATTCTTTGTATTTACATAACTTATTCCTTTTTACTTTCTTTCGTTCTCATAAAATGTGCCATTACATAATTATATATTTTATTTTCTTATTACTAACTATTTAATAATAAATTAATTTATTACCATATTAATATACATGTTTATGAATCTATTTACTGTTTTTCCTGCTCTATTTACTTTATATTTACTCTTTTAATACTTTGGACTTTTTAGTAACTTAGCAATTACTTTTCAGAATATTTTCTGTTTATTTAAAAAAGACTAATATTTCACTTTTCACTTTAAAAAATGCTTATTTATTTTAAACTATTCTTTTACATAGAATAACGTACTATATGACCGTTTAATTGGTGGAAACATATAAATGGTTAATGTTTGTTATACTTTGATTAAGTAAATGTGTGGCTTGTACTGCCTGTATAAAATAAAATAAAATAAAAAAAACACAAAAAAACAAGAGGTTTAAAAAAAAAGGTCTTGTTTTTTTTTTGTCGCTGGCTCCCCAACTAATATTAAACCTACAGGCATACGTACATTATTATACACAATAATAATTATAGAATCGGCTAGGGGTGACGTCACGCGCGTAATCGTGTTTCTCGGCGGAAAGAGATGGGGGAATGTCTCGCTCTCGCGAGACTGGGTCTATTTATAATGAAAATCGGTGAGGACGTGGTCGCTATTGACCGGACGCACCCGATTCCGCGGTAATCGGCCGCACCCACCCACCCACTTGTTACTGCGCAGCCCAATCAATTCGATTCGTTCGTTTTTGATCTTTTAAACTTGAGGCGCAATACATACAGTACCGTGCGAATTAATTGTAACAACGAATATTTTTCTTCGAAAAGTGCTTTATTGGACATAAATATACAAAAACAGTACTGGTAGCTGGGAGCTAATGAGTCCTTTTGGAGTTGGCCACGAAGACCCATTTGTTCAGGGTCGGTTACACTCACGGGTCAACATCCATCTGGCGGCCTCCATGCATGAAGTGCGAGCCCTGGCTGGACTCCGGCCTGAGGGCTAGTTTCAGGCGCTCCTGGACGGTCTACGCACCGTGCGGCGTCAGCCAATCAACTGTGCATTCTGACTAACAGTCGGAGGAGTCTAGAAACAATACTGTCTCCTATAGAGCGGGGGTAGTTGTTGACCTTACGGCGACTGCTCTTGAAACGACCATTTGCTACCCGATACTGCTCTTTGAACAGCCGGGCAAAGGATGCCGTGGTCTGCGATAGATTCGGTATACACCGTTTCACCGCTTCGTAAGGGAGAGGACCGTGCAAGCGACCTCGAACCCGTAACCAGTCGGGAGACCGGAGTAATCTGGTTGCAACTCAAGGTCGGATTTAGGGGAGGGCCTCCGGGGCTTTAGCTCCGGGCCTCCACAAAAGAGGGCACCCCACAATAGAGACTTCGGAAAAAAATCTTTTAAATTGCGACGAGTAAACTAGTAAACACTTGTGAACAACTTTTCCTTTGATATTTTTTCGCTGTTTTACCTTTACTTACAGTCCTTTGTGCAACCATGATTATATTGTTCTTAAATATTTTTAAAAAACGATTCATCTATATTTTTTCACTCCAATCAGAAACAATGGAATGTTAAAATTTGTTTTAAACGTTAACTTTCTTCCTCAACAAGGGGATCTGCGCTTGGGGCAAAAAGGGGGCCTCCACTCCTTTGTTGCCTCAAGGCCTCCAGACCTCTATATCCGGCCCAGTTGCAACAGGTAGTAAGAGCGTGAGTGTCGGCCCGCTGGGTAACAACCTGGCTATTTCGCGGTTGAGATGTGTGCCTCTTACGGGCATGTGGCGTAGCTTGACGGTGGACTGTTTTGTCCTGTCTTCTGCGTTCACTTGATGGGCGATAGGTTTGTACCGTTTCAAAGTCCTCTGCGCTCACCTCGCGTAGATTTTTACACCGAAAAGGAAAGTCACATAAAATTTAAAGATACACATAACAAAAACACCAGATACAAGAATAATTTAATTCTACCATGCGTGGTTTTAAACACTGCTAAGCAAAGTACACAATTCTCAGGGCCTTATTATTTTAACCGCCTTTACAACATGACTTTTTTTACAGCCCCTTTATTTTAATGTAATGCGTATACTGATTATTTCATTTGTTGATTGTTTTAGCTTGAATTAATTATTTTATTGTTTGTTTTAGTTATATGGTATCTTATATTTAAATGTAATTACAATGTATTGAGATTCTTCTTGGACAAAACATTATAAAAATTAGTTTGATTGATTATTGATGATTATTGCTTTTGTTTGATCATTTCTGATATTTATTATTTTAATTGTTGATGGTTTTAGTTTTACTGATTGCGCCTTATATTGCTTCTACTTTATGAAGTTTCTTCTGAAACGAAATGTTGTATGCTCTCTCGGCAGTTTGTTACTTAAACATTGTATGTTTTTTAAATAATTCTCACAATAAAGAACTTGAACTTGATACAACGATCAAATTTCGTTTAAAACTTCCTGAGGTGACGGGTTCGCCCGTTGTAGTTGACAGCTCTAGTTGTCCTTAAATAGTGTCCTCAGCTTTCGTCCTGCTTTCGACGCTCTTTTTCGGAAAAAATGAGCTCTTTCGAAATCAGTTATGCAACGATGCGTTTCGCCTGAAATACTGAGTTGTTGAATGTTTAAAAATTCAGTTGAACCAACTTCACTGCCATCGAAGCTGTTTTTATATCATTATAACTCAACGCACTTTATTGAGTACTTTTCAAACGTTCTTAGAATGTGGTAAATCGGTGAGATCCGTTGCATCTGTGGGAACTTAACTAGCATTGTCGCCTACAGAGAAACTCGCTTTCGTTAACCAGCCACCTGTCATCAGTGCTTGCAAAGCGATCTTGTATTGTTTCCAACAGACTCACCAGTGACTCATCTAGGCCGGCACTCCAACGCAAAAAATATCTCATAGACGATTCAGCGAAACGATATATTGAACGAACTTCTTTCCTAGTGACTCGCGTTTGTTTCCTTTCATGGAAATAAGCCTATCAGGATTTTCTTAACTTTCCCAGCATAGGGAAAGTATTGTGAACGCACTTCTCTACGTCTGTGTGTGTATGTGTGTGTGTGTGTGTGTGTGTGTTTGTTCCTCCATAATATCGCCCAAACGATTTATGCGCCCAAACGTGTGTATGAATGTGTGAGGGCGCGCGCGCGCGCGCATCAATGTGTGTGTGTGTGTTATGCCCGCTCCACACATTCTCCGGCGATGGCTGAATCGCCTATGTCCCTCTCTCTCTTTCCCATACATTTTTCTTACGTCATGTGGCGCCGACTCGCTTTCACCTTACCAAGATTGGCCATCATCGACCATTGTGAAGAGGGGTCTTGAGGGTGTGTTTGTGTGTTTGTTCCTCGATAATAGCGCCCAAACGATTTATCCGATTGAGCTGAAATTTGGTATGCAGGCATAATTTGGTCTTGGCTTGAGTCGAAAAGTTAAATACATAATTTTACTTAATTACCACTTTTACATCGTTTATCAAGTTAATTACAACTTTTACATAATTTATTGTAATATTAGAGTCCTGTCCACCCTAGAACGGGCTAGTCTTATTGGGTGACAGAATCAAATAAGCAAAAGGTTAAAGGGCTCTCTAGACGATCAAGCATGCTTGTCAAGCTTCTCGTCGCGGGCTAGGGGGGATCGTAAACCGCGGGAAATATGCAAATATATTTTTTTAATATTTACTAAAAATGTATAATTTTGTAGTTTTATTACCAGTGAGTCACGTTAATTACTTGATGATAGATTGATTGATGATTGATTGATTTGTGATTGATCCGGTACTCTTAGTGTTGTTAGTGATGGACATTTGAACCAAGCCCCATACATTTTTGGTCATTATCCTTTCAGCTCAATCGAATACCAACAAGTCGTTCAAAAATGATTTGCACATTTTGAAACGGACAACTTACTCTCATGTAATAAAGACGATGTCAGTGTACGAATTATCACTTGCATTTCTAATATGGGTGGCTGTTCGCGAGAGATCGATTCTTAGAAGCTTATATTCCTCTTTCACACGCTCGAGCCACCCCATAACAGACATAAATAACAGACACTGAAACAAAATACGGCTCATTCAAATATTAAAATCATCCGCAAGGAAGTCCTAACTAAATACGCAGGACAAAATTCCATGAAAGGCCCTGGTAATAATATATCGCCGTCTTTAAGGGCCGAAGACCCCTAATTAATTATCAGCCTGTCATTTCTCGCAGTGGATATATCGAGGGTGTCGACCGATAACAAAAAATCGTAAACGCGGCAAGCCGCTCGCGCAACCCTCTTATATTAAAACAAATGTGGTAATCTCAAAATAATCGCAATGTTTGAGGTAATTAGGAGGCTATTAATTATTCGACTGAAAGCTTGGATAAAATCAAATACTTATAATTTTGCTAGCTATTCGAAGGAATTTTAAGTACTAAATATGATGTATTGTTAATGTTTAATCTACATATTTTCGCTATAAACCTAATGATAATGTAGTAGTAATACATATTATAGAAAATTACCTTCAATGAAGGTGAGATTAATTTAAGTTAAAAATGTATGCCTGATTAAATAATATGTACTCTCGCTAAGCCACACCCCTTAACCCTCAGTAGGCCGGTCTCTTACCGCCGCCATTGCCTTTTAACCAATCACGGGTTAGAGTGGCGGGGCTTTAGCGAGGCTAGTGAACGATTTTGGAAAATCGAACAGTCACAAAAATACCGAGGTCGAGAATGAACGACCCTTAAGCGGCGGGATAATAGTTGTACATACGGCAGCCCTTGGCTGGTCTCGTACTCGCGCGCATAATTTAAGTGTATACTGTAACTCACGAGTAAATTGAGGGACAATAAACGTTCTTTTGAAATAAACTCTTTCACTGTGTGATCATCTAATAGAGTGTGAACCGGATACGGGAGACTACTCGGCGGCCAGGAAGAACGAGAGAACGCGAAGGTAAATAACATTTACAGTCCACAAAAACCACCCTTCAGCAGTGGGAGAAACTCACAGAAAAATAACTGATGGATTTTATAACCATAAGTGATCCATCGCAGCCGGATGAAAAATAAAGAAAAGAACCTTGAAAAATAAATTGTACGATGGAGTCGACCGCAGAAAAATCGAACGTATCGAGGCGGACCTGGTCACAAAGCAGCAGGAGGAGTGAAAGAGTTCAGGAAGTGAAAGAAGCATCAGAACAGCTGAGGCGGGTCACCAGAGAACAAGCAAAGGTAGCCGCGGAAAAGAAAAAATTGGAATCAGAGGCGATAACGCAAAGGGAACAACTCCGTGCGACCGAAGAGATAGCGACGGCAAAACGCAGATCGGAGGCGGCAGGGGCGGCGGCTGCGATTCAAGTGCAACATGCAGATTTAGAAGCTGAATTGCAGATGCTAGAAGCAGACCGTCAGCACGCACTTAGAGTGTTAGACGTAGTTTCCGAAGCTTACGACTCAGAAAAAAGCGGAGAATGGGAGACAAGAAGTTACGCCGATCTTGAAGAAACAGCAGGTCGTACTACGCTGTGGGCAGAGACGCAAGCACCGCTGACTTCATATAGTGAACCCGACCAAATAAAACCACGAAATGAAGAGCGATACCGCGGCAGGAGAGAAGAAGAATCGGACGAGGCGATGCAGCTCGAGGCGGGCGCGGCGGCACCTCACGGGGCAACACATCGCGCGGCACACGAGGGGATGCGGCTCGAGGCGGGCGCGGTGGCACCTCACGGAGCAACACATCGCGCGGCGCACGAGGGGATGCGGCTCGAGGCGGGCGCGGCGGCACCTCACGGAGCAGCGCATCGCGCAGCGGGCGGCGAAATCGCGACCGAAGCGGACGCGGCGGCCACAGACGCCGCCGCGGCCGCTGGCTCCAGCACAGGAGACGGGTCCGATGACAGCGCGAGCAAAAAATTAATAAGCCAGGTATGTCGAGTAATTTCAATAGCCTCCTCGAAGCCGCAATATAACAAAGAACTTCCACCCTTTAGTGGAGATCCACTTCAGTTTTTAGCCTTTAAATCGATTTTTAACCAGTCCACCGAAGTTATAGGTCTGAATGACGAACAAAACTTACTTCGCTTGCAATCCGCGATACGCGGACGAGCAAGAGATTGCGTTTCGGATAATAGTTGTACATACGGCAGCCCTTGGCTGGTCTCGTACTCGCGCGCATAATTTAAGTGTATACTGTAACTCACGAGTAAATTGAAGGACAATAAACGTTCTTTTGAAATAAACTCTTTCACTGTGTGATCATCTAATAGAGTGTGAACCAGATACGGGAGACTACTCGGCGGCCAGGAAGAACGAGAGAACGCGAAGGTAAATAACATTTACAGTCCACAAAAACCACCCTTCAGCAGTGGGAGAAACTCACAGAAAAATAACTGATGGATTTCATAACCATAAGGGCGAAATCGCGACCGAAGCGGACGCGGCGGCCACAGACGCCGCCGCGGCCGCTGGCTCCAGCACAGGAGACGGGTCCGATGACAGCGCGAGCAAAAAATTAATAAGCCAGGTATGTCGAGTAATTTCAATAGCCTCCTCGAAGCCGCAATATAACAAAGAACTTCCACCCTTTAGTGGAGATCCACTTCAGTTTTTAGCCTTTAAATCGATTTTTAACCAGTCCACCGAAGTTATAGGTCTGAATGACGAACAAAACTTACTTCGCTTGCAATCCGCGATACGCGGACGAGCAAGAGATTGCGTTTCAGGGTTACTTTTATCCCCTGCGAACGTTGGCGAAATAATGAAAACATTAGAGACGTTATTTGGAAATCCAAATGTAATTATTCAGCGCACACTAGCTGATTTACGTAAAACCAGGGACCTCTCTGAATTTATAGAAGCAGAGGAATTGTTGCAATTTGCTTGCCAAGTTAAGAATCTGGTGGCCACAGTAAAATCAGTAAATAGGATTGAGCACCTATGGAACCCAGAACTTTTAGGTTCTCTTGTAGCGAAGTTGCCAAAAAACTTATTAACATTGTGGCTAGGAGATAAAGGAAAGGGTAAACCAGACGAACCGGTTATCATACGATTCGCATCTTGGCTAGAAACACTAGCGATAGACTCGCAAGATGCGGGAATAGGTCCATTAGACAGCGGTAGAAAAAATCAAGTAGTAGCGCGCGATAAAAAGTATAAACAGCAAAATCATAAAAATTACGTTCTTAACATGACTGAGCAGTCTCGTATGAAATGCCCAAATTGTACCGGCGATCATTTTCTCAGCAAATGCGAAAGGTTTAAAAAACTTTCCCTAGACTCTCGCTGGGGAGTCGTAAAATCACTTAAGCGATGCTTTAAATGCCTTGCACCTTCGCACGGCAGGAAAAACTGCCCAGCCTATAAAAGGTTTCCTCGATTTAAGTATCATTTCTTACTTACTGCCGCGGACGCGGCGCTCGGCGGAACCGAGATAATTACGGCAACAGCCGAAGGTGAAACACAGACCGGGGCTATTGTCGCGCATACAGTAGCCAACAACAGAGTCCTCTTGCAAGTTTTACCGATAACGTTAATAGGACCAAAGGGGAGAAAGGTAGTTTACGCGCTTTTAGACAGCGGATCGACGGTCTCTATAATAGACCGCGAAGTCGCGCAAGAGCTGAATATTAGAGGGCCTCCCACCAATATGGAGGTATGTGGTATAGGAAGTATGAAAACTTCTTCTAAAGGGGCTGAAACAGTCTCGTTTCAAATAAGGGGGGAATTGGGCCGTAAGGTTTTCGACGTGCAGGCTTATAGTATTGCGGCGTTAAACCTTCCGAAATTAAAAAATTTATCGGCGGCCGCCTCTGATTTTGACACTTTGACTGCGGTGAAAGTCGACAAAATATCAGATGTCCAACCGCGCCTACTAATCGGGGCTAATTGTTGGGAATTAATCGTTTCACGCGGATTAAGGCGCATTAATGACGAATTATCGTTGTCAAAAACACTACTGGGCTGGGTTCCAGTGGGACGAGTATCTGTAGATAGGCAAAATGACGCATTACATAGCTTCTGCCTAAGTGATAGCGGTAGCAATGACGCGTCTCTTCAGAGATTACTCGAGGAAAACCTCAGATTAGAGCAAGACTGGCCGAATAAAAAGCGAGAACTTGCGGACTCGGTAAGGTCTAAAAAATTATTAGAATCCACTACTTCGTTAAACGGCGGGGTATGGCACACGGGGTTGCTCTGGCGAGATGACAGACGTGTTCTTCCTGATAGCCGACCTATGGCGCTAGCTCGACTTCACGCCGTCGAGAGAAAAATGGACAGAGATCGGACTTATGGAGACGCTTATTGTCAGAAAATGGACAAGTACTTAGCAGAAGGTTACGCCGAAGAAGTAGACCCTTCCAAATTAGCCGGCCGAACTGATATATGGTTTTTACCACACTTGGGTGTCTGTAGCGCCGCCAAAGGAAACAAGCTTAGGATCGTGCATGACGCTGCTGCTAGCGTAAAGGGAGTATCTCTAAATAGCTTACTGATAACGGGGCCAGACTATAATCAAAGCATAACAGGTATACTTTTTAGGTTCCGCGAGCATCCGGTGGCTTTTACCGCCGATATTGGGGACATGTTCATGCGTATTAAGGTGATCGAGGACGATACCTATAGTCAGTTGTTCCTTTGGCGGGGATATCGGCGCGATATAGAACCTCGTATCCTAAAAATGTCCTCTTTAATATTCGGTTCTCGGTCATCCCCGACATCAGCCCTCTATATCCGAAATAAAAACGCTGAACGTTTCAAGAATCAGTACCCTCTAGCAGTGGAGGCTATCACAGACCATCACTTTATGGACGACCTTGCTTTCGGGTCTTCTTCAATAGAAGAAGCTCGTAACGTGATAAAAAACATAATTTACATCCATCAACAAGGGAATTTTTTCTTAAAGGGCTGGGCGTCTAATTATCAAAGCGTTTTGAATGAAATACCCGAAGAAAGGAAAGCTACCCATAATATTGCTCTGGAGAAAGGAGAGATAAGCTCTCAACGGCTTTTAGGGTTAGAATGGTTGCCAGAAAGTGACCAACTTACATTTAATTTTAGGTTAGAAAAACTCGATGACGCCTTAAAAACGGGCCAGAGAGTGCCAACGAAACGAGAGGCTCTTAAGGTAGTAATGTCAATTTATGACCCACTCGGGGTATTAAGCCCAATAACTATCCGAGCCAAAATTCTAATGCAAAAGGTGTGGACCAGCGGTGTAGCCTGGGATGAGGAGGTCACACAAGATATTTTCAAAGGTTGGGGTGAATGGATAAATGCCCTTCGCTCGGCGAAGGACGTAAGGATTTCACGCTATCACGGCGTAACAAAGAATCCCTCCGAAAATAGACAATTACACATATATTGTGACGCGTCTCAAGAGGCTATGTGCGCTGTCGCGTATATGAGAATAGCCAGACCAGGCGAAGAACCGACCACATCCTTTATCGCAAGTAAAACCAGAGTCGCGCCGTTAAAAAAAATGACAATACCGCGTTTAGAACTGACAGCAGCACTATTAGGCGCCGAACTAGCGAAAAAAATCACTAGCGAGTACAAAATTAAATTTCATGAAAAGATTTTATGGACAGACTCGATGAACGTACTTTGGTGGATACGTTCACGTAGCTCCGACCACCAACAATTTGTCTCTAACCGTCTGGGAGTATTGGACGAACTGACTACCCCGGAGGAGTGGAGATGGTTAAGCGGAAATAGTAATCCTGCAGATGAAGCTACGAGAGCGAAGTCAAAAATTGACCTCTCGCCCGAGAGCCGTTGGCTGAATGGTCCTGAATACCTTAGACAGCCACCAGAGGTATGGCCGGCAAAGGTTCCCCATCAACCCGGGGAAAAGGATAAGATATCCCTCGAGTATAAACCATTGGCGGTATTTGCGCTACACGCTGTACCTACGAGCACAATAGATGTCGCGAGATTCTCCCAACATCGCAGATTATTGCGCGTAGCCGCATACGTTAGGAAGTTTATTCAACTATGTAGAGGTGCCACGAATAACTGCATTTTAAACGGACAAGACATTGCCAGCGCTGAAATAATATTATTAAAGGAGTCGCAGAGTCGTTCTTTTAAGAAAGAAATAGAACTTATACGAGTGAAAGGGACTTTACCTAGGAATAGCCGTTTGATAGGTTTAAATGCGTACTTAGACGAGCGGGGCTTAATAAGAGTAGGCGGCCGCATCGCAAATGCGCCGGGTATACCACACGACACTAAGTATCCCATAATACTTGACGGCCGGGATCGCTATACACAACTACTGGTGGTAAGAACTCATGAGGAGATGGCTCATTCCGGGGTTGAAACGACATTGGCCAGCCTACGCCAGAGGTTCTGGCTAATTAGTCCCCGTCAAACGGTCAAAAAATTTATATACCAGTGTATGCTGTGCAAAATGAGAAGGGCAAAACCAGTCACAGCGTTGATGGGACAACTCCCGATGTCACGTTTGCAGCATCATACGAGGTGTTTTAACGCCGTAGGCGTAGACTACTTCGGGCCGGTTCAGGTGACTATACGAAGAAAAGTGGAGAAACGATATGGCGTGTTGTTCTCTTGTCTAACCACACGAGCGGTTCACATTGAATTAGCATATGATTTGTCTACTAATTCGACAATACAAGCGATAAGAAGATTCATAGCCCGGCGGGGCAAACCAAGGGTGATAATGTCAGATAATGGATCTAATCTAAAAGGTGCGAGTGCCGAATTGAAGAAGGTCGTTTCAGAGATTGACGATGAACGTATCCGTGAACGTTTAAGTAACGACCAGATTGACTGGAGGTTTATACCACCTGCTTCTCCCCATCATGGCGGCTGCTGGGAATCGATGGTTAAGTCAGCCAAAAGAACTTTGTACGCCATATTGAAAGAAAGAGCGCCTTCTGTGGAAATGATGCAGACCTTATTGGCTGAAGTGGAGTCAATCCTTAATCAGCGGCCTATCTCGCACATTACTATAGACAGTCGAGACCAGGAGCCACTTACGCCGCAAAGCTTTTTGTTAGGACACTCTAACAGCACCGCTATGGGTAAATTTACCATTGGAGATTTATGTAACCGTAAACAGTGGAGACAGACCCAAGCTCTAGCTGACTCTTTTTGGAATAGGTGGTCTAAAGAAGTACTACCTATGCTAGTCTCTCGACCTAAATGGAAGGAGGTACAACCTCCACTAAGGGTGGGGGAACTGGTGTTAATATTGGATCCCTCTCTAGAAAGAGGAAGATGGCCTCGCGCTATAGTAACGGAAGTCTACCCTGACAAAACAGGTGTTGTCAGGATAGTAGATGTAAAAGTCGACGGAAAAAATTATCGCAGGTCAATAAGCAAACTAGTTAGATTAGAATTGTCCGCCCGAATAGAATAAGCCATAGATATAAATAACGTAGATTTAAGGTAAATAATTCGTAAAATAAGTTAATGGCACGTTGCCATGAGCGGGGAAATGTACGAATTATCACTTGCATTTCTAATATGGGTGGCTGTTCGCGAGAGATCGATTCTTAGAAGCTTATATTCCTCTTTCACACGCTCGAGCCACCCCATAACAGACATAAATAACAGACACTGAAACAAAATACGGCTCATTCAAATATTAAAATCATCCGCAAGGAAGTCCTAACTAAATACGCAGGACAAAATTCCATGAAAGGTCCTGGTAATAATATATCGCCGTCTTTAAGGGCCGAAGACCCCTAATTAATTATCAGCCTGTCATTTCTCGCAGTGGATATATCGAGGGTGTCGACCGATAACAAAAAATCGTAAACGCGGCAAGCCGCTCGCGCAACCCTCTTATATTAAAACAAATGTGGTAATCTCAAAATAATCGCAATGTTTGAGGTAATTAGGAGGCTATTAATTATTCGACTGAAAGCTTGGATAAAATCAAATACTTATAATTTTGCTAGCTATTCGAAGGAATTTTAAGTACTAAATATGATGTATTGTTAATGTTTAATCTACATATTTTCGCTATAAACCTAATGATAATGTAGTAGTAATACATATTATAGAAAATTACCTTCAATGAAGGTGAGATTAATTTAAGTTAAAAATGTATGCCTGATTAAATAATATGTACTCTCGCTAAGCCACACCCCTTAACCCTCAGTAGGCCGGTCTCTTACCGCCGCCATTGCCTTTTAACCAATCACGGGTTAGAGTGGCGGGGCTTTAGCGAGGCTAGTGAACGATTTTGGAAAATCGAACAGTCACAAAAATACCGAGGTCGAGAATGAACGACCCTTAAGCGGCGGGATAATAGTTGTACATACGGCAGCCCTTGGCTGGTCTCGTACTCGCGCGCATAATTTAAGTGTATACTGTAACTCACGAGTAAATTGAGGGACAATAAACGTTCTTTTGAAATAAACTCTTTCACTGTGTGATCATCTAATAGAGTGTGAACCGGATACGGGAGACTACTCGGCGGCCAGGAAGAACGAGAGAACGCGAAGGTAAATAACATTTACAGTCCACAAAAACCACCCTTCAGCAGTGGGAGAAACTCACAGAAAAATAACTGATGGATTTTATAACCAGTCAGAATTTCCTGGACGACCGGCCTGTGAATGAACAACTACGAGCTACCATATCCTTGGGGATATATTCTGCATAATACGGTTGTTAATTTTAAAGTTTTTTATAAAACAGAGCGTATGATTATGCGTCACGCCCAGCCACAGGTCATTATGACAAGATTAACATAAACCCGTTTTAAGACATCGTCTTGCATACTGGTAAGCGTGATTGGAGGTAAATACGCTTGCAAATATCTATCTAGCTATAATAATATGGATAAGCAAATTGATTTTAACACTATATATACTACTTGCTGACCCGTGCCTTTTTATTTTAATCCCGTAAACATTTTTTAATATAAGACCCGTAAACATTTTTCTTCTTCTCCGTCGTTCCCTCATTACTGAGGATCGTGGCCACTAGACAACAGTATGCCTACGAGGCTCCTCCACTTCGACCTGTCTTCTGCATGGCAGGTCGCAGATTGTATTGACCCTTTTGTAACTTCTTTGATGAGGTCGTTCCATCTGGCCGGTGATCTGCCTCTGCTTCTTCTTCCCTCCACTTGACCCCCGGAAAGCATTTTCTCCATATTCTCTGGGTTTCTCCTGGCACCATGACCGAAGAACTGCAGGACCCTTCTCATGCATGCGGTGGAGAGCCTCACTTGGATGCCGAGTTCTTCCAGGACAGATTTGTTGGTGCGGCGTGCTGTCCATGGGATTCCTAGCATTTTACGCCAACACCACATCTCTAGTGCATCGATTTTGGTGCGTATCCGAGCCTTCAGGGTTCATGTCTCCGATGCATAGAGAAAGATCGAGAAAACCAGAGCTCGAACCAGCCTGACCTTAGTCCGCTTACTTATACCCCGATTCTTCCACAGCCTTTCTAGCTTGCTCATGGCCGATCTTGCTATCTGGCTTCTGTGTGAGACCTCATATTCGCAGTTTCCGTCGTTGCATATCATGGAGCCCAGATAGACAAAGTCTTTCACAGCTTGAAGGCCGTCATGCTGACACGCGATTGCTATACTTAATTTTTGTACTTTTATATTTATTTTTGTGTTATTATCTTAATAAAGTGGTGAACTTAATATTTATTGTGTATTCATTGTATTACTTCCATAGAATCATAAATTAAGTTCAGATAATCTGTGACACGACATTCATTGGCCGTTAGGCGGTACGAAGTTCGCCGGGTCAGCTAGTTAGTCTATAATTTAAAATAAAATTACCATATTTGACAAACTGTTGGCGGCCTCTCAAATAGTCTGCGAAAACTTTCAACCGTCTACTCGAAAGCATGAACTCTTAATACCTATCCTATTAATGGATTTATAGACACTCTTATCTGTGGCATTTAGATAGCAGTCGATACGCCTATATGACCATTCAGAGGCTATAAACCAGTGTATCCGTTCGATTTTCTCGATTCTAACCGGACGGATGGGTGCGAGTATGTGGATGTAATTGTACCGCGCGCCTATCTTCTCGGAAAGCGACAGTCTTACCGCTAGATTGCAACTCGTTGACGTTTAATCGCGCCGCCGCGAAGCTGAATTCTTCGCTCGATGGATCTCTCTCTCTCTCTCTCTCTCTCTCTCTCAAGAAATTGTACGACTTTTGAGTATCGAAACGTTATCGTTTAGAATCAGTGGTATCCAACTGGTGCACTGAGAAAAATATTTGATTGCTTTTTACGTTAGCATTTTGTTTTCACGGTTTATACAGAACTAGCTGACCCGTGCCCCTTTTCGTTGGGACTGACTGCCAAAAGAAGGGTTATATTTTTACTGCATATGTATATATTTGCATGCCAATTTGACTATATTACCGTTATTTGTGAGTGTCTTCTTGTGAGTGTCTTATTTGTTAGTGACTTATCTTTTTAACCATTTATGCAGTAAAAGAGAAAAGTCTTTTGTTTAAACACTTAAGACGATAAATTTACTTATTTTGATAAAAATTAATAATTGTTGATAATATGACCAATAAACATGACCTAACGATTTAAATATTTTTTTTAATATAAAATACTACTTTTTCTGACTTAAATATAAAAGTTATACATATGCTGTCGCTGACTTTTTTGTAGGCATTATCAAGCTCTACAACTTTTCTCTAGAACTTAATTATATATCTCTCATCGTTAGGGCAGCGTTCATAAGAAACCTTTTCTTTCGGCCGTTTTTTCTCCGACTTACTTTGCAAATCCGACTACCACGAAAAAGTCTTTTCATTTTTCGGATTAATATATAGCCTATGACAGTCACAAATAACGTGGCTTTCTATTGGTAAAATAATTTTCATAATCGCTTCAGTAGATCCAGAGATTACATCCTACAACCTCACAAACTTTACCTCTTTATAATATTAGTATAGATAACGATGTTTCAATGGTAATTCTGTTGAATTACAAGGAATTTTGTTAAAACTCCTTTGCTCGATTATATGTACAGGGTGGCGCAGAGGAAAAGCATGTTTTTCACGTATATATATATATATATATATATATATATATATATATATATATATATATATATATATATATATATATATATATATATATATATATATATATATATATATATATATATATATATATATATATATATATATATATATATATATATATATATATATATATATATATATATATATATATATATTTTTTATTTAAAATAAAATTAGTAAAAGCTACTTAAAAAGTAGCGAAGGAAATCCCAGTTTGTATTGGGAAATGCTTATGTTTGAATGAGATATACTTACGGATGTGCACGACTTTCGACGGTGCAATGTAAGTTTAAAGGTCCTTTTGCAGTCGACTAACGATCACTATTCATCCATATATCTCATAAATAGGGCTTAACCTTATGCAACACAAAATGCCTTCAATTGAGACGAATTAAGCGAAAAAATAAAAAAATAAACTATTGATCACTTCGGCAAAGCCGTTTTCTAAATGAAAGTGACATTACGAAATAATTCAAATTTCGAATGCCACCAACATTTAAAATATGATACAATTGGCTGAGTTTGTTACCAACGAGCCATTAAATCGAAATAAAAATAAAAAAACCTCCATATGCTCAATGAAATGAAAGAAGAAACTTCAATCTTAATTTCTGGCAGAGGAGTTTATAATAAAGATTGTATAATATTATCAAAATAGGGTAAACCTATATAAAATTGTAAAATATTAAAAAATTGTAAAGAAATATTGTAGAAAACAGTGTAATATTGTTATATTTGATAAGGTTTGTAAAGAAATCCGTTTATAGGATGATGTTTTTATTTAAAATAAAATTAGTAAAAGCTACTTAAAAAGTAGCGAAGGAAATCCCAGTTTGTATTGGGAAATGCTTATGTTTGAATGAGATATACTTACGGATGTGCACGACTTTCGACGGTGCAATGTAAGTTTAAAGGTCCTTTTGCAGTCGACTAACGATCACTATTTATCCATATATCTCATAAATAGGGCTTAACCTTATGCAACACAAAATGCCTTCATTTGAGACGAATTAAGCGAAAAAATAAAAAATTAAACTATTGATCACTTCGGCAAAGCCGTTTTCTAAATGAAAGTGACATTACGAAATAATTCAAATTTCGAATGCCACCAACATTTAAAATATGATACAATTGGCTGAGTTTGTTACCAACGAGCCATTAAATCGAAATAAAAATAAAAAAACCTCCATATGCTCAATGAAATGAAAGAAGAAACTTCAATCTTAATTTCTGGCAGAGGAGTTTATAATAAAGATTGTATAATATTATCAAAATAGGGTAAACCTATATAAAATTGTAAAATATTAAAAAATTGTAAAGAAATATTGTAGAAAACAGTGTAATATTGTTATATTTGATAAGGTTTGTAAAGAAATCCGTTTATAGGATGATGTTTTTATTTAAAATAAAATTAGTAAAAGCTACTTAAAAAGTAGCGAAGGAAATCCCAGTTTGTATTGGGAAATGCTTATGTTTGAATGAGATATACTTACGGATGTGCACGACTTTCGACGGTGCAATGTAAGTTTAAAGGTCCTTTTGCAGTCGACTAACGATCACTATTCATCCATATATCTCATAAATAGGGCTTAACCTTATGCAACACAAAATGCCTTCAATTGAGACGAATTAAGCGAAAAAATAAAAAATTAAACTATTGATCACTTCGGCAAAGCCGTTTTCTAAATGAAAGTGACATTACGAATCTTTTTTTAAAGAATCTTTTGTCATCCTTTAAACGAATTCTTTAAAAAAAGATTTTACAAAAAACCAATCAAATATTAACAATATTATACAATTTTATCTTATGTTTTGAACTCTTGTAAATATCATATAGCCTTAAGTATAAACTTCTCGACCAGAAATTACGATTTATATCTTATTTCATGGGAACGAGCAAATGAAGTATTTTATTTTTATTTTCATTTAATAGCTGGCTGATAGCGAGCCCAGCAATCGTATATCGTCCTTTTAAAGAGTGGATATATTCGAATTTCAAATCGAATTTTCGAAATGTCATTCCGCATTTAAGAGACGATTGATTGTGAATTTTTTCATTGTTTTTTTTGCTTAAATTTGTCTTTAATAAAGACATTTTATTTTGGTTTGCAAAAGGATACGCTTTGTTTTTGAGATGTGGATGAAGGGTGATCGTTCGCTAGCGATAAAGGGATCCCATTAAACCTACAGTGTACCGTCGAAAGTGGTACTCATCCAAGAATACATCTCGTTTAAACAATAAGCATTTCCCAGTCCAGTCCAGGAAAACCTTCCAGCTATGTAAGTGGCTTTTATTATTTTTATTTTTTCATCAAAGTGTCATCCTTTAAACGAATTCTTTAAAAAAGATTTTACAAAAAACCAATCAAATATTAACAATATTATACAATTTTATCTTATGTTTTGAACTCTTGTAAATATCATATAGCCTTAAGTATAAACTTCTCGACCAGAAATTACGATTTATATCTTATTTCATGGGAACGAGCAAATGAAGTATTTTATTTTTATTTTCATTTAATAGCTGGCTGATAGCGAGCCCAGCAATCGTATATCGTCCTTTTAAAGAGTGGATATATTCGAATTTCAAATCGAATTTTCGAAATGTCATTCCGCATTTAAGAGACGATTGATTGTGAATTTTTTCATTGTTTTTTTTGCTTAAATTTGTCTTTAATAAAGACATTTTATTTTGGTTTGCAAAAGGATACGCTTTGTTTTTGAGATGTGGATGAAGGGTGATCGTTCGCTAGCGATAAAGGGATCCCATTAAACCTACAGTGTACCGTCGAAAGTGGTACTCATCCAAGAATACATCTCGTTTAAACAATAAGCATTTCCCAGTCCAGTCCGGGAAAACCTTCCAGCTATGTAAGTGGCTTTTATTATTTTTATTTTTTCATCAAAGTGTCATCCTTTAAACGAATTCTTTAAAAAAAGATTTTACAAAAAACCAATCAAATATTAACAATATTATACAATTTTATCTTATGTTTTGAACTCTTGTAAATATCATATAGCCTTAAGTATAAACTTCTCGACCAGAAATTACGATTTATATCTTATTTCATGGGAACGAGCAAATGAAGTATTTTATTTTTATTTTCATTTAATAGCTGGCTGATAGCGAGCCCAGCAATCGTATATCGTCCTTTTAAAGAGTGGATATATTCGAATTTCAAATCGAATTTTCGAAATGTCATTCCGCATTTAAGAGACGATTGATTGTGAATTTTTTCATTGTTTTTTTTGCTTAAATTTGTCTTTAATAAAGACATTTTATTTTGGTTTGCAAAAGGATACGCTTTGTTTTTGAGATGTGGATGAAGGGTGATCGTTCGCTAGCGATAAAGGGATCCCATTAAACCTACAGTGTACCGTCGAAAGTGGTACTCATCCAAGAATACATCTCGTTTAAACAATAAGCATTTCCCAGTCCAGTCCGGGAAAACCTTCCAGCTATGTAAGTGGCTTTTATTATTTTTATTTTTTCATCAAAGTGTCATCCTTTAAACGAATTCTTTAAAAAAAGATTTTACAAAAAACCAATCAAATATTAACAATATTATACAATTTTATCTTATGTTTTGAACTCTTGTAAATATCATATAGCCTTAAGTATAAACTTCTCGACCAGAAATTACGATTTATATCTTATTTCATGGGAACGAGCAAATGAAGTATTTTATTTTTATTTTCATTTAATAGCTGGCTGATAGCGAGCCCAGCAATCGTATATCGTCCTTTTAAAGAGTGGTTATATTCGAATTTCAAATCGAATTTTCGAAATGTCATTCCGCATTTAAGAGACGATTGATTGTGAATTTTTTCATTGTTTTTTTTGCTTAAATTTGTCTTTAATAAAGACATTTTATTTTGGTTTGCAAAAGGATACGCTTTGTTTTTGAGATGTGGATGAATGGTGATCGTTCGCTAGCGATAAAGGGATCCCATTAAACCTACAGTGTACCGTCGAAAGTGGTACTCATCCAAGAATACATCTCGTTTAAACAATAAGCATTTCCCAGTCCAGTCCGGGAAAACCTTCCAGCTATGTAAGTGGCTTTTATTATTTTTATTTTTTCATCAAAGTGTCATCCTTTAAACGAATTCTTTACAAAAAGATTTTACAAAAAACCAATCATATATATATATATATATATATATATATATATATATATATATATATATATATATATATATATATATATATATATATATATATATATATATATATATATATATATATATATATATATTTGAATTTGAATTATTTCATAATGTCACTTTCATTTGGAAAATGGCTTTGCCGAAGTGATCAATAGTTTAATTTTTTATTTTTTCGCTTAATTCGTCTCAATTGAAGGCATTTTGTGTTGCATAAGGATAAGCCCTATTTATGAGATATATGGATGAATAGTGATCGTTAGTCGACTGCAAAAGGACCTTTAAACTTACATTGCACCGTCGAAAGTCGTGCACATCCGTAAGTATATCTCATTCAAACATAAGCATTTCCCAATACAAGCTGGGATTTCCTTCGCTACTTTTTAAGTAGCTTTTACTAATTTTATTTTAAATAAAAACATCATCCTATAAACGGATTTCTTTACAAACCTTATCAAATATATATATATATATATATATATATATATATATATATATATATATATATATATATATATATATATATATATATATATATATATATATATATATATATATATATATATATATATATATATATATATATATATATATATATATATATATATATATATATATATATATATATATATATATATATATATATATATATATATATATATATATATATATATATATATATATATATATATATATATATATATATATATATATATATATATATATATATATATATATATATATATATATATATATATATATATATATATATATATATATATATATATATATATATATATATATATATATATATATATATATATATATATATATATATATATATATATTTCAAGAAAATTTTGTTTTAATTACAGCTAAATGAAGTAATATTAGTGCACTTTTAAATTAATGACGGAAAATAATCTTAGTCAAGTGTCGCCCTGCTTTGCGGTCATACATCTCCAACCGCTCTTGAAAGTATAATAGAATAGAATAGAATAGAATAACTTTATTGTGCTATAGAAACATAACTTAATAAATATTACACTAGTTTTATAAAAAAGACAATTTATGCACAAATGGCGGACTTATCGCTGTAGCGATATCTTACAGGCAATCATTTGATAAAATAATGCCTAATTTTCACAGTACAATCCACAAAGAAGTAGTAAACTTTTTTAAAATAAACGTATGCGAATATGTCAGTAACTTATGCTAAGGTTGGGGAAGGATAAAGTAGATGTATTTGGTTAGTGGCTGTGTAAATAATTGTTTCTTCAATAACTTTTTGAAAGTATGCAACGAAGGTGTATGCCTGATAGAGTGAGGGAGCTGATTCTATAAACGAGCAGAATGGACTGTAATAGAGTGCGTGTAAAAGGAAGAATGATGTATCGGAATAGCGAGTGTGTTATCCCGGCTTGATCGAACTTAAAATAATTTCCTCTGTTATTCTTGCCATTTCTTGACGAATAGCAATTTTTAGTTTTTGTAACGTACGCGGTTTGTTAGCGTACACTTTAGATTTAAAGTAACCCCACAAATCTTTAGACTTAAGGTAACCCCACGATCTGGAATTGGCCCTCGGCCTTCAACATTGACAGAATCATCGTTTCTAAGAAATTGCTCGACGGCAAGCACACAAAGCTCTGTCGTCCACGTTGCCATGTCTACAACTGCATTACCTGAGCTCTTGTTGGCGGTGCGGCGAGGTCATCACTCTTCTCTTTGCGAAATACTATCCATTCAGAAAACATGCGTTTCCTCTGCGCCAGAACGATATACGGCTACCTAAGAAGCTAAGGGGGGGGGGGGGGGGTAATTGTTGATCTAATGTCATCCGCTCTTTAAACGACTCGTTGGCCACCCGATCTCGAGTGGTAGACAGACAAAGGACGTACGGCTTACGATAGATTCTTAGTGAATTACCGCTTATATTCGGTAGAGGCCGCGTAAACGACTTCGAATCCGTAACCAGACGGAAGAACAGAGAAAAACGGCCAAATCTTGTAACCAGGGCGCTAGGTCGACCTGCTGGTTTAGGGAGTTAATGGCCCCTTGCTGAGTTGGCCACGAAGACCCATTCTGTTCAGGGTTGGTCACACTCACGGGTCAACACCCATCCGGCCGCCTCCACGCATGAAGTGCGAGCCCGGGCAGGACTCTGGCCTTAGAGCTAGTTTCCCCTAGGAATCAACCTTCTGGAGCTCCTGGACGGTCTGCGCACCGTGCGGCGCAAGCCAATCAATTGTGCACTCTGACTAACAGTCGGGGGAGTCTGGAAGCAGTAGGTACTGTTTCCTATAGAGCGGGGGTGATTGCGGACCTTGGGGCGACTGCTCTTGAAACGACCATCGGCTACCCGATCCTGGGTAAACAACCGAACAAAGGATGCCGTGGTCCGCGATAGATTCGGTTTACACCGTTTCACCGCTTCGTAAGGAAGAGGACCGCGCAAGCGACCTCGAACTCGTAACCAATCGAGAGACCGGAGTAATCTGGTCGCAATTGGAAGTAAGGGCGTGAGTGTAAGCCCGCTGGGTAATACACCTGGTTATCTCGCGTTGGCCTCTTATGGTCATCGGCGGAGCTTGACGGTGGACCTTTTTGTCCAAGTCTTCTGCGCTCACTTCATCGTTAAAACTTCCTGAGGTGACGGGTTCGCCCGTTGCAGTCGAATACTCTATTTTTTGCTGGTTTCTCTTTCTTCCCAATGCCTCGCGGTAAGGCCTTGGTCTCTGACTGGTGGACTGCTTTGTCCCTAAGTCTCTTCGTTCACTCCAAGTTGAAAGAACCATCAATATCGTTATACCATCCTGGGGTGACGGATTCGCCCGTTGAACGTCAAAAACTTCGATCAGCTAAGGTCCTAATAAAAAAATCGATTCCAAAATATATTCCCATGTTGACGACAAACCGTCTCTTGAAACTTGATGCAGCAGAACTAACTTAGTTGATAAAAACTCTTTGTTTTATAGACAAAGCTGAATTAGAAATAGAAATCATTATCCTTTATAATGATATCATCCTCTAAAGCACAGATAGCAAAAAAATAGGTTTTCAAACTTTGTATTCTGTTACGTCCGTCCCCTGAGGTCAGAGGGCAATAACCTGTTATCCATCCCTAGTCACAGCGACGACCTTTTCTCTTACTCATTCTCCGTGGAAGCTGCATGACTCTGGAATGCTCTGTAGAATGATGTCAGAACAGTTCCCAGCATCACGTTCAAGACTAGGCTCAGAGAGCACGTAAACCTGGAACCATAACACAACCGGGCTCTTCGCATCCCTTTCCTTCCTCTCCTCTTCGTCTTTATTTAATTTTAACGTCACCAGTGCTCGCAAAATGGATGGTCATTCTAACGTCGTCGTCTTCTATCGGTATACATCCGTCCATTAGTTTGAAACAAAGACGCGCTGTTTCGGATCTCTTTCGTACTTAATGCATTAACGGTATCATAATCACGGTGGCCACGAAAACTGGGTCAGCAAAAACTGACCAGACATCGGTACTTATCTAACCATGCAATTTTGGGTAATAATATTTCAAACATTGTTTATTGCGTGAAATTTCACACCAATTGACCGGGGAAATTCGAGTTAATGTCTGGGCATGTAGGCCGAAAGGTGATCATTAGGCGTGATTTGATTTTTGCCCTCGGCTTTGCTCTCGATATGTAATTTTTACCTTCCCGGCCCACCAACCATACGAAGGGAAAGTAATGCGAACGCGCAAAAACATTTTTTAGAGATGAAGACAGAAATATTCGTTTTGAGCCTCCTCTGAGACAATTAAGACCATTTCCAGATGAAAGTCTGTTTGTGCACAACTAGAGCTGTCAACTACAATGAGCGAACCTGTCACCTCGGGAATATTTGAAATGTACGACGCCAAAATAACCGAAAAAGACCCATGGGTCTTTAAAATCAGCACGAGAATAATCATTTTGATTTATTAGCGGCCATCTTGGAAAATTGCCGCCATTTCGAGTCCGCTGGGCCAAATATGTCGGAGCGGCAGGTCAAATCAACTATTTTGGTCTAATGAACACACGCGTGCAAAAGGATTTGCTTTTATCACAATTTACAGTATTCTTTCAAAATATGAGACGAACCGCTTCTACTATCAGGATAGCAGATACTTTATGATTCTGAGTAAAGAAATAAAAATGGATAATGCTTAACCCCTCTCCTCGCGGAATAAAATTCAGCCGTCCCATTCGCGCGCGACCTTTTCGCGCGCAAAATCGACGACCTTGATAAAAACGACCATAACTTGTAAACCACTACACGGATCATAAAAAGAAGAACTGTAAAATGATCGCATTGAAATTTGACATATAAAACATTATAACCTTATCTCGTAAATCAATTAAGATAATAATGGTGACAAATTACAAATTTGGCGAAGTGAAAAAACTCGCCTATTTATCATTTCGATGTTTTTATCACAAAATACGAAAGTCTATGCGGAAATTGTATTTACAGTTATGTTCTTTATTAAATGCTTTACCAAAACCATTATTTTGTTTTACTTCTTTGCATACAAAAATATTTAGTTTTTCAGTCATAATAACCAAGAAAAATTTGATGTCTCCTCGTAAAAATTTTTTTTTTTAATTTTGTATTTCTGACTACTTAGGGACTTTATTTATATGAAATTCTTTCATAATAACTTTTCCACTACACTACACTTCTTATAAAATCATACCAGTTCTTTCAGCTTTGTCTGATATTACAGAAAAATCCAAACTTTTGCGAGTCGGTGACGAAAATTTGGCATTAACTTTGACAGGTCATAATACAAAAGTGGATAAAGTTTTTCAAATATATTGTGTTATTATGTGCTTATTATATGTCTAATAACTAATTATTATACTCTAAAGAGTCACATTTCATAGAGAAACTATAGGAAATCACACTCAAAATATGGTAATTCTTCTATACTAATTACGTAAACAAATAGGTATGCGCACCCCGCGATTTCGCGAATATCGATAAAATTAGGCAGCGCGCCTGTCTATGCAATATCGCCGCGGTGTGATCTCATTTGTTTAGGCAAATTCGGAGTGTGATTTTCTAGTTTCTTCTATGAAATGTGACTGGAGTATAATAATTAGTTATTGGACATCTAATAAGCGTCAAGTTTTCAATACATTCGAAAAACTTCTAACCACTTTTGTATGCCTTTGCAATTATTATGAAATCAGACTATCGCGGTTGCTTCACATTATAGCTTTATAAACGAATTTACCGCGTGAAGTGTGTAGCACCCGACGTTTCGGCGACGTTGCCCAGGGTAGACTGGACAGCGGCGGCTGCAACGTCGCCGAAACGTTGGTGTCCAAACTTGGTACGTGGTAAATTCGTTTTTTAACCACATTTGTATCATGCCTTTGCAATTATTATGAAATCAAAGATTATCGCGGTTGTTTGACATTATAAATAGCTTTATAAACGAATTTACCGCGTGAACTTTGTAGCACCCGACGTTTCGGCGACGTTGCAGCCGCCGTTGTCCAGGGTAGACTGGACAGCGGCCGCTGCAACATCGCCGAAACGTCGGGTGCTACAAATATCACGCGGTAAATTCGTTTATAAAGCTATTTATAATGTCAAACAAACGCGTTAAGTTTTTGATTTCATAATAATGGCAAAGGCATTATACAAAGTGGTTAAAAAACGAATTTACCGCGTGAAGTTTGTAGCACCCGACGTTTCGGCGACGTTGCATCAGCCGTTGTCCCGAGTAGACTGGACAGCGGCCGCTGCAACATCGCCGAAACGTCGGGTGCTACAAACTTCACGCGGTATATTCGTTTTTTAACAACTTTTGTATAATAATTATTATTTTCTAGAAGAAAACTCAAGAAACCATTTTTTTTTTATTTCAAAGTTCAAAGTTTATTTATTCCAAAAAACCCGGTAAGGGTATAGAACTTACAATTAATAAATACATTTTTTATAATATTCATATTTTAAACATATCATATATCTGGCAAAAATAAAATTAAATCAAGTTAGAAATCTGAAAGTCAATAAACTATACAAAATCAACCATTACATTGTCTAAATATTAAAAATATCATTTAGAAATATCAAAAATAGAATAAATTTCCAGTACAAAATTTTACAGTAACAGTCATTTGATAAAAATAAAACAAACATGTCATAAAAATAAACAAAACAATTGTACCGACTAAAATAAAAACTTTTATCAGTTGGTATATTAGGTATACAATTATTCGTTTCTTTATAGACAAAAGAAACATAGAAAAATATAAGAGATTAGATTTTATCATTTATTTTTTATGCGACTTATGCTTTAATTTTTTTTTATTGGTACTAAATATCCAGTACAAAATAGTACATGCACGTTTAAAAATTGCCACATTTGATAAAAATTTATAATGTATCACAAAAAAAAGTGCATAACACACAACACGTTACATCGTTGAAATATAATGATACATATAATCGAGTAATGGAGTTTCATCAAAATTCCTTGTAATTCAACAAAATTTCGAGTGAAACGTCGTTATTCTATATGAAACAGTAATAACAAAACGCCGCCCGTCGCTCTCCGCCGCGCGCCGCGCGCCGGCTACTCGCCCCGCCGCCGCTAGAGGTCGTCTGAAAATTAAAACAATATTATTAGTTCTTACGTCCTGTCTAAATTTCAATTCAATTTCAAAAACCTAATTCTGTTGTAGTGATCGAAAATTCCCCGACCACAAATTTCCGTTTCTTTATTCCATCATAACTTCTAAACGCTTAAGACCAATTTAAAAATCTGCGGTATTACTAGAATCGTTATGTCATCCCGAGTGTCATAGGGTACCTCAATCTAAAAATATTAAGTAAGTAGTTGTCTAAATGTCCAAATATCAATAGGTTAAAATAAATACATCGACGGTGGAAAGGAAAAATTTACTAAACGACAATTTGGGCGATATTGAGTTATATATATCACTAGAATCATAAAAAAATCCTGCGTCGATTAGTCCCACTCTCAAACTGCTGGGGTAGTTTTTGTTGTCGCTTGGTATTTTATATTTTGTTGATTATTTACAGTTTTCGGCAACCAAGCGACAAAAAATTTGGTCAGTTCTTTAAAATGATCAAAAAAGTCACCTGTCGGTTGACTGGAAGATATTGAGTTGGTTGACTGGAAGATATTGGGTTGGTTGACTGGAAGATATTGTGTTGGTTGACTGGAAGATATTGTAATGTAGCAATAAGTCCGCCATTGTACCTTTTTTTTATTGTGCAATAAAGAGATTTTCATTAATTCATTTATTCATCTTACCAATCTTTATGTTAGTTTAGATTTGAAGAATACATTATATTACATTTTCGTCGTGTACAATTGACGGCTAAAAACCGCTGCTCTTGGACGTGTCAAAATAATTGTTCACCTGCGATGCGAGTTTACCTACAATTGATCTTTTGGCCCGAGCTAAACGAAAGCGTTCGCTACCGGAAAGCTGCATAGTTGGACGGTGTCGACTACAACGGGCGAACCCGTCACCCCAGGCTGGTATAACGATATGTGATCGTTCTTTCAGCTGCGGGATGAGCGTAGAAGACGCACCGGGCAGTTGACTCAGCGGGCAGACCAAGCGCCTCCGCTATCAGTTACTGCCAAATTTTTTCCTGGTATCAAACTATCTCCTGGTATCGGGTAGCCGAATGATCAAATAGAGTCGTCAACTACAACAGGCGAGCCCGTCACCTCAGGAAGTTTTAACGTATAGTCATTCTATCTCCCGTGAAGTGAGCGCAGAAGACTCGGACAAAACAGTCCACCGTCGTCGTCCGATCGGGTAGCCGATGGTCGTTTCAAGAGCAGTCGCCGTAAGGTCAAAATAAAATTCAAAATTAAATTAATAAGTACTGACCTTATGAAGCTCGGCGACGAAAGCGAGACGGGGGCCGCATAGACGTGGAACGGCAAGCGCGCAACATATCTGAAAAATAAAACAAAATAGTACTTAGGAGGATCGTTGATAATCTGACCAACCTTAGAAGAATAGTCCGGTCTCTCCGCTGTTGACCGTTGAGGGAGTTAATGGGCCCTAGCTGAGGTGGCCACGAAGACCCATTCTGTTCAGGGTTGGTCACACTCACGGGTCGACACCTATCCGACGGGGCCTCCACCGACTTAGGTTGGTGCGCGAGGACGGCTCCGCAAATAGATTATGAATGCGAGCACGATGCTATGTATATATATGTGTAGGTATGTATATATATATTTATGTATGTGTGTATGTATGCGTATGTATATATTCTTATGTATTATGCAATGCAACTTAAGTTCATAATATCAAAAGAGTCAGCTCGTCGATACAATTAAACAAAAATCAGCATCCCTAGATACGGGTCTCTGACCTAGTTAGGAATGCGGTTAAACATTTTCACCATAGGATGTGCTCAATCTCTCCCAACTCAACCATATTATGTAAATGGTGTTTATATGACGTATTATATGGTAAATTAATAAAATAAAATAAAATAACTGAATAGGTGTTGAATCGTGTTGAACCAATCAGAGTTTACCTACAATTGATCTTTTGGCCCGAGCTAAACGAAAGCGTTCGCTACCGGAAAGCTGCATAGTTGGACGGTGTCGACTACAACGGGCGAACCCGTCACCCCAGGCTGGTATAACGATATGTGATCGTTCTTTCAGCTGCGGGATGAGCGTAGAAGACGTACCGGGCAGTTGACTCAGCGGGCAGACCAAGCGCCTCCGCTATCAGTTACTGCCAAATTTTTTCCTGGTATCAAACTATCTCCTGGTATCGGGTAGCCGAATGATCAAATAGAGTCGTCAACTACAACAGGCGAGCCCGTCACCTCAGGAAGTTTTAACGTATAGTCATTCTATCTCCCGTGAAGTGAGCGCAGAAGACTCGGACAAAACAGTCCACCGTCGTCGTCCGATCGGGTAGCCGATGGTCGTTTCAAGAGCAGTCGCCGTAAGGTCAAAATAAAATTCAAAATTAAATTAATAAGTACTGACCTTATGAAGCACGGCGACGAAAGCGAGACGGGGGCCGCATAGACGTGGAACGGCAAGCGCGCAACATATCTGAAAAATAAAACAAAATAGTACTTAGGAGGATCGTTGATAATCTGACCAACCTTAGAAGAATAGTCCGGTCTCTCCGCTGTTGACCGTTGGGGGAGTTAATGGGCCCTAGCTGAGGTGGCCACGAAGACCCATTCTGTTCAGGGTTGGTCACACTCACGGGTCGACACCTATCCGACGGGGCCTCCACCGACTTAGGTTGGTGCGCGAGGACGGCTCCGCAAATAGATTATGAATGCGAGCACGATGCTATGTATATATATGTGTAGGTATGTATATATATATTTATGTATGTGTGTATGTATGCGTATGTATATATTCTTATGTATTATGCAATGCAACTTAAGTTCATAATATCAAAAGAGTCAGCTCGTCGATACAATTAAACAAAAATCAGCATCCCTAGATACGGGTCTCTGACCTAGTTAGGAATGCGGTTAAACATTTTCACCATAGGATGTGCTCAATCTCTCCCAACTCAACCATATTATGTAAATTGTGTTTATATGACGTATTATATGGTAAATTAATAAAATAAAATAACTGAATAGGTGTTGAATCGTGTTGAACCAATCAGAGTTTACCTACAATTGATCTTTTGGCCCGAGCTAAACGAAAGCGTTCGCTACCGGAAAGCTGCATAGTTGGACGGTGTCGACTACAACGGGCGAACCCGTCACCCCAGGCTGGTATAACGATATGTGATCGTTCTTTCAGCTGCGGGATGAGCGTAGAAGACGTACCGGGCAGTTGACTCAGCGGGCAGACCAAGCGCCTCCGCTATCAGTTACTGCCAAATTTTTTCCTGGTATCAAACTATCTCCTGGTATCGGGTAGCCGAATGATCAAATAGAGTCCTCAACTACAACAGGCGAGCCCTTCACCTCAGGAAGTTTTAACGTATAGTCATTCTATCTCCCGTGAAGTGAGCGCAGAAGACTCGGACAAAACAGTCCACCGTCGTCGTCCGATCGGGTAGCCGATGGTCGTTTCAAGAGCAGTCGCCGTAAGGTCAAAATAAAATTCAAAATTAAATTAATAAGTACTGACCTTATGAAGCTCGGCGACGAAAGCGAGACGGGGGCCGCATAGACGTGGAACGGCAAGCGCGCAACATATCTGAAAAATAAAACAAAATAGTACTTAGGAGGATCGTTGATAATCTGACCAACCTTAGAAGAATAGTCCGGTCTCTCCGCTGTTGACCGTTGAGGGAGTTAATGGGCCCTCGCTGAGGTGGCCACGAAGACCCATTCTGTTCAGGGTTGGTCACACTCACGGGTCAACACCTATGCGACGGCCTCCACGTATGAAGTGCGAGCCTGGTTAGGACTCTGGCCCTATGGTTAGTTTCCTATGCTAGGATTATCAACTCTTCCCCTAATCAGCTTGAATTCCCCCACCTTATGGGCAGTTTCCCCTAGGAATCAAACTTCTGGCGTTTCTGGACGGTCTGCGCACCGTGCGGCATAAGCCAATCGACTGTGCAGTCTGACTAACAACTTGGGTTGTCGACTACAACGGGGGAACCCGTCACCCCAGGCTGGTATAACGATCTTACACCGCATGGTGAGACACAGTCTTGATTTCCTCAGTAAATAAGCCCAAATTGAAAAAAAGTTGTATGTTATTTTAAGCTGCATTTTAGTTTTCCTATAAAATCCGATATTCAAATAACCAAATTTCTCAAAAATAAAAATATCGAAAATAAAAAAAAAATTCCGTATTTTTGTTGTTGTTTTTATCGATAGAAATTCAAGCCTTCTCTATACACATTGATAAATTTCGGTTTTTGCCGCCAAACTATGAACTCTGAAAACGTTGTCAGTTTGTAAACGACGTGTAAATACCAAAATACATCTAATTCCTTGAGTATATACCTCCTACATTGAATAATAACGATTTTATAAGCGAAATAAACCAATATTTTCACTACACTCGCGAGATTTCGTTCGTTTCGAAAAAAATGTTGATCGCGACCGCCATTGTCGTGTTGCGTCATTTCAGAAATTTACTAAAAACTACGTGAAAAAAAGGAAATGGCCTTCTCCAATCGGTAATTATCATTCCTACACAATTTTAGAATGCATATAACTCACTTTTACGGGTAAAATCCAACTAAAAACACTTACAATTGCAATAACGGTATCGCGTTGCCACGCACTCGCTCGGCGCTGTATCGCACTGTCGTTTGGAAATTTCCATCGACCGTTGGCGGCGTTGTAATTATCGTACAGCTTTTATCGCATGATACTATCGTAGAATTTAATAGTAACGAATCTTTGGCTATTTTCTGGCATCATTCGATAAAATAAAGAAGCCCGTTCTATTTTTATATGGATTTTTTCGCAAACGGCCCCCATCGCATCCCCAAAAGGACGCCTTTCATTCCAGTGTATTAAAACTTGCATCCCCAAAAGGACGCCTTTCATTTGAAGGGTTAAAACAATTATAACATTGTTATTCTCATCAGTACGAGGATAAAATGTATGTCGAGAAGGATAAAAAAACAGTAATTATTATAGGTATAAATAGCTACACCAAAACTTTAATTATTTCAAAAAGCAGTTACCTTTATAAATAAACTACTTCCGACGGAAAGAAGGTACAGATAGATTTCGCGGCTTAATGTGATTATATATTTTTGAGCAACTTCAAATATGTAATTAAAATTAATAAAGAAATAAATTAATGAATGCCACTTTTAAACAGTCTCGAAGAGGAGTTTTGTGGATTTCACTCTGTGCTCCCCGGGATTCGCCCGTTGGATGAACAATTGGAAAGTTCACGAGCACCTTTCTTCTTCGGACCGCAGACTGGTGACATTTGGCATCGGCCGTCGCGTTCCCCCCACGCCACAATCCGAGTGGCGATACCGAACCGGCGACATTAACTGGGACCGGTTTGGTGAAGTCCTCTGCGAGAATCTTGAGGCCTTTCCATCGCCTTCTAGTAGTACCGCAGAGGACTTGTGTGTCGCACTTAACGCGGCCATCGAGTCTTCCTGTGATGCCGTAGTAGGGCGGAAGAAACCCCGCGGTGGTTTCGCGGCCCCGTGGTGGTCTTCCGAACTCTGCGATAATTTTAAATGTAATATTTTAAATAATGTAACGTAGCGATTGAAAATTAATGTGATTGAAAATTGTTATTTTTGTGATGTGACGCAATGATGAGATGAAAATTTTCTGCTGATCGATCAAGTTGAACAATGTATGAGATGAAGTTAAAATAAAGAAAAATAAAAAAACTCAAGTTTCATTTTTTTTTAAACTCTCTCTATACTATTGAATATCTATGATATTGAACATTTTCAAAGCCTATTTGATTTTAAAATGTTTTTCAAAGGATTTTATTTTTCTATGGTTTTAAAATATTTCTAAGTATTCTGTAGTTTTGAATATTTTCAAAGACTATTTGATTTTAAAATGATTTTCAAATTATTTTATTTTTCTATGGTTTCAAAATATTTCAAAGTATTCTATAGTTTTTAATATTTTCAAAAACTATTAGATTTTAAAATGATTTTCAATTTTTTTTAATTTTCTATGGTTTCAAAATATTTTCAAGTATTCTTAAGTTTTGAATATTTTCAAAGACTATTTGATTTTAAAATGATTTTTAAATTATTTTATTTTTCTATACCTACATAGTTTCAAAATATTTATAAGTATTCTATAGTTTTGAATATTTTCAAAGACTATTTGATTTTAAAATTCCCGTGCTTTTTCTGGTTTAAATGACGTGTCGCAACCTTAAATCAGTGCATATCCTATCAATGCTCTTTGTAAGCTAAATATCTTACAGCCAACCACTTATTTTCAACTTACGAAAATGTTACATTTGCATGCCGAAATGTCCTTCGTTGCTCACTCCTGATGGCGAAACTGCTTTTCAAAATCAATATTCTACCTGTACATGGTTTATGCGTCTTTCAGTATTTTTTTATTGAATTTCAGGTTTTTCACGCAAATTAACTAAACTATTCGAGATTACAAGTTTCGAATAGTGGTCCCTTCAGAAAATATTTTCAATTGTTTTACGCTTATTGGAGTCGATCTATTTTTTATATAATGAGCATCGTATCGATCGAATCTTGGGGTTTAAAACTATCTCATTTTCTTTATATCTCGGACTGAAAACAACATCGCTTTCTCATGTCTTCAGACTGAAATTTCACGCTGATTCTATGGCGTTTCTCAAAAAACGAAATATGTTTTCTTACGCTTCCCCATTAACTAAAATACATGTAGAGTATTATAATAAGTTATAACAAAGATGGCGTAAACATCCATTAATAAAAAACAAATATAAAAAATAAAATACTTACTGCTGTTTGCTTTCTCGTGACGATGCGTGACGACGCGGCACTGCGGTGTAGAAGAATAAAATATTACGTGAGCGGGATCTGATAAGAGCTAACCGAAAAAGACGTGCTCTCGCTTCCAATAGCAGCAGGGAAGTGAATCTATTTCATAGCGCGCCTGTGTATTTATTACGGCGGCCAGCCCATACAAAA
Organism: Micropterix aruncella; assembly: GCA_944548615.1. Lineage (NCBI taxonomy): Eukaryota > Metazoa > Arthropoda > Insecta > Lepidoptera > Micropterigidae > Micropterix > Micropterix aruncella. The sequence continues at coordinate 13,303,931 of OX155976.1, forward strand.
AATGTATGGAGAATCTGTTGCCTGATTTTCTGGGATTTATTGTATAAAATCCTATTACAATAATTGAAATTTTATTTTATAGTGAAGATATGTCATTTAACTTTCTTTTATAATGATTTGTAATTGAAATTAGTTATTATTTTCCCAGTGACGACTAAAACCCCGCGCCCATTTTTGTATATTTTCTCGGGTGTTTTTATAAAAAACTACGCAAACTATTGCCAAATTTATTAGCTCACCTTATAAATGACTTATTGATAAAAACGAGTGTTTTTTGTCACTGCTTTTATTAGCGTAGTTTTAGCGGAATAACTAAAACGCTAGACCCTAATTTGAGAAATTTCGTGCAGCACCCTCTTAACTAGAGGCGTTTGCCGTAACTTATAACTGACAATGTAAACTGTTGTCTATGTGTCCACGATAGCGCCCAAAAATCTGATTGAGCTGAAAATCGACATAAAGCCACCATTTGGTCATGGCAAGAGTTGAAAAGATGTAGGTCGAAAGGTGATAAATAGGCGTGATTTGATTTTTGCCCTCGGCTTTGCTCTTGATATCTAGGATGTTTGCCTCTTTCATGTATGCTATACCCAAAAGTTCAACAAAGTACTATAACCTCCTATTTTTAACTTAACTTTGCCGGTCCACTAAACAACGAGAAGGGAAAGTCTTGTGAACTCGCATTTTTTTAGATCAAGACGGAAATATTCTTTTTGTGCCCCCTAAGACAATTAAGACCATTTCCAGGGAAGTTTGTCTGTGTATTCGTCCACGATAGGGCACAAACGCGGAACTTAAGAAAACAATAAATTTTGGACAACAATATCAAACTATCGACTAAATCATTTACAGTGATGAGTTGCTGAGTTGTATAACAACAGTGATGAGTTGTTTATAATTTATATACACATGTAACAACAATTCAATCAATAGGTCAAGTCAACTAATTGACAAAATGTCTATTAGTTGATTAATTATGCAGGCTTCCAAGTAATATTAGCCCAGGGCCCCACAAACTCACGGTCCGCTGCTGCCTGTCGTTATTGGTGGTGGGACGTTTTGTCCATCCTCCTTTCTAATATTGAAGCGCTGTGTACAAATTGGCTTCTCATGTATTTCTTTCATCTTTTGCAGGTAATTGAACTTCGAAAATGGGGATCAAGAAAGGAATTTGGCTGCTAGAAAAGGTGCCTAGTGGTAAGTTTTTAGGACCTCGGCTGCCTTCAAAAGTACTTTTAGTTTTTATATACCATTTTAGATGCTACCTTTAGATTTAACTAGAGTTGTCAACTACAACTGGCGAACCCGTCACCTCAGGAAGTTTTAACAATTAGTCGTTCTATCTCCCTGGAGTGAGCGCAGAAGACTTGGACAAAACAGTCCACTGTCAAGCTCTGCCACATGCCCGTAATAGGCAAACGCCTTAACCGCGAGATAGCCAGGAGTGTTACCCAGCGGGCTTACACTCACGCCCTTACTTTCAATTGCGACCACATTAATCCAGTCTCTCGATTGGTTACGAGTTCGAGGTCCCTTGCGCGATCCTCTTCCTTACGAAGCTGTGAAACGGTGTATACCGAATCTATCGCGGACCACGGCATACTTTGCCCGGCTGTTCACCCAGGATCGGGTAGCCGATGGTCGTTTCAAGAGCAGTCGCCGTAAGGTCCGCAGCCACCCCCGCTCTATAGGAAACAGTACTGCTTCCAGACTTCTCCGACTGTTAGTCAGAGTGCACAATCGATTGGCTTACGCCGCACGGTGCGCAGACCGTCCAGGAGCGCCAGAAGGCTGATTCCTAGGGGAAACTAGCCCTAGGGCCAGAGTCCTACCCAGGCTCGCACTTCATGCGTGGAGGCCGCCGGATGGGTGTTGAGCCGTGAGTGTGACCAACCCTGAACAGAATGGGTCTTCGTGGCCAATCCGACAAGGGCCCATTAGCTCCCACCTTTAGATATATAGTGCAAGACCTTCAGATGCACGCTACCTATATCGTAGCCGTACGCGTCTTGTTTCTCGCCACCCGCGCCGCTTTCCGCTAAACGCTGACCTTGCTGGGCCGGCAGCTGTCGCCGCCGCCTGCTAGGTATTTCAGGGTTATATATCTCTATAACTATACCACCTATAAACTGTCAGTAAATGGCAAATTTTACCTTTATTAACCACCCGTGAATGGATTAATTTATTTTGATAAGAATTCTTATTTTATTGCTTATGTCTCCAACAAACTTTCCATTAGTGAAAGAATTTTCAATTAGTAAAGAAATCGGATCAGTAGTTTCGGAGATACATACAAACTTACAAACATACAAACTTACAAAAATTACTTCTTTATACTATTAGCATAGATTACAAGGATATGAAAGAAACACTTCCAGGTTTGAAAGTGTGTCGGTCTGTCTGTATTCCCCACGGAAGTTAATGGGCCCTGTTGCAGTTCGGCCACTAAGGCCCATGTTGTAAAAGGGTTGGCCAAACTCGCGGGTCAACACCCATCCGGCAGCCTCCACGCAGAAGTGCGAGTCCGGGCAGGACTCCGGCCCGCCGGCCAGTTCCCCAGATATCAACACTCGGGTGCTCCTGGACGGTTTGCGCACCGTGCGGCGTCAGCCAATCGATTGTGCATTCTGACTAATAGACGGGGGAGTCTGGAAACAGTACTGTCTCCTATAGAGCGGGGGTATTTGTCAACCTTAGGGCAATTTATGTGCTATCAGCTAAATCCCATGTGCTATCAGCTAAACAGTTATTCATTAAGCAAGCGCTTCTTGCATTCTACAAATCTAGAGATGACCACGCCCGAATTCAAAACAATCTGAACACAAGAATGTCCGCGAGTATCAATTATATAATTCCGTCAGTCAGGACAACATTTGCCCAGAGACATATATTCTACATAGCCCCAAAATTATATAATTCCCTTAGTGAAGACATGAAAAATTATCCTAACATAAAAATATTTAAAGCAAACCTTAATAGATGGCTACTTAACAAGGGATATGTAAAATCTGATCAACTTCTTTGCAACGCACGACAATTTATTTAGCATCACTTATCTATTTTTCTTAATTAAATTTTATTAAATTACAACTATAAATGTATATATTTATTACATAGCTATATTTTTTATAAAATTGGTATATTTATGTATATATACAGGTGGTGGGTCCAAATAATTTATTTAAAAAAAAAAAACACTTCATTTCTTAAAATTGCATAAAAATATGCACATCTAGAGACGGGCCAAATTATCGCCTAGTTAGATGTGCTATTGGCAGTAAAGGTCATGTAAGATGTGTTAAACCTCCCTATATTAATTATTAAATAATTTATATAATTATTATAAGATTACATGACCTATGAATGAACTGTATACCTAATCCTATGTACCTAAATAAATAAATAAAATAATAAATAATTAAATTGCTCTTGAAACGACTATTCGGCTACCCGATCCTGGGTGAACAGCCGGACAAAGGATGCCGTGGTCCGTGCAAGCGACCTCAAACTTGTAACCGCTCGACCCGGAGAAATCTGGCCATAACTGGTATCGAGGGCGCTTGGTCTGCCCGCTGGGTTAACTACCCGGTGCCGGGCGGTAAGGGTTGGTCTCTCGCGTGCTAGTTGGCATAGCTAGATAGTGGATTGTCATTGTTTAAGTCTTCTATGCTCATCCCGCGGCTGAAAGAACGATCACATATCGTTATATCGTTATATCGGAGTTATATCGGAGTTATGGGGGCGAGCAGCCGACAGACAGAGGGCTTTCGTTATGCAGAAGCGTGCAGTCCGCACAATAGCGCGCGTAGTGCTTGATAAGCCAGCTAGGCCTCTGTTTAGAGATCTCTGCATCATGACGCTGCCGTCCATTTATATAATGGAAGTAGCGCTGTTCGTTCGCAGAATGGTGTGCATCATCACTATCCAACAAGATCCCGTAGCATGCTACGTTCGGTAAGTCATGCATTATCTAAGTCGGAGAGGCTACCCTATATCGCCGGCCCAGCTGTTTACAACAGCGAGCACATTAGGCAGGCGCAATCTCTTGACGTGTTTAAGAGACGCCGAGATACCTTACAGATACGGCGTTTTACTCACTGGAGGAATATTACTCGAGTGAAGTCTAAAATCCTTCGGTGGCTAAAGTATTTAATGATCTCTTTGCATTTTGTCTTGTATTTCTTCTTTGTACGTTATTCTTGTGTTTTTTTTATTTTTTTGTTGTTAATTTTATCTTTTCTTTACGATAAAAAAAAATGTTTGTTTGCTAATATGTATGAATGTTTGCTAATCTGTATCTGACTTGTATACCAGTATACTAATAAAATGAATATGAATATGAATATATACCAGCCTGGGGTGACGGGCTCGCCCGTTGTAGTCGACACCGCCCAACTGTATTGCTCCACGATAGCGCCCAAACAATTAATCCGATTGGCATGCAGGCATTATTTGGACATGGCAAGAGTTGAAAAGGTTTAAAGATTTTGTATATGTGAAAACAATATATGACAAAAATATCGGCTTCAAAGAGATGTATAAAAAAGTCAGCGTCAGCATATATCCAACTTTTATATTTTAGTAACAATAACTGCTGTTTGTCTCAAAAAATAAGAAAATAATTAGGCTGTGTTTGTTGAAGACATTATCAATAAAATAAGAATCCTCATCAAAATAAAATAATCCATTATCACAGGTGTATAAAATAAAATTAGCCATTTACTGTAAGTTGTTGGGTGGTATAGTTATAGAGATATATATTTCAGCAAGGCAAGGGTAATGACTATGTATTCGGCGTTCATATACCAGTGTTTAATGTATGCTAGACAGCACCTAGCAGAAACACCAATTAATTCACTCGCATCATAGCCGCGGTAGCTCCCTTTTATGCGTACCCCGAACACGACTGGCAAAAGCGCAGAAAAGCTACTTGTACCTTAGCATTAAATTCTATAATCTACTCCCTACAAAATTTAAACAGCTGGAGGACATAACATTCAAGAAAAACATCAAGGAGATGCTGATAGGCCACCCTTTCAATAATCTGGCCGAATTTGAGGGCCATGATTTTTCAAATATTGTGCCCATTTAAATTACTTAAAAAAGTAGAGCCTTATTGTCTGATTATTTTATATGGTCTTATATCTGTACTTTTAGTTTAAAATGCATAACGTAGATTTAATTCGAATATTTAACATTTTACTGATAATTTAAATATTACGATGAATAATTTTACTACGTATCTTTTCGAATTACTAACTACTTCAAATATTAGGCTTCTATTTTTATTATTTATATTTATAGTTTGACAATCTAGTAGTTAATTCTTGACTACCTATGTATGTTCAGTAAAGAGTAGTAACGAAACTTACTACCTAACCCAATTATTTTGACACGTCCAAGAGCGGTCTTTAGCCGTCAATTGGACGCGACGAAAATGTAATATAGATATCTGTAATGTAGGTATCACCTCGAAATACTTAGGTCAGCAGACAGCGGAAGGCGACGCGGGTGGCGAGGAACAAGACTCGTACGTCTACGAGATAGGTAGCTTGCAACTGATGGGGACGTCTTTCACTATATATCTAAAGGTAGCGTCTGAAAAGGCAAATAAACGCCACTTTACTTAAATTAACAAATCGATTCGAAACTATACGCGAAGCAAAGCCGCGGGCAACAGCTTGTATATTATATAAATATGTATTATACATGACTAACAAGATTAATTACTAGGTAACAAGAGGGAATTCATGAAAAGACGATATATAACTTATTTATTTACAAAATCGACGAAAAAGTTGCGTCGCAGTTTTTGCGCGCGCAGGCTGGCTTTTGACCGGTTAAGCCTATCATCATCATCATCATAATCATCATCATCATTTATTCATTCCATAAATGCGTTTCACAATACTGAGGAACATGTCAAATTTTACCATCATAATTTACCGGATGATAAAACCGCTTTGATTAATTAAAAGAAAAAAAATAATTGTAATCAGAGGTGATTACTTAAAAATGGTCAAATTTACAAAATAATCAATAATCAAACAATAAATAATAATCAATACAATGAAAAAGAGAAATTCTGAAACATGCGTAAATAAAAACAATGTGAATAAAATCTAAAACTTGTGCGAAAGTATAGTCATAATATGGTTGTTTATAATCAAGCAATTGTGGACGCAATATCATAAAAATCGTCCTGTTTGCATAGGGCATATTTGACTAACTGATTTTTCAAGCAGATTTTTTATGCTGCCATCTCAAGTCTTCTCGTCGATGACGGCAAAGCATTGAACAATTTAAAACTAATATATAAAAATGTTTTTTGATATTTAGTCAAGCGTACTTTAGGCAATAACACATTGTTTTTATGTCGCGTAATATAGCTATGTCGAGTGGAGTTAAGCTCGCAATTTAAAAGATTCTCTTTGGCGTATAAAAGTCCTGGAGTATGGCCTGCTGACTACCCCAGCATGCTATGGCCAAAATAATGTCTGATCGAAAGTATCAGCTTTTACAAAACTCTTGCACTTTTTTGTCGCTGGCTCTCTAACTATTACCATGATATTACACCAGGCACCAGCGCTTTCCGCCAGACATGAGACATACATACATCAATACATCAATTACTTGAATAATTCCGGTTTGACCGGACGTCTAGACAGTAAAACACGTACATTGTGTAAATTCACTGAAATCTGAAATTCTAACAGCTATATGTGTTATTTATAAAGTTAAAATCTCTGTAAACAGGATGCCAAATGCCGTATAGACTATGGAACAATCCAGAATCGTTTTCGCCAAAATAAAAGAAAGACTTCCTTTAGGCAAATTTTAAATTTAAAATTATAATGAGAAATCCTTGGAGATACTCCTCAGATGACCTCAACAAAGATTATAATGTTCTGGACGTATAACAACTATCCGTGAAAGCGGCGCCCTGTCAGTATAAAACGAATTTAGAAACGCAACAAGAACTCAGCAAAGAATCTGCAAGCTGCAATGGCAAGCTGTTCATTTCGACGTCCCCTGAATGCAGACCACTTTTGGGCAGAGGCATTTTGTGTACATAGCACCCAGGAAGAACTAAAACTGTATTTGTCTAAGTCTGCTTTCAAAGCCGAAATTGATTCCCGGTTAAAAACTGACACCCAACAAAATATCCACAAACTGATATAGTGGCAGCAGGCCAAAGCGAGAAAGGTAATATTATTTTTCATAGGAATGGCATACAGAAACTAATTTCATATCTTGATAAGCTTGATTTGAGACTTCTTAGAGTCCGAAACAGTTTGACCGATCACCATGAAAGTCGGCACTATGTATTTTTTCATGGCGAAGGTTTTTATGATACACACTTTGTCGTAACTTACCATTACATGGCGCTGCAGCACATCTACTTCTATACTGCTCAACCGATCGTCGTGAAAATTGGTATACGTAGACTTTTGAGCAGGCATAATATTTTCGCGTTATTAACTGTATTGTAACTCGCCACCAGATGGCGCTGCAGCACATTAACTTATATACCGCTCAACCGATCGCCATGAAAACTGGTATACATAGACATTTGAGTACGCATACAATTTTCTCACTATTAACTTTATTGACGACCCTTAGATCACATCTATTCAACCTTGGCTCGACCGAGAGCAAGGACTGCCGAATATGTGGCGAAGAACCTGAAGACAGCATACACATCGTTGGTCGCTGCCCAGGCCTCGCCGCTAAAAGACACAGTTTACTGGGACGAGCCTTTCTCGAACCCAGCGATCTGCCCAACTTGAAGGTCAGTGATATACTTGGACTGGTAAGACGTACTGGGCTACTAGCTGACCACTGACCTAACCACATAGTGGATAGTTACAAAAGATCTTATATATCTAGGTGACATCAAGGGCTGGAAACAAGCCCCCCACTCCGTCTAATACTACTACTAACTTTATTGTAACTTGCCACCAGATGGTGCTGCAGCCATCTAAGCCGCTCAACCGATCGTTATGAAAATTGATATACACAGGTATGTGAGAACGAATAATATTTTCGTACTATCCACTTTGTAGTAACTCGCCACTAGATGGCGCTGCAGCTTATCAATTTCTATACCGCTCAACCGATCTCCATGAAAATTGGTATACATAGGTATTTGAGGACGGATGATATTTTGGCGCTATCCACTTTATTGTAACTTGCCATTAGCACTGAAGCCACAAAAACAATGAAAATTGGTATACATAGGAATTTTAGCACATACAGGTGTGATTACAGCAAGGGCATTTCTTGCAATAGGTGAACCAGTACGACGAAGTAACTTTTGATTTTAAAAAAAAAAAACAAAAAACATTTCTTTTTTTTTTGGGAAATTTGTAAATTGTATCTATTGAAGAAAAGTTTTAGAAGCATTGAGCGCGCTGCCCCTGCTAGCGGTACGTAATATATCGCATATAAACAATATTAGCGATATTTTACCTACCGCTATATAAGGCATCATGCCCATAGCTTTTTATACGATTAAACAAAAACGATTAAAAAAACTTTTTATTAAAAGTTGCTTATATTGTTCGTACTGATTTACCCAGTAAAAGAAATGCCCTTGCTGTAAGCACACCCTGTATATAATACTAGCTGACCCGTGCCCACTTCGTTGGGCGGTAAAACTTTTTACCTGTGATGAAATTATGAGTGTGGTTCGGTTAGTACTGAGTGCTATGATTTATTTCCTGACTGCCAAAAGAAGGGTTATATTTTTACTGCATATGTATGTATGTATTTGCATGCCAATTTGACTATATTACCGTTATTTGAGAGTGTCTTCTTGTGAGTGTCTTATTTGTGAGCGTATTATCTCTTTAACTATTTATGCAGTAAAAGGGAAATTATATGCAGTAAAATGGAAAAGTCTTTTGTTTTAAACACTTGAGACGATAAATTTACTTATTTTGATAAGAATTCATAATTGTTGATAATATGACCAATAAACATGACCTAACGATTTAAATTATTTTTTTAATATAAAATACTATTTTTTGTGACAAATATAAAAGTTAGACATATGCTGTTGCTGACTTTTTTGTAGGCATTATCAAGCTCTACAACTTTTCTCTAGAACTTAATCATATATCTCTCATCGTTAAGGCAGCGTTAGTTAGAAACGTTTTCGTTCGACCGCTTATTCTCCGACTTACTTTGCAAATGCACTCAATGCACAATGCGCTCTCAAAAGTTGTCCATTGGTTTAATGTAAATAACCTACTATTAAATGAAAGAAAAACCAAAGTGATTAAATTTTCTACACCTAATGTTAAGCAGGTACAAACCAATGTAGAAATAAAAGGAACGAGACTGGAGCCTGTTGCTTCAACTGTGTTTCTAGGGATAACAATTGACTCCAAATTACAATGGGGCCCACAAATTGAGAAAATGTCAGGAAAACTTAGCTCTGCGGCATACGCAGTTAAAACAATAAGGCGGCTGACTGATGTAGATACAGCAAGAATAGTATACTTTAGTTACTTTCATAGCATTATGTCCTATGGGATTCTTCTCTGGGGAAGCTGTGCGGACATCAATAACATCTTTATACTACAGAAACGTGCTGTAAGAGCTATATATAAACTTGGTCCTCGAGTTTCACTTAGAGAAAAATTCAAAGAGATAAATATTCTTACTGTTGCATCACAATATATATACGAAAATCTGTTGTATGTCCACAAGAATATTGACAAGTTTAAAATAAAAAGCGACACTCATAATTTTAATACTAGACATAAGCATAACCTTGTTGTACGTGCTACTCGTCTCCACAAAATAAGCAATTCTTTTTTGGGACAATGTATACGCTTCTATAACAAACTTCCTCATACTATTAGAGAACTATCTGTAAATAAGTTTAAAGCTACCATCAAAGCAAAATTGCATAAAAAGGCATACTATACAATATCTGATTATGTAAATGACAAAACGGCTTGGGAGTAAGGCTTGGACGCATCATAAGAACATAAATTAAAAATAATATTTAATTGTGTCTATATGAATAAAGAACATTTTGATTTTTGATTCTGCTTTTTTGAAATCCGACTACCACGAAAAAGTCTTAATTTTTCAGATTAATATATAGCCTATGACACTCACAAATAGCGTGGCTTTCTATTGGTAAAATAATTTTCAAAATCGGCTCAGTAGATCCAGAGATTACTTCCTACAACGTCAAAAACTTTACCTCTTTATAATATTAGTATAGATTAGTATAGATAACGCCGGGGAATACCACTAGTATAATATATTCATAGTAAAAGTACAGCCAGGTGAATACGGTCGATCTATGTATGAGAAAGAAAGAAAGGCGGATGGATGCAGCGAACCACAACATCACGCCATTATCTCATCCGAAAATCGTCTGCCGACACACTCGGTGAACTTGGTAACGAGCCGTCTGTAGCAGTACTCACTCGTCTCTATTCTTTCACTCTCGCAGTAAAATGAAAGTAAACTCATAATCATTTGTCTGGGAAGAGCTTGCTTCCTCCCACGTTTCTTACAGTGCAAGACACACATCGCGGCGGATATACCAATGTCCAAGACATTATAACATGAGAAAATTAATCTGATGACATTACTCTACAACGGGTGAACCCGTCATCTCAGTAGGGCTGTGTCGACTACAACGTCCCGTTATACCCGTCACTGCAGGATGGTATAACGATATGTGATCATTCTTTCAGCCGTGAGATTTATTTTATTTTCTTAAGGATAACTTACAGCCAATAATTTTGTAGTGAACAAAAATAAAAAGCTTCGAGCCATTTACAAGTTACCACTGATAATGAAAATAATAATAACGTGAATTTAGAACTGATATTAAGCATAAAGAAGATATTAAACAAGAAGATACTAAATTGGACAGTAGAAAACATGTTGACATAAACAAGACTGTAATAAAAGAAGAAAATGCTAATCCTGGTCATCACAAAATCGCCCTACAACCTGCTTCCTTATAGTATCTATATTCGTGAAAAAGGGGTCAATGTCAATCTCAGCATTCAGGGTTTTGAAAGTTTAGCATTTCCTTATAAAATAAGAATTACGCCTGTATTTGGTTTCAAAGCCAGGTACAAGAAGGAGTGCCCTATTTCTAAGTGCCCGGCTAGGAGTGCGGAGAGATATTTTAGATAGTAGTTCAGGACAATCAATCGAGCCATTTAAATTTCGTAGTAAAAGTGAGATGTCAGCTATGTTTCTTCGCAAAGCTAATGGCAGCAAATGATAGCGGATACAACGAGAATAGTAGCCTGGATCACGTATACGACATTTATATTCTATGTAGTGCAGAAATTTTCTTTGGATGGCCTCTAGGATGAGCGTAGAAGACTTAGAGACAAGACAATCTACATTCTAGCTCCGCCAACAAGCCCGTTAAAAACCGACGCCTTACGGCGAGGCACCGGGAAAGGTACCCAGCTAGCAGCATCGCCCCCTAACTATTAGTTTTGAAAGGATATTTCCGTCTGGAATTAACCTTCAGGATACCTCCGTCCTCTCGACTGCTTACGGGTCCGAAGTCGCTTACGCGACCTCTACGGTAATACAATTTGAATGTATCGCGGACCTGGGCGTCATTTGCTAGTGCCATACGGGGTCGGGTGGGCTATAGGTCGTTTCAAGAGTGGCATGGCAGCAGGTCAACATACACATCCGCCGCTTAGGAGAAGTATATTTCCATAGTCCCCAGACTCCTTCAGCAATTAGTCAGAGTGCACAACCGATTGGCGTCGCCGAACGGTGCGCAAACCGTCCAGAAGCGCCGGGAGGCAGGCCCCCAAGGGAACCCGATCTGCCAGCTGTGAGAACTGAGACGCGATCCTTACCCGGGGTAGCCTTCCACGCGAGGAGGCTTCCGAATAGGAGTTGAATCGCGAGTTGGACCGATCCGAGAACACGGGGATTGGGAGCTAATGGGCCCTTGTTTGGTTGGCCACGAAGACCCATTCTGTTCAGGGTTGGTAACACTAACGGCTCAAAACACATCCGGCGGCCTCCACGCATGAAGTGCGAGCCCGGGCAGGACTCTGGCCTTAGGGCTAGTTTCCCCTAGGAGTCAACCTTATCGCGCTCCTGGACGGTCTGCGCTCCGTGCGGCGTAAGCCAATCGATTGTGTAGTCGGGGGAGTCTGGAAGCAGTACTGTTACCTATAGAGTGGGGTGGTTGCGGACCTTGCGGCGACTGCTCTTGAAACGACCATCGGCTACCCGATCCCGAGTGAACAGCCGGGCAAAGGATGCCGTGGTGCGCGATAGATTCGGTTTACATCGTTTCACCGCTTTATAAGGGAGAGGACCGCGCATCGACCTCGAACTCGTAACCAATCGAGAGACCGGAGTAATCTGGTAGCAATTGGAAGTAAGGGCATGAGTGTAAGCCCGCTGTATAAAATACCTGGTTATCTCGCGGATAAGGCGTTGGCCTCTTACGGGTATTTGGCGGAGCTTGACGGTGGACTGTTTTGTCCAAGTCTTCTGCGTTCACTTCACGGGAGATAGAACGACTAATAGTTAAATCTTCCTGAGGTGACAACTCAAGTTGTATCGGATATCCCACTATCGGTTTAGTCTCCTCAGTGGCAGGGATGGCAGTCCCGCATTCCTATCCGTAGGTCTTTGTTGCAGCGGCTCTAATGCTCCCCCGTGAATGTTGAATGAATTGCGATTCGCTTCGCTCGACCGTCTACGTTTTCTCTAGGTATATCTAGTCCGGCAGCTCATTGCTGTCGGACTAGATGTAGGAGATATTATTATATTTAATTAATATATTTAAGGTGACCTGCGAAAAAATAGCTGGGGTCACTAGGTCCAGCGTTGATGAAGCATCAGGCACAATCCGTCGATGAGCAGGCGGATACTAAACGGTCGATCGCAGCGCACAGTAAAACTGTCTTTCCTGTCTTTCCTACTAATAATTCTTCTTTTTCTACATATTCCTTCACCGTTCATGCAGCTAGACTATGGAACCAGCTCCCGTCAAATATCAGAAACGCACCAACGGTTACTACTTATCAAGTGTCTCTGAAAAAGCATTTTATGTCTCTAAATTCCTAGTAATCCTACGTCTCATCCCGTCCTCTCCTATCCCTCGCTCCTTGCGAATATTCTCCAAACGCTAATATATATTTTTTTATAATGGCATTTTTGTTATTTGGCAATTTTTTGTTTTAATAGTGTAATTTTAATAATGTATAAGTTTATTTTACTCTACTAGCACCTAAATTCTTACACTTCTACGAAGGTTGGCTGTAAGAGATTGTACTTTAAGAAATAAGTCCGCCTGTTTTATGTTTCTTTTAATGTGCAATAAAGAATGTCTATCTACATATCTATCTATCCGCAGTGGCGGTATAAGGGTGTTAATGGTATAGCATATTTAGCGCAACTCTCAGAGCGCTCTCACGTTTTAATTAATTGTAATTAATTTAGGACCTACCTACATAAAAATATGTTAATGTCAGCTGCTACTTCTATCATAATAAAAAAAACAAGAAACCAAGGCGTAAATGGACCAAAGGGTGGCCATTGCAGCGTCATAAATTCGAGGATCTAAATTTGATATCCGAACTGTCTCTAGAACCAAGTGGTTGGAGAAGTTATCTACAAATGAATCGACCTAGCGTTTGGGTCAATCTTTTGGAACGATAGCGGTAATTCTTCTAAGGCGGCATTACGCTTGTTTTTGTCATGATAATCACGATGAGTACTTTTCCAGAGTCATGGTGATTCTCTGTACATTTCAATCACCTCCGAAACAAACTCTTTTCCCGACATTACAAATACGACAGGGCGACGGCAACCACAGAGTACAAACGAGTAACGACACGCATCCAACTATCACCACTGTGTCCGGTCGACTGCAATGAGCTCAAATTGGAGTCCGTTTTCGACACTCACGAGCGGCGTGGAATGGCGATACGCGCGAGTTTTGCCTTATACGCCGCGGCTTATGAACGCGACTGAAAGGTTATCTGTGTAATGAATTTCTATTGAGCCGTGCACATTATCGGACGTCAGTCGCGGACGTGACCTTGAGGCTTCGGACGTCCGATAGAGATCTGTAAGCCGCGTTCCAAACTGTGCATACTGTTCAGTCCATGAGCCGCGGCTTACGAACGCGTCCGATAATATGATTGCCCCTTTAGTTCGACTGTGGCCATTGGAGCCGCGCCGCCATCGAATATTAGCTAGATATGCCCTCAGATACAAATAAGTTGGCTCAGATACAAATAAGTAAATCATGTGACAGAGAGAGTTATCTAGTTATCTCGCGGTTAAGGCGTTGGCCTCTTACGGGCATGTGGCGGAGCTTGACGGTGGATTGTTTTGTCCAAGTCTTCTGCGTTCACTTCACGGGAGAGAGAACGACTAATCGTTAAAACTTATTGAGGTGAGTCGTAGTTGACGACTATATGTGACAGAGAGAGAATGCAATAAATTGAACAGTATACGAGAGAAAATGGAGCTCCATTATTTTTCGCGGCAGCGGAAACAGTCGGCTGTCTGCCAGCCGACTGCGACCAAACTACTACTGGTCGGCTTTCAGTAGTGGTTTTGAGGTGGTCATTTTCAAGCAAGAAAGGCCCATCTAGGGGATCATATATCTATACGCGCCGCACTGGATTTTGGATTGTTTGGAAATCCAACATTCGGAGCGATGCCACACAATCCACGTGGTTTTTTACATTCACGACAAGACAATGCACAATTTGGAGTAACGGAGTGGAGCACTGCCAAATGGAGTGCCCATGAATGGGGACCTTTAGTCTCTACTATCACTCCATGGGAAAAAGAACGACCTGATGTCGTTAAAAGTTCCTGCGGTGACGGGTTCGCCCGTTGTGATGACACCTCTCACAAAGGAGTTAATGGGCCCTTGCTGAGTTAATAGGCACGAAGACCCATATACGCGCCGCACTGGATTTTGGATTGTTTGGAAATCCAACATTCGGAGCGATGCCACACAATCCACGTGGTTTTTTACATTCACGACAAGACAATGCACAATTTGGAGTAACGGAGTGGAGCACTGCCAAATGGAGTGCCCATGAATGGGGACCTTTAGTCTCTACTATCACTCCATGGGAAAAAGAACGACCTGATGTCGTTAAAAGTTCCTGCGGTGACGGGTTCGCCCGTTGTGATGACACCTCTCACAAAGGAGTTAATGGGCCCTTGCTGAGTTAATAGGCACGAAGACCCATTCTGTTCAGGGTTGGTCACACTCACGGGTCAACACCTATCCGACGGCCTCCACGCATGAAGTGCTAGCCTGGGTAGGACTCTGGCCCTTTGGTCAGTTTCCCCTGGGAATCAACCTTCTGGCGCTCCTTTACGGTCTGCGCACCGTGCGGCGTAAGCCAATCGACTGTGCACTCTGACTAACAGTCGGGGGAGTCTGGAAGCAGTACTGTTTCCTATAGAGCGGGGGTGGTTGCGGACCTTACGGCGACTGCTCTTGAAACGACCATCGGCCATCCGATCCTGGGTGAACAGCCGGGCAAAGGACGCTGTGGTCCGCGATAGATTTGGTAAACACCGTTTCACCGCTTCGTAAGGGAGAGGACCGCGCAAGCGACCTCGAACTCGTAACCAATCGAGAGACCGGAGTAATCTGGTCACAATTGGAAGTAAGGGCGTGAGTGTCGGCCCGCCGGGTAACATTCCTGGCTATCTCGCGGTTAAGGCGTTGGCCTCTTACGGGCTTGTGGCGTAGCTAGACGGTTGACTGTTTCGTCCTCAAGTCTTCTACGTTCACTCCAGGGAGAAAGAACGACTAATCGTTAAAACTTTCTGAGGTGACGGGCTCGCCCGCTCTAGTCGACAACCCAAGTTGATGACACCTCTAGATGTACATTTTGCTATATGAAATTCCAAAGAGACGTTTCACTTTCACAGATTCGTTTGATCAGTGTGCCCGATGAATAGGGTGAACTACAATGGGCTCCCGTCTTAATCCGCGTAGCAGCGGTTTTGTCAAGTTTTTTTACAGTAGCTGATCGAAACGACGAGTATCTTTCGTCACTCCGAAATTAATAGGTAAAAAGGTCGATCGAGATCGGTTCTCTATTTTTCTTTGTCACAAGCAACCGAGAATGATCGTGAGAGCTTTTCACGGAGTTGACAAAATGAAAGCGTATAACATCAACGTCGAAACTTGGGAAATAAACGCACTAATAGGAAACCACTTAGATAGGAAGGTGAAATTTGAAATTTCTGGCTGGCGAACATGCAGCGATCAGTGTGTATCACTCCTGCTTTCAATCAAAGATGTCTTATGAGATACTACTATGGGGTAATGCAACCGATATCCATCGCGTTTTTGTGCTACAAAAACAAGCCGTTAGGACAATTTTTGGTGTAAGCAGAGAAACACATTGCGCCCCTTTTTTTTATTAAAGCTGGTATCCTTACCTTGTCGTCCATGTATATATATCAGTGTCTTTTATACGCCAAAGAGAATCTTTTAATTTGCGAGCTTCACTCCACTCGACATAGCCATAATACGCGACATAAAAACAATGTGTTATTGCCTAAAGTACGCTTGACTAAATATCAAAAAACATTTTTATATATTAGTTTTAAATTGTTCAATGCTTTGCCGTCATCGACGAGAAGACTTAAGACGGCAGCATATAAAATCTGCTTGAAAAATCAATTTATTTATTTTTAGGAAAACCAACAGCTAATTATAATTTAACAAAAGGAGGAGTAGGATAACAGAGAGCCAATTAAAACGTTGTAGAAACATATGTGAAAGTCAAACATGCTAGTCAAACATGCCCTTTACAAACTGGATGACTTTTATGATATTGCGTCCACAATTGCTTGATTATAAATAACCATATTATGACTATACTTTCGCACTAAGTTTTAGATTTTATTGACATTGTTTTAAATTACGCATGTTTCAGAATTTCTCTTTTTCATTGTATTGATTATTATTTATTGTTTGATTATTGATTATTTTGTAAATTTTACTATTTTTAAGTAATCACCTCTGATTACAATTATTTTTTTTTTTTTATTAATCAAAGCTTTATCATCCGGTAAATTATGATTGTAAAATTTGACATGTTCCTCAGTGTTGTGAAATGCTTTTATGGAATGAATAAATGATGATGATGATGATGATGATGACACCTGGCGCTGCCGTACTAGGAAAATTGTGATTTTAATTAGTACCCCCAAAGTGGAAGTGGGGTTTTGGAAAATCTGAAAATTTATCAGTAGACAGTGGATGCAACCGCTCAAGCGACCTCGACCCTGTAACCAGTCGGAAGGCAGGTGATATCCTGAAGGTTAATTCTGGAGTCTGGAAACGGCTTTGTTTCCTATAGAGCGTGGGCGGTTGTTAACCTTGTGGCAGCCGCTCTTGAAACGACCACTCGGTTACGAGGTGAACAGCCGGGCAAAGGATGCCGTGGTCCGCGATAGATTCGGTAGACACCGAATCACCGCTACATAAGGGAGAGGACCGCGCAGACGACGTCGAACCTGTAACCAGTCGGGAGGCCGGAGAAATCTGGTAGCGAGGACGCTTGGTCTGCCTTTGGCTTAACTACCCGGTGCTGGGCGGAAAGGGTTGGTCTATGAGGGACCACCCCTCACAAGACTCCAAATTATTCGATGTGAGGTGGTGGTGTCAACTTACGAGTTATTCTGTATTTAAAGGCTGTTATGATGAAGCAGAAGATATTTATTGATTGAATCGATTGAATATTGCCAGTTATAACGCTTGCCGAATTAACGAGTGCCCGGATTACTTTATCGAGACGCGAGGGTTGCGCGACGGCTGTTATGTAGGAGAGTAGATGAGGACTGTATGTGTGCTCCTAGTATCTTGTACTGGGCACGGCTCGAGTCTGTGGAATTACAGACTGATGCTTCGAGACTCAGGGAAAATGAGGAAAGGAAACCAAGGAGCCGGATCCGTTGAGCAACCTCGTAGAGGGGTACCGGATATGCCGTCGCAACCTTGGGGGAAGGTGATCAATCGGGGACTGATAATTTTGTCGTGTTGATTCATAGCTGCACGAGTCAAAATAATAGCTGAATTGTGTCAGTGGATTTCACTGGAAATCGATGCATTTGTTGATCGTATGTAGTGGACTTAAGGTCCGTTACAGGTCTCTCGCGGGCTAGTTGGCGGCGCTGGATAGTGGATTGTCATTTTTTAAGTCTTCTACGCTCATTCGCGACTGAAAGAACGATCACATATCGCTTTACCAGCCTAGTGGTGAACGGTTTCGTGCAGCTTGGGCCACAAAATCCATTTTCTTCTCGGATCGGCTCAACTCACGATTCAGATCCTATTCAGAAGCCTCCTCTAATGGGAGGCTACCCCGGGTAAGACTCCCGTGTCTTAGGCCTCAGAGCTGGTGGACCGGTTTCTCCCGGCGGGATTGCATCCCGGCGCCACTGGACGGTTTGCGCACCGATCGGCGAAGCCAATCGGTCGTGCATTCTGACTAATTACTGAAGGGGTCTGGAGACTATGGAAATACACTAAGCGGCGGGAGTGGATGTTTCATGCCACTCTTGAAATGACCTTGGGCCACTCGATCCTGTGTGGCACTACGGGAAAAGAACGCCCAGGTTTGCGATAAATTCGAATTGAATTACCGCTGTAACCAGTCGGGAGGACGGAGGTATCTTGAAGGTTAATTCCAGACGGAGATACCCTACCAAAACTGGTAGATTTGGCAAAACTGGTAGGGGTGAGGCTGCCCGCTGGGTACCTTTCCCGGTGCCTCGCCGTAACGGGTTTCTGGTGAACTAGACAGTAGACTGTCTTGTCCTCAATTCTTCTACGCTCATCCCACGGCTGAAAGAATTATCTATACCGTTATACCAGCCTGGGGTGACGGGTTCGCCCGTTGTAGTCAACACCGCCCAACTGGATGTACTGAGATATATATAGCCCTATCATACTGGTAAATTCAAGCACATTCCCTACAACAATGGTTAATAATAATATCATCCCATTCTTCCACGCATTCCTTCCCGCTCTACTCGTTCGCTCCTCATTCATGCACGCGGATGAAAGGCCGGGAAGCAGGTCCCTCCTTAATTGGGCGAATCGTCACGGCTCGTTTCTCACCACCTGATTTCGTTCGTGTTGTTGCCTGTTCGGTTACCACTGGCGGTCAAGGTTAATCACACGACGCATGGCATGCCAAATTATCGGAATGTATATTGGATAAGAAATAATAACAACACACATACACGAGGACTGATTTATAATACATACCTGAAACGGTCTATTGCTACGTTTACACGCGCTTTTAGTAGCCAATGCTTCGTACTTGAGGAGTCGGCGATAAAATGCTCTAAATCGGTTTTGGACCCAAACATGTTTTTTTTTTAAAACACTAAAAACACGCTTTTATAAATGCACGTAAAAACCAAAATAAGCTTGAAACTTAATCGTGGTCAAAGTTAATTACAAGACCTTTCTAACAAATCCAAACACGGCTATGATACGATATTCCATTCTGGAATGCCAGTGCCTATCTTCCGGCTTCATCATCAGACCTTGAAACCTAATCGTGGTCAAAGTTCATTCCAAGACTTTTCTAACAAGTCCAAACACAGCTATGATACGATGTTACATCATGAAGTTCCAGTTCATATCTTCCGACTCCATCATCAGATCAGTTCGACAGTACCATATTATTGTATTGTGATCAGAACTATATACAGCTGCCAATTTTCATGACGCTACGATCCTTGGAAGATGGTTAAATTCCATTCCTTAGATTCCATTACATAGTTACATACAGTTCGTGTTAGTTACTTACATAGTTACATAAAGCGTGTTAAAAATCAGTACGCATTGGGCCGTTCTACCGATTGGTAAAACTATTTAATACAAAAACGATTTAGAAACCTTAAAAAAAATAGCCAGAAATCGCCAATTTCGTTTAAAACGATCTATCGCTAGTTGAAAATGGTTAATTATTTGAAAATAAAAAATAATTTCTTTCAAAATTATCTTAATCTCATCATCATAGCCCGTAAAAATGTTCTCTTTAAAACGGTCTAAATATATATTTTTTTGCATCTTTTCTTGTTTTTGTTGTGGTGTCCCTAATTTACATATGGCAACATTCACATTGAGCATAGCTTCGGTGAAGTGAGTTACTGTGCAAATTGGTTTGGTGTAAATGGTGGAAAAAGAAATGTCATCTAGTACGGTTGCGACACTCAACGCCGGTTCTAAGAAGACATATTCATTATTTAAGGGAATTTTAGACATCTTCATTAATTAAGGATTTGATAGATTAAGATTAACAATGTTGAAATATTAAAAAAAAATGCCTAAGTATGTAAATATTTAAATGTTTAATTTCCTGTTTTTATTACACCAGTAGCAATCAAAACGGTTATAATTTTGAAATACAATTGCTATCAAAACAATCTAAATAATCGGATTTCAATCAAAACGATCTAAATTAAATTTTGTTTTATTATTATGTCCCATTCTTGCGATTAAAAATTACTTGCGAATGCTAGATCTTATACAAATCAGCCAAGGTATCAACTAAAAAAACAAAATATACAAATAAACAAATGGACGTATGCTACCTATTTAGTTTTTTGCATCTCCTGTAAAATTGAGTTTAACGCTTTTAGATCGTTTTGTTCGCCGACTCCTCACTTGTCATTGGCACTAAATACCATGCGTGTAAACATGCTGATGCAACATGTTAGTGCTTAGTATTATTAAAACTGCCAGTGCAAGTGTATAAAAGGCGATCCTATTTACTGATGTTCGGGCCACACTAACGGGAAATGCCGTTAATAACGGAGATAATGGGCGTTTTTGCTGCGGCCACACCTAAATTATCGCGATAATTAACGGCATTTCCCGTTAGTGTGGTCCGGGCATAAGAGACAAGTGACTTCTCCCTACTAAGCACTTTTCGCTTGCTGACTCGTGTAAACAGCCGCGGCAAGGGTTAGGGACAAATTAAAATGACAAGTGAACACATAGCGGTATTTTACCTACCGCTAGATGGCGCATCGTGCTCAGCGCTTTTTATACTATTTTAAAAAAAACAAATTTTCAAAAAAGTTTATTTTTTATTTTTCCACAAATTTCTATCCAAAGTCCTACTTACTTGCTCGTACTGGTTCACCACCTTCAAGGATGCCAGTTAACCCCTCAAGCAGCGGTTGTAAATCTTGGCAGTCACCTGTCATTTCTGAGAGTTGAAAGTTCAAAAATATAGCACTTTAGAAAAACGATCATAAAAAAGAAGCTACTTAATACAGCACAAAAAGAAGAATTGTAGAATGATCGCATTGAAATTTGAAATATAAAACATTAAAACCTCATTTTGTAAAACAATTAGATAATTATGAATAATTATTAGAAAGTTGGAGAATTGAAAAAAACTCACTTATTCTGCGATATTGACGTTTTATCTCAAAATACGAAACCTTATCTAGAAATTGTAAACACATTTGTGTACGTTATTACATGCTTTACCAAATCTATTAGTTCGTTTTATTTATTTTCATACATAGGTATATCCGAAGAGAAGCATAATATCCGAAGAGAAGCACATATCCGAGCAATGGCAGCACTCGACTATGTTCCCCCAGAATACAAACAATTATATTAGGGATTCTAGACTGCGAGAAGCACGACTCAATAATCGTACAATACAAAATTTATCCGTCTTTCTCACACATATCTAACAGGGGGTGGTTGCACTGTGATTTTGGTGTAAATTCAGTTCATTTAGAGCGCGGTTTGTCGCGCCGCGCTCGTACCCGTTTCGGGAGGTTACTGTCTTGAGTGGTTAATTAAAACTCACCCTGCATACAATACAAGCCACACACTTACACACATGTTACACGCACACATACATATAAACACTTAGGAGTAGGGATGGTTGTAAATGATTGTCGTATAATAATAAACCCGTCCACTGTGAAATTCACAATAAAGAGTAGAAGCAAACTTGAAAAAAAAATATTTCGTTATCATATGTTTTTGTTTTCCTTTCCGTTTTGGAAACTAATCAATTAGTCAACGTAATTTGATCGTTGTGGGTTAATTCGCAGGCGGGTACAGAGTTGAAAGGTCTCGCTCGGATGCGCGTCGCTTCTCTTCTCAGATGTATCCGATTCTCGCACACGCCCAACATATCCCCCTTGCCGCTCTCGGCCCGTTCTCCGCTCCACCCAACCACTCCAACCACGCTCCATCGGTCAAGTGAATTCTACGCGGTGATCAACCGATCTGCGAAGGGGGATATGTCACTTTTGTGAGGCAGCTAACAGTTCGGAGCAACTAGAGTTGTCGACTACAGCGGGCTCGCCCGTCACCTCAGGAGGTTTTAACGATTAGTCGTTCTATCTCCCTGGAGTGAGCGCAGAAGACTTGGACAAAACAGTCCACCGTCTAGCTCCGCCACAAACCCGTAAGAGGCCAACGCCTTAACCGCGAGATAGCCAGGAGTGTTACCCGGCGGGCTTACACTCGCGCCCTTACTTCCAATTGTGACCAGATTACTCCAGTCTCTCGATTGGTTACGAGTTCGAGGTCGCTTGCGCGGTCCTCTCCCTTACGAAGCGGTGAAACGGTGTAGCGGTGAAAGCGGTGAAACGATCGGATAGCCGATGGTCGTTTCAAGAGCAGTCGCCGTAAGGTCCGCAACCACCCCCGCTCTATAGGAAACAGTACTGCTTCCAGACTCCCCCGACTGTTAGTCAGAGTGCACAGTCGATTGGCTTACGCCGCACGGTGCGCAGACCGTCCAGCCAGAAGGTTGATTCCCAAGGGAAACTAACCATAAGGTCAGAGTCCTACCCAGGCTCGCACTTCATGCGTTCGAAGCAGCTTGAGCTTGATGGCCTCTTTGTCTCCCGTGAGGTGAGCGTAGAAGACTTGGGACGAAACAGTCCACTGTCTATTTATGCCACCGCCCGTAAGAAGCCAGCGCCTTACCGCAAGACACCGGGATGCACCCAGCGGGCCGATTTCGCGCCATTACTTCCAGTTTCGGCTAGATTTCTCCGGCCTCCCGACTGGTTACGATTTCGTGGTTCGATCGCTTACGCGATCCTCTCTCATACATAGCGGTGATTCGTTGTCAACCAAATCTATTGCGTACCACGGCGTCCTTTGCCCGGTTATTCACTCGGTAGTGAGTAGCCGATTCAACCGGTCTCAAGAGCGGTTACCGTGATGCACAGTCGATTGGCTGATGCCGCACGATGCGCAAACGATTCCCAGGGTAACTGGCGCGCAGGCACAGAGTTCTGCCCGGGTTCGCACTTCTGCGTGGAGGCTACCGGATGGGTGCTGACCGATGAGTTAGGTCGACTGTAACACATGAGTGACGATGGCCCAACTGCACTGGGCCCTACTCTGGCTCTCACTTATGCGTGGAGACTGCCGGATGGGTGTTGACCCGTGCGTTTGACCGACCCTATACAACTGGGTCTCAGTGGTGGTGAACGGTTTCGTGCAGCTTGGGCCACAAGATCCATGTTATTCTCGGATCGGCTCATCTCACGATTCAGCCTCCTCGAGTGGAAGGCTGCCCCGGGTAAGACTCCCGTGTCTCAGGCCTCAGAGCTGGTTGACCGGTTTCTCCCGGCGGGATTGCATCCCGGCGCCACTGAACGGTTTGCGCACCGGTCGGCGAAGCCAATCGGTTGTGGTCTGAAGGGGTCTGGAGACTATGGAAATACACTGTTTCCTAAGCAGCGGGGGTGGATGTTTCACCTGATATCATGCCACTTTTGAAATGACGTTAGGCCACTCGATCCCATGTGGCACTACGGGCAAAGAACACCCAGGTCCGTGATAAATTCAAACTGAATTACCGCTGTAAAACAACAGGTAGAGGTTGCGTAAGCGACTTCGGATCCGTAACCAGTCGGGAAGACGGAGGTATCCTGAAGGTTAATTCCAGACGGAAATATCCTGCCAAAACTGGTAGTTAGAGGGTGAGGCTACCCGCTGGTTACCTTTCCCGGTGCCTCGCCGTAAGGCGTTGGACTCTAACGGGTTGCTAGTGAACTAGACAGTAGATTGTCTGGTCCCCAAGTCTTCTACGCTCATCCCACGGCTGAAAGAACGATCTATATCGTTATACCAACATGGGGTGACGGGTTAGCACGTTGTAGTCGACACCGCCATCCTGGGTCTTAGTGGCCAAACTGCAACAGAGTCCATTAGCTCCGGAGAGAGCAGCTTGTACATACATAAACAATTGACTTATCCTTCTATGCTACAGTCCCTCTGTATCTACTCAGTACTGACTACTATGTATTCGTCGCCACAAATCAGCCACAGCCGCGCGAATGTCAGTGCTCACAAATGGTCAGCGTGCGCGCAGTACTTTTCAAAAATTAACCGTTTCCTGTTCCGGGTTGTGCCTACTCTCCACTGCATAGTTAATCAATCTCAAGTGCCGGGAAATGATAAAATATTGCAAGAATGGGTATCCTCAAGTACTCGGTGCTGTCCTTCGATCTGAACTGCAGCCTGGCATGCGATGTAAGTTTTTTCAAAAAAATCCGCACCGCAAAAATCCAAAAACAAGGACAATATTTAAAGTAAGGATCAGGGATTTGGAATTCGATTCAAAGTGTTCACAGCGATAGAATTGAACGAGTCCAAAAGAGATTCACTAGCATATTGTCGACCAAATACTGCCTCAAGATTATTCTGAAAGGTTATGTAGAGCGGCTTTCTCACTTCAACCTCATAGACTTAAAAACACGTAGGGCTATTATTGATATAACGTGTCTCCTTATGGAGCTAATGGGCCCTTGCTGAGTTGGCCACGAAGACCCATTTTGTTCAGGGTTTGTCACACTCATGGGTCAACAGCCATCCGGCGGCCTCCACGCATGAAGTGCGAGCCCGGGCAGAACTCTGGCCTTTGGGCTAGTTTCCCCTAGGAGTCAACCTTCTGACGCTCCTGGACGGTCTGCGCACCGTGCGGCGTGAGCCAATCGTTTGTACAATCTGACTAACATTCGGGGGAGTCTGGAAGCAGTACTGTTTTCTATAGAGCGGGGGTGGTTGCAGACCTTACGGCGACTGCTCTTGAAACGACCAACGGCTATCCGATCCCGGGTGGAACAGCCGGGCAAAGGACGCCGTGGTCCGCGATAGATTCGGTTTACTTCGTTTCACCGCTTCGTAAGGGAGAGGATCGCGCAAGCGACCTCGAACTCGTAACCAATCGTGAGACCGGAGTAATCTGGTCGTAATCGGAAGTAAGGGCGTGAGTGTGAGTCCGCTGGGTAACATACCTGGTCATCTCGCGGATAAGGCGTTGGCTTGTGGCGGAGCTTGACGGTGGATTGTTTTGTCCAAGTCTTCTGCGTTCACTTCACGGGGGATAGAACGACTAATCGTTAAAACTTCCTGAGGTGACGGGTTCGCCCGTTGTAGTTGACTACTCTATATAACGTGTCTCCATAAGCTTTTGCCCAATCGACTAAACAGTCCAGCTAGTCTAGCAAATGTTAAATTTCGTGTGCCATGCGTCTAACGGGGAGCTCTCAAACATTTTCTGTTGTCGCTTGCAATAACGATATCGTGTCGAATGTGTCGTGTTTTTGATACATGTAAAGAATTAGACGTATTTTATAATTCCATTAATTTAATTGGAGATTCGATCATACAGTTCCGTGCGAATTAATTGAAACAAAGAGTATTTTTCTTCGAAAACTGCTTTTTTTAACCTAATCATACAAAAACAGTACTGGTAGTTAGATATTGTTAATTTTAATGTAGAATATTTCCTTCTTTTGCATTGATAACACCTTTCACTTTGTCGACATAGAATTTACCAGGTTTTGACAGCTTCCTTTCAGTTCGTCATCGTGAAACCAGACTTGAATTATAAAATCGAAGACTATCGCGGTTGTTTGACGTTATAAATATGATAGAAAATTTACCGCGTGAAATTTGTAGCACACGACGTTTCCACACACGATCTAATACAGACGAAACTCAGAAACCGATCAGATCAAGAGCATTCTTACCATACGTCAAGATCGTGACAGGTCGAATAAGTAAGATGCTAAACAGATTCGATATACAAAAGGATCTTCAAGCCGACCCAAAATATAGCTTGATTTTTGAGGTCTGTAACCTGTACCATTGCAAACCCCAGGTGTGTATAAAGTCTACGTTGGACAAACGAAACGGCCCATAGCCACGCGACTGACAGAACACATCAAAGCTGTTAAAACCGTTCAGCGAGAAAAATTGGCGATCTGCGAACATATATTGGATAGCGGAAGTAACCACTGGATTCAGTTTCAAAATCCCATTGTGCTATCCAAGGAACAATTCTACTTTCCTCGCATGATCCGGGAAGCCATTGAAATATGAAGAACCCCGAACTTCAATAGAGACGACGGTTACAAACTCTCTTCTACGTGGCACCCTTTTCTTAAAATGTTCCCGCCGCTGATCGCAGAACGCAAAGACGTAAAAAAGGATACAGTGAGTGTTGTGTGCAAGACGGATTTTCGAAATTCGCGCGCTCCGAGCCCGGCCCCCCACCACCGTTATACCCTACGCAGTGGCGGCGGCGGTATGCGGTCTACCCGCAAAACAACGGATTGACAGCTCTTTCAGTCTACCCTGGACAACGTCACCGAAACGTCGGGTACTACAAATTTCAGGCGGTAAATTCGTTTCTATCCAGACTTGAATTACTACACTGATCATCTTGGTTTTCGTTGTACAATCCATCTTGGAGAGCCGTTTTTTGCAAATGGCCCAGAGGTTTTCGGTCAGGTTGAGATCGGGACAGTTTCCGGGCCATTCAAGTACAGTAACTTGGTTCTGTGTGAAAAACTGATTCACTTTTATCGAAGAATGGCATGGGGCGAGATACTGCTGAAAAATTCCCTCGTTGGAAGGATAGACCTTGTAGAGCTCCCGTATCATATGGTTTGATAAGACGCCAATATATTTGTCCGAATTCATCATCTCAGTGACTGTGACGTCATCTTATCAAAGCCCGCCCTACCAATTAATGGCTTCATATTGCAGTATTTAAAAATCTTATGTTGAATCTTCATATTCTTGCAGTTACAAACAGACATTGATTATATAGGTTACTAGCTGACCCGTTCCCACTTCGTTGGGCAGTAAAACTCTTTACTTGTGATGAAATTGTGAGTGTGGTTTGGTTAGTACTGAGTGCTATGATTTATTTCCTGACTCCCAAAAGAATGGTTATATTTTACTGCATATGTATGTATGTATTTGCATGCCAATTTGACTCTATTACCGTTATTTGTGAGTGTCTTCTTGTGAGTGTCTTATTTGTGAGCGTATTATCTCTTTAACTATGTATGCAGTAAAAGGGAAATTATATGCAGTAAAATGGAAAAGTCTTTTGTTTTAAACACTTGAGACGATAAATTTACTTATTTTGATAAGAATTCATAATTGTTGATAATATGACCAATAAACATGACCTAACGATTTAAATTATTTTTTTAATATAAAATACTATTTTTTGTGACTTAAATATAAAAGTTAGACATATGCTGTCGCTGACTTTTTTGTAGGCATTATCAATCTCTACTACTTTTCTCTAGAACTTAATCATATATCTCTCATCGTTAAGGCAGCGTTACTTAGAAACGTTTTCGTTCGACCGTTTTTTCCGACTTACTTTGGAAATCCGACTACCACAAAAAAGTCTTTTCATTTTTCGGATTAATATATAGCCAATGCCACTCAAATAACGTGGCTTTCTATTGGTAAAAGAATTTTCAAAATCGGTTCAGTAGATCCAGAGATTACTTCCTACAACGTCACAAACTTTACCTCTTTATAATATTAGTATAGATTAGCAGTGTTGGGTCAATCGATTGAATATTTCAATCGACTAATCAATCACGATTGATTTAGTCGCGATTAACGTCAATGCGACAAGAGACCTTAGAAAAATACGCGACAAAATAGGCGGGGTCAATTTTGTAGGGTTTGACCAATAAAAATCCAGCGTTGACGAAGCGTCAAGCGCAGGTTCCACGTCCGCAGTGGTGGTATAAGGGTGTTAATAGCCAATCATATTTAGCGTAACTCTCAGAGCGCTCTCACGTTTCAAGTCTGGATGGAAACGAATTTAGCGCGTGAAATTTGTATATTTTGTTACTGTTATTGTTATTTCGGATCTTTTTCTGAGGTATCATGGACGCCTTAAATCCATTTCCAGAATTTTTATTAAAGATCTTGAGACGAAAGTTGGTTTCGAGTAGAAGCGTTGCAAAGTTTCTAGTCGGTCCTCGCTCGTGGCCTTTGCACAATCGATGACATCATTGGCAGTGTGTGAATTATCGTGAATATGTCGTTCGTTTCGCTCTGCATATGGCATAATACAAACGAACAACTCACATGATTAACATTACGGCCGGTTGGCAGACATAACATTGTAAGGTCACGTGCGCGCTAATGAAATGTTTTCAAACATTGCAATTTTGTAGAAGGAAACCAGTGGTGTAGCGTGTCTTGGCGGGGCCCCCGTATAAAAATTTGTTTGGGGGCCTTAGGAAGGGGAAAGATAAAAGAAAAAAAATGTTTGCATAAAATTAAAAGAAATATTTATTCATCATAATTATCTATCTGTCACTGTTTCCAAAATTTTTACAAACAATTCAATTTAAATATACACTCTCCTTGCCTTTTTTTGGCAAACTGATTCATTAAATCATTTATAGCTGATGATGACTTTAGTTTTTCTAATGTTTCTGCCTCTATGGACAATAGTGACAGGTCTGACAGGCGTTCATGTCCCATCGAATGTCTTAGGTAATTTTTATCAGTTTTAAGTTTGAGAAACTTCTTTCAGCAGTTGCAGTTGTAACTGGAGGGTCAAAAATAAAAAGCATGCTGTTATTACCTCTGGAAAACTGGATGTAAGACTATTGAATTTTATCAGCAATAATTCAATGAGTTCCTTAATGGAATATTTTTTTTGAATGCATGTTTTTAGAGCCTTTAATTGGTCATAAAGAATAACTGAGATGTCTTTACTGTATTTAGCCGCCAGTTTTCCGGAAGTGTTTAATATCTCTTCGTTTGAAGAAGACAGGAGTTTCTCCGGTTGTAATATTTCGAACATACTACTCAGGTCGCCAGGTCAGGTTTGGGGCCCCCGTGGCCCGGGGGCGCCGTATAATTGATACGGCAGATGCGGCGGTAGCTACGCCCCTGAAGGAAACATGCATAGCGTTGACAGTTAGGCGATAGTGTGACCTATAGTTTCAGTTGTTACTACCGTTGATCATAGGGTATTAGACCCGCTCCTTTTGGTTAACCATATATTTCCACAACTCAAAAGATTTCTCGCTGAGAAGAAGTTTAAGATGAATACGGAGTTAATAGCTGAAGTAGACGTGTATTTTGAAGAGTATAAGTCTGGCATAATGGTTAAAGGCTTTTAACCATTATGCCAACCGTACCAAATTTATTTTATTTATTTTTTTATTTTAAACAACATGATTTACAGACGAATGGCTATGATATTCGGTATACAGTACAATAAAACGTGCAGGAAAAACAAGTTGAACCCATAGCCGTTGGCTCATCGCATACCTAACTGAGCAAGAACGCCCTTATCTAGGGATTTATTTATTTATTTTATTTATTTATAACGCACAAGAACAAAAAAATACAAGGACATGCATACTGTTGTACATGAGGAATAATTAAGAACAAACATTATTATAGCGAAAAACATAGCTCTATGCATATAAATATGCTAGCATATCCGAATGAGGCGAAATCGCACAACCAACTAGACCTAGAAGGTCTGTCTCTGGCTGTGCTGTGTTATACCAACTGTATTTTTGTAACTCGCGAACTGACGAAGGTGATCAATTTTAAATATTTCTAAATCTAACAAATGTGTTGTTTACACAAATTAAAGTAAAATTTAAAGTAGAAAAAATAAATATATATGTATGCAATTAAGGGCTAAAAATAAAGTAAACTTTACATTATATACAATAAATTTAAGTGGAAAATAAGTAATAATGTATATAAATATATGAATAAACACTACATTCTAGTATATATGTTTAGGAAAATGATATGTAATATTGCACAATTTTACAAATACATATTTTTTTAAATATTCACCCTACAGTATTAATAAGGTCTTTAGTTTTTGAACGCCCAATATCTAGAAGCCAGTTTTTTACTTTACCTTTAAAAGTTACATAATTTTTCACGTTTTTCGTGGTTTCACATAGTGAGTTATAAACTTTCGGGGCGATAAAAAAACATTGTCTTCGGGCAAATGTGCTTTTAACCTTTGGAATTGTGAAAAATTCCTTACCAGCATTTCTCGTTAAGTACAATTGTTGACTTCTTGCTCTGTACTCTTTAGTTTTGTGAAAGCTTACAAGGCACTGCTTAATAAATAGCTGGCAGATATCCAAAACCTTAAACTCCGCAAAGAGCTGGTTTGAACTGTACCGAGGAGGCTTTTTGTTTATGACTCTTATTAGTAACTTTTGTGCTTTTAATAGTCGGTCCATTGTTGTTTTTGTACATGAGCCCCACGCTATAATTCCATGCACCCATATACTTTGACCAAGAGCCATATAACCCATTCGCTGTGTTTCTTTACTCAGTACATTCCTAAGTTCGCGGAACACGTACAGTAATTTCCTTGTTCGCGCCGTAAGCGATTTTATTTGGAATTCCCAATTTAGTTTGGAATCTATTTCTATGCCTAAATATCTAATTTTTTTTTCAATGTTTATATGCTCACATAGGGATGCTGATATTTGACTTAGCATATTGCGAGCTGACATGTATGACGTTCGGTTATATAATTATTATTGGTACAAAGTTCAAAACATTCATTCTTGCATAATATAAATACACAAGGACAACGAGTTATACCTACAAAAAAAAATTTAAAAAAAATATAGTAGTAAGAAATTAATATTAAACCCATTACCAATATATAGTAGGTAATACATAAAAACAATAAATACATATTTAAAATAAATATACATACTAATATAAAATACTATACGCAAAGGGTCCGATTGCGTTTCTTTGTGAACTAAAACTAAAATTAGTCCAAGCGAACGAGACAGAGCAATACGTTAGAGCGGAAAATGAAACGAACGATCGTCGATAAATACTACCTGCCGAACTTCTACTCGTCCGAATAAATTCGAGCATATTTCGTGCAGTATAAGTTTTGACCTTGGCGGGCAGTTTTAATGCGAAAAAGTGACAACTGTTCATCTCACACTCCGCTCTAGCGTATTGCACTATCTCGTTCACACGGACTAATTTCCGATTTTAGTTCACGAAGAAACGCAATCGAGCCCAAAATGTACACAAATAAATTAAATTGAAATACCTCTAGTCTTAAACCTCACATATACGTCTATTATAATAATAATAATAATAAACTCTTTATTTGCACTTAAAAAAAGTATACAAAAAAGGCGAGCTTATTGCCACATGGCAATGTCTTACAGCTAACCTAAACATAGTGGTACATGCGCGCATAGTGAAAATAAAGATTATTACATAACATACAGACAAGTGGAAGAATTTAAGACTAATAGTGCCCGAGGAGAGGAAATTGGGAGAGGAACAGGAGAGAAAGGGAAGAACTGGTTACTTCTTAGAAAGGTAGTAATCCTTAAGGTGAGTCTTGAACGATGGTAAAGAAGGCGAGTTTCGTATATTTGCTGGGAGATCGTTCCAGAGTCTTGCACCATGGACACAGAAAGAATAGGAATAGAAATCACTATTATGACTCGGAATTTTTAATAAACTGTCAGAGGCTGACCGAAGTACGAGACCGTGGGAACTTAGTGGTTCAAAAAGCTCCTGGAGATAGGATGGTGTTAATTGGGTGAGTACACGATATAGGAGAGCCAGTATATGAACATTTCTTCTTTGGCGTATTGGCAACCACTTTAACTGTGCCCTATAGTCGGACACGTGATCATACTTACGTAGACCGAAGATGAATCGTATGCATACATTTTGCAAACGTTCAAGTTTGTTGAGCAGTTCCTCTGATAAATCGAGATAAGCCACATCTGCATAGTCAAGGAGAGGCAAGAGGAGAGACTGTGCAAGAGATTTTTTTGTGTCCATAGGAAGAAATCTTCTGAGTGTTTGCAGAGGGTGAAAACTAGCAAATATTTTACGACTTACCTCGTCCACGTTATTATATTTATAAATAATAAAAAAAAGAAAATGTAAGTATTTGCTTTTTAGGTATCGTTTTATAAATGTATCGAGGCTAACTCCTGCAGGGCCAAAAACGCCAATCGGTGGGCCGGCCTCCATGTATAAATGATATACA
Organism: Micropterix aruncella; assembly: GCA_944548615.1. Taxonomy (NCBI): domain Eukaryota; kingdom Metazoa; phylum Arthropoda; class Insecta; order Lepidoptera; family Micropterigidae; genus Micropterix; species Micropterix aruncella. Next base: position 13,336,327 of record OX155976.1, read on the forward strand.
TGACTAACAAGATTAATTATTAGGTAACAAAAGATAATTCTTAAAAAATGATATTGTTAGTATTTAGCAAGGAGTGTTTTGTGGCATTTCGTATCTTCGTGGCGCACTGGGCGTCGCGGCTAGAAGAACTGAGACTTCAGGGCATTCCCTCTCTAGGTGCGAGTGACTTGCCGTCTCCGTGAAATACATGGTGCCCTCCGCGCTGTGCCGGTTTTAAACGCCGATGCAGCTTTAAATTAAACTTTGTATTGTTTCTCTCCCTAACGCGTGTGTCCGTGCCACCGTACCAAGCTCGTTCTGTCCCCACTCCCTTCTTGCTGCGATTTGCGAATGCTGCTTAATGTATAGTCTATGCACTACCACCTGCCAAAATATGAATGTATTTTTTAAGCTATTGCATAGCTTTTATCGCGGGCCGCCAGCGCGGCGACCGAATGAAGAAATTTCTTAACGAAAATTAATGATTTTAAACTGATAATTACGTCTAAACGAGTACTGCTTACGATTCGAAAAAAATATATGTTAAACAAGAACATTTTCCTAATATTCTTAGCTTTGAATATTTTAGATTTTGTTTATATTACATAGTGTAATTAATTTGTGAAATTAGGTCTAACCGAACACAAAAACGACTACTACGCAAATACTATCTGGCGTATTATTATGAAACCTGCACCATTTTAAAGATAATTTAATTATCTATCTTTTTATCTACGATTTTTTTCGAATAATTGTTTTTTTTTTGCTTTATCGATTAAAAAAATTGTGCGCGGCGCTCTATCGGAATACGTCGCAGCCGCAAATGATTCGGAATAATTTCAACGTTTTCCGATAGAGCGCAGTTATCTGATATCAGAAAAAATAAAATAAATAAATAATTATAATTGCATAAGTTGTTAAAAATGCTATGCAATAGCTTTACCGCGGCAGTCCCCGAGTGCCACACGTATTTTTTTCTTTTCTTTTTATTATGATATATACACAATTTTTATTTTTTTGAATTTTATTTTATATAATACGTAATGTAACTATGTAATGAAATGTAATGTAAATACATGTATGTGTATGTAAATGTAAAATGTAAAAAAAAAAATACGTGTGGCACTCGGGGACTGCCGCGGTAAAGCTATTGCATAGCATTTTTAACAACTTATGCAATTATAATTATTTATTTATTTTATTTATTTTATTTTTTCTGATATCAGATAACTGCGCTCTATCGGAAAACGTTGAAATTATTCCGAATCATTTGCGAAATTATTCCGAAGCAAATGATTCGGAATAATTTAAACGTCTTCCGACAGAGCGCCGAGCACGAATTTTTTATTCGATAAAGCAAAAAAACCGGATTATTTGAAAAAATTCGTAGATAAAAAGATAGATAATTAAATTATATTTAAAATGGTGCAGGCTTCATAATAATACGCCAGATAGTATTTGCGTAGTAGTCGTTTTTGTGTTCGGTTAGACCTAATTTCACAAATTAATTACACTATGTAATATAAACAAAATTTAAAATATTCAAAGCTAAGAATATTAGGAAAATGTTCTTGTTTAACATATATTTTTTTCGAATCGTAAGTAGTACTCGTTTAGACGTAATTATCAGTTTAAAATCATTAATTTTCGTTAAGAAATTTCTTCATTCGGTCGCCGCGCTGGCCTAGGCCCGCGATAAAAGCTATGCAATAGCTTAAAAAGAAAAAAATGTAATTATGAAACGAATAAATAAATGACTCCTTGGGGGATTGGATGGGGATAGAAGCCTCTGATCTTTGGATATACTATTAAGCTCGGGCAGAAAAGACAACTATAGTCGTTATAACTGTTTGGGTGGTGGATGGATTGGCTTCTGTCTCCATTCACCTCGTTGGAGTAAGAAAATGAAAAAAAAATTGTTAGTATTTAAATACAAAATCGACCAAAATTTGTGGCACCGCTTTTGAGATCACGTTGAAAGATAAAAATATTTTCATTGCCCTAGGGTTGTCTGTAAGATATCGCTATATCGATAAGTCCGTCATTGGTGCATAAATTGACTTTTTTTTATAAAACGTATTCTATCCCTAGGACAATGTCTTTTATATTCAGTTCTACAACTTATCTACAGTTCTACAACTACACTTGTCTTTATACACAACAACACTTTGCCTCATGCAGAGCATACTTCAGTAAGGCAAAGATAATGACCATATATTCGGCGTTCGTATACCAGTGCTTAATGTATGCCAGACAGAACCTAACAGAAACCGCAACTAGAGCGGACATTCACTCTCACCATACACGCGGTAATTCCCTTTTATGCGTGCCCCGAACAAGACTGGCAAAAGTACAGAAGAGCTACTTATACCTTAGCATTAAATTCTACAATTTACTCCCTACCACTATCAAACAACTGGAGGACAAACAATTTTAAAAAAACATTAAGGAGATGCTGATAGGCCACCCTTTCTATAATCTGACCGAATTCGAGGGCCATGACTTTACAAATATTGTAGCAATTTGAATGATAATTATATATGTACTTTTAGTATTTAAATGTAAGATTTAGCTTTAGTATGATTATTTAACAATTTACTTACTACTTTGGATGTTATTATGTACAGTTTTTAGTACGTATATATTCGATTTATTGACTATTTCAATTTTTAGGCTTCTGCTTTGATTATTCAACTTTTTAACTGACTATTTTAATTATTGTGTGTTTTATTAAATAAGCCTTTAATTTGTTTTGTAATACGATTCTACGACGAATAACTTTTAATAGGTTGCAAATTTTCTTAGATTCTATATATATTTTTTTTAATAATATATGTATGTTAAGTAAAGATTAAAGTAGTAATGAGACTTACTACTTAAAACACAAATATTTTGACACGTCCAAGAGCGGTTTTTAGCCGCCAATTGGACACGACGTAAATGTAATGTAATATTTAGTCAGTTCTACAAACTTTTTGACCGCTCCTCGTATTTTAAATCGAAGAGGCAACTAATTCGCTCTTCGATTCCCATACAAAACCGCTAGAAATGACAATTTCCGGCAGCAGATTGTTGAGTAGTTTCGTGCATCCTACTCACCGGCCGTCAATTATAATTATATTGTGTGTAGAACCTTCTCTGTAAACAGGAGATGAGATCGTTCCACTGTATAGCTAACCGGCGCATACGGAGGCAACAAATAATGTTGCCTCCGTATGCGCCGGAATAACAAATGTGAATAACAACTGTATAAACAATTAAAAACAATTGCTTTGTTAATCGGCCTTAGAGGTGAGATTACTTGGCATAAAAGTAAGTTTAAGTCATCTGCGCGCTAAAACGACGCCAAGCAAATTCGGACGAGAACAGCAGGCGATTCGGACAGCAACGAAAACCACGTACGAACAAAGACATTTCACCTTGACTATGCCAAAACTGTATAATTATTCCAAGAGGCAGCGACAAAAAAGTGAATTCGGTATTTAAAAATGCAGAGTTGCTAGCTCTAACTCCTCTAGTTTCTTGGCATCTCAAAATATACAGAGTGACCTAAGTATTTCAATGCCCGTCGCTCAGTGCAAAGACGCGAATCGCGATGGGTACAGTAGGGCGATGTCGACTACAACGGGCGAACCCGTCATCCCAGGCTGGTATAACGATATGAAACGGAAGAGCCAAAAGTTACAATTTACAAAATTTCCTAGTTTTTAAAGAGCCACAAAAAAAATCGTTTTAATATTTTTTTGTGGCTCTTTAAAAACTGGGAAATTTTGTAAATTTTAACTTTTGGCTCTTCCGTTTCATTAAAACGGATTAAGTTGCCGACTCCTGATATAGTATAATCCGTTTGTTGTCTAATTTATAAATAGGTCATTTAGTAATAAATTAATGAGTTTGCAACTGTGTACATGTCCGTACCCTTTGTGTCAACATATACGTAGGTACTGTCGTTAGTTTCTCTCCCTCGCGTACGAAATCGACCCAAACTTTTATCGCTTACAACACCTTCATACAGTCCGCAATCCACCGGCTCTCGCTTGTAATTCACGTACAATGACGTAACCCGGTGACATCAGCTCGGTAGCACGGGACGAGCTCGATGGGTGGCTCATCATCCGAGCTCGACCCTGCGCGATGACGTCATTCACCATCATCATCATCAGATCAGAGAGTGACTTCTCCTTCAGTTACCTTCTCTGCAGAGGAGCTGAAGTAGTGGGTCCTTACCTATGCAGTTGCTGTTCTATGAAGGAGATTTAAGGCCAAAAAAATTGTATGAAAAATATACATTTAATTATTAGAAATATTGACCCCTATTATCTATGTAGTTTGACATTTTAATGGGAGTTGATTAATTTCTCTGCTGTAAAACTGCCGTGGTTAGGAACCAATGAATGTTTTGAATACACTTTTCACCGACTCTTCAAAGTTATTTTTTTCCGTTGTAAAAAGTTAACTAAATTCAGAAAAAAAATAATTTCAATTGGAGCAAGGTCTGGCAAGTACTGTGAATCTGGCAAGTACGATCACCTCACGGGAGACAGAACGATGTAATATCGTTAAAACTACCTGAGGTGACGGGTTCGCCCGTTGTAGTTAACAGCTCTAGTTGATCTTTTGTAATATACCCTTCTTCTTAATTTACTTATAAATTCCACATTTCAATTCAATTCTTATTATTACACAGTATTACACATCTGTAATCACACAGTATTACAGAGTAATAATGACATTAAAAAATAAAGTATACAGATTTACAACAAATAAAACCGGTTACGGATTTCAGTAAAATTACATAAATTACGTTTAAAAAACCTATATGATAAAACTAAAGTACCTTCAATTTTAGCACTATTTAAGAGGCTAGTGTTCAAAAAATATCATTACCATTTTTAATCGGTATTATAAAGCTCACAGCAGCGTGTGAGTACTGCATTTCTTGATCCATTGGCAATTTATGCCAATGCATCATTTATGACATTCATTATTTTATAGAGGTATAGAGCCATCATTCAAATTACGCCCATAAGATAGTGAATTGATTTGAAATAGTAGGGCCGCCTCATTAGTAGTATTACAATAACTTTTCGTCTAATTTAAATATCGAATGAACTTGTTTTGCATACTTTGCAATCTGTTAATATGGACCTGATAATAGGGAGACCATATCTTCTGGGTGTTATGCTGCGGACCTCCTCCGGTGTCAATATCACATTTTTTAGGTGACCGATTGCGTTTCTTTGTGAACTAAAACTAAAAGTAGTCCAAGCGAACGAGACAGAGCAATACGTTAAAGCGAAATATGAAATACAATACAATACAATACAATCAACTACTCCAGTAGATAGGCATTCCTACACTTGGATGCGTCACAAAATTAAATGCCTAAAATTTAATTAATAAAAATATAACTATCATGAGAGTTGTCATGGCTGTAATATTATATTTAATATTACCTACTTTCAAATAATCAAAATATACTAACGTCATTAAATAGTAAGAGAGAATAACATATTAAAATAGAAATGCAAATTCTATGTAGAATAATCAAGGTAAAATAATTTTACTGTCAATCCAGCAATATGCCTTCGTATTTTTTAAACATAAATAGATGTATACTAAATTATATGAGAATTAGAATGTCAGCTATCATAATTCCGTTATGTTAAAATTTTTACAAATTTTGCTAATTATCAACATGGACAATAAACTCTTATATCATAAATTTTCAAACTCCTTTATATCATAAATAAACTCTTATATCATAAATTGGGTTTCTTACCAAACTATTTATAATTATCTTTTTAAATTGGTCCTCTCCAAGGCTTTTCATTGTCTCTGGAATCTTATTATAGAAGGACAAATGTTGGTGTATAAAACTGTATCGCACTTTGCTAAGTGGCTGTCGGTTTATGTGGAGATTGGATGTATTTCTCGTATCGTGATGATGAAAATCACTATTCACCGGAACTTCTGCTAGGTGTCTACAAGCGTACAAAATATTTTGGTAGATGTAGGACGAAAATAGTCATGATTCCTGATTCTACGAACAGCGACTTACAAGAACTTCTTGGAGAGACTATATAAACTGCGTACCGCTCTTTTCTGGAGGAGAAAAAATCTTTTTGAGTTTGGTGCCATTCCCCAAAACAGAAGGCCATACGAACGATCGTCGATAAATACTACCTGCCGAACTTATACTCGTCCGAATAAATTCGAGCATATTTCGTGCGGTGTAAGATTTGACCTTGGCGGCCAGTTTTAATGCGAAAAAGTGACAACCGATCATCTCACACTCCGCTCTAGCGTATTGCCCTGTCTCGTTCACATGGAGTAATTTCCGATTTTAGTTCACGAAGAAACGCAATCGAGCCCAGAGTCTCTGATATGAGATTGGTTCGCATATGTATAGTTCGGAGACTGGGAAAATCAGTACCGAAAATATCACTAGCTCCCCAACTATAATGGTGCTCCTAAATGGGCCACATTTTCACTGCAACATGTGGCTGCAATACATTGCTCGGCAACATTGCTAACAATACCAGCCATACCATGCAATATACGAAAATATTTTTAGCATATCCCGGTCATATAGCTACATATTTTTCGTATATCCGAAGCATGTTTATGTGTAGCCATCGTCTTGCTGGACGATCGCTTCGCAATCGAAAATACTGCAATATTGTCCGGCCAGCTTTATTGCTGCTTCGTTTTGCGCCATTAGTACGTCCCTTTCTGATGCGAGGCACGTCGCACAACATCTTCATTTTGTATTTATATCATCTAATGATTATTTTTTTTGATCTATAAAATATTATTATCTATTCTGATATTTTATGTACAATTGCGTGAAATAATTTATATTATGTATTAGTGTATTTAAATGTTTATATACATCATTAAGATATAATTCTATTGAGAATTCATATGGAGAAGATCTTTCCATTGGTATTCATATGATCAAAATCATTCAGGCAAAACATATCTAAAGTTAGCAAGCTTATTGAAGTCAGGTCGAATCCACATTCTCGTTTTTTTTTGTCGTTTTAAATTTTCATTTATAACAATATAAGCCACTGCGACACGTATGATTTCGTCGGCCATTGTTGCCCGATTGTGTAGCCCGTTATACGAGTCAAAATGATGGGCCATACTTTTGCGGAAATATTGCGGAAAATGGCCGGGCTATTTATTTTATTGTTATTTATTTATTTTATTGTTATATATATATATATATATATATATATATATATATATATATATATATATATATATATATATATATATATATATATATATATATATATATATATATATATATATATATATATATATATATATATATATATATATATATATATATATATATATATATATATATATATATATATATATATATATACACGGCCCGGTGGCACAGTGGCTAGGTCGCCTGATCTTACATTGTAAGGTCCCGGGTTCGATTCCCGGCTGGGTCACCATTTTCCGTTGGGATCAAATTAACGGAATTGCATTTTCAATTCTGTCGATCGAATGCAATAACAAGACACACACTTACAGACATGTTACACGCACACATACATATAAAACGTCATAAGTAGGGTTTGTTGTGAGAGATTGCCATATGACAATAAACCCCCCCATTGTGACATTTTCACAATAAAGAGTATAAACAAACAAACAAAACAAACAAATTTTCCAGCCATATGCTGCAATAAAACGTTGCAGTGATGGCCGGGCTATAGATGCTAATATTGCGGCCACAAATTGCCTTAAAGTATAGCCCGTTTAGGAGCACCATAAGAAAAACCCCGCCATCCTAGAGACGATTAGAGAGTTCGCGTAGGGTTGCCAACAATAGGTTTTAACATTCAAGCGACGATTGCCTGGCCAGACGCTGCCGATTTGGTGTCATAATTGCGGCATTGTCGTGTGGGGTAGGGCTGGAGAGCGCGTCGCGCGTACGCGTTGTTATTTAGGTCAGTGGGTGGAGGAGACTAGCCGGGAAGTTCGAGCGCGCCCCTCCCTACATTTCATTAGGTGTCTGCACTGGCTGTTCAGGCTGTCGGGAAATGACTGACGTTTCCCTTATCAGATAGACTGCTTCGCTAGCTATTCGCGCGCGTTATGTAAGATCACGTTCTGCTATTTGTAGGCAGAATGTATTAAACCATCAAATGTACAGCAAGTACGCTAAGGGGGGGAGGAGGGCTGGTTTAGAAGGCTGAAAAACATGTTTTTCATGTTTTTTTTTTCAAAAATCAATCAAGTTCAGTATCATATCATCACATCAAGTTCAGTATTCATCAAAATAAAAATGAACAGCCAATTAAAATGGAAATCACTCAGAACACTTCAACGTTAAGCGAAGGAATGACAACGGCCCAGGTGCAAAATCTTATCTGCCACCCATACACTGAGTATCTGTCTATGTCTTGCTTATTGAGTATGGCTATCAGATCTGGAACCCTTACTTTTGCAAAGATGTAGATATTCTGGAAATGGTTCAGCGAAGGGCAACCAAAATGCCAGTGGGCCTGAAGAATAGGAATTATGAAGATCGCTTGAAATTACTACACTCAAACAAAGAAGACAAAGAGGGGACCTGATTGAGACATATAAAATTCTAACACCCTATTACGATGTACCTACCTGCACTGAAGAATATTTACAAATTCAACGTCAACACAAATCTTCGAGGTCACAACAAAAAACTTAACCGTACACAATTTAAATCTAATCCTTTTAAGAACGTTCTGCCGAATAGAGTGGTGGACATGTGGAATAAACTACCATTTGAAGTGATTAGTGCAATCTCTTGTCAATCAATTTAAAAACAGACTCGATTTGTACCTTAAAACTTGTTAATATTGTTTATATTATATTGTTAATATTGTTTAACTTTACAAGATTTGATCTGGACGTATCAGCAAAGCTGACTGTCCAGAATAAATAATAATAATAATAATATTTTATGTGTCGCTATCATTCATAAACTTGTTTAGACGACGCCGACGCAAAACAAAAGAATGCCGACGACCCAGGTGCGAAATCTCACCTGACACCCGCACACTGATTGTCTATCTCTGTCTTACGTATTGACGGGATGCGTAACTGTCGCGATCGCCCTTTGGTATTGTCATGTCGGACGAATTGCATTCTAAATTAATCAAGGAGATGCCGTATAGGCCGCAATTAGTGTGCCCATTAACCAACGATCTCACGCGCATTCCAGCGAATGTAAACGATCAGAAATAGACTATCAGACGCTTAGGACACGATTGTAGCCCACTTGAGAACGACAGAGGCAAAAGGCCAAGTCGGATTAGTCATCAAACGCAATGACTCGAAGTCCTGTCCAAATTTCAATAAATTTGTTTTCTGATCGTTTTGTAAATTTGTGAAAAGCTATTGGAATATGTAAACAAAGTTAACAATCAGTTGTGTCACCCTAACACTTCCTCATCAATCAGGCAACCCCCCCCCCCCCCTTTTCCAAACTCGAATCCCCCCCCCCCCTCCAACCCCCCTTTACTCCCCCGTCCCTCTAACCTAATTACACATCTAATTACACATCCCCCTAAGCAAGCGGTGACAACCTTGATTCGTCTTTCCGTCAGGTCCAGAAGTGGAGTGCCTCGATAACCCTCCGGTTGGTGCTGAAGAGGAACTGTGATCGGAAATACTGATTAAGACCAGTAGGTAGCGCGGTGTCGACTACAACGGGGGAACCCGTAACCCCAGGCTGGTATAACGATATGGATCATTCTTTCAGCCGTGGGATGAGTGTAGAAGACTTAGAGACAACACAATCTAATGTCTAACTCGCCAGCAGAGACCAAAAGCTGGTGGACCGGTTTCTCCCGGCGGGATTGCATTCCGGCGCCATTGGACGGTTGCACACCGTTCGGCAAAGCCAATCGGTTGTGCATTATGACTTAATTGCTGAAGGGGACTGGAGACTATGAAAATACACTTTCTTTCAAGCAGCGGGGGTGGATGTTGAGCTGTTGTCATGCCACTCTTGAAATGACCTTGGGCCACTCGATCCCGTGTGGCACTCGATCCCGTGTACACGGCCCGGTGGCATAGTGGCTTACATTGTAAGGTCCCGGGTTCGATTCCCGACTGGGTCACCATTTTCCGTTGGGATCAAATTAACGGAATTGCATTTTCAATTCTGTCCATCGAATGCAATAACAAGACACACACTTACAGACATGTTACACGCACACATACATATAACACGGCATAGTAGGGTTGGTTGTAAGAGATTGTCATTTGACAATAAACCCGCCCATTTGTGAAATTTTCACAATAAAGAGTATAAACAAACAAACAAACAAACTACGGACAAAGAACGCCCAGGTCCGCGATAAATTCAAACTGAATTACCGCTGTAATACAGCAGGTAGAGGCCACGTAAATGACTTCGGACCCGTAACCAGTCGAGAGGACGGAGTATCCTGAAGTCTAATTCCAGACGGAGATGTCCTACTGAAACTGGTAGTTAGGGGGCGAAGCTGCTTGCTGGTTACCTTTCCCGGTGCCTTGCCTTAAGGCATCGGTCTCTTAACGGGCTGCTGTCGAGCTAGACAGTAGATCTTTGTCTTGTTTCAAGTCTTCTACGCTCATCCCACGGCTGAAAGAATGATTATATATTGTTATACCAGCCTGGGGTGACGGGTTCGCCCGTTGTAGTCGACACCGCCCTACTGCCGAGAATGTAAAATGCGCTCACTTACCTCGACTGCATACGGGGTGTTACTACTGAACGGGTTTTTTTTCTGTGGGTGAATCAGTACAACGAAGTAAGCAACTTTTAAATTAAAAAAAAATAACAAAAGATTTTTTTTTTTCTTTTTGAAAATTTGCTTTTTTTATTTTATGATTAAATAGTATGAAAAGCTGAGATCACGATGCGCTATCTAGCGGTTGGTAAAATGTCGCTGTTAATGTTTATTTACGACTTATTACCTACTGCTAGATGGCGCAACGCGCTCAAACTCTTCTCAAACCTTTATTTAACAGTCTAGTTTTTCAAAAATTTCAAAACAAAAAAAAATACAAAAAAAAAAATTTTTACAACATTTTTTTTTTTTGGTTTTTCCAAAAAAAAATATCAAAAGTTGCTTGCCACGTTGTACTGTTTCACCCACAGAAAGAAAAGCCAGTGCAGTAATAATACCCCGTATAAGTACAAGTATTTAATCTAATCAAACAGGAAAACAGGTAATCTACTCAAGAAGAAGTAATAGATTCGGGTGTGTGTGACCTTGTACAAATATTCCTCGAAATAGCCGTAGGCATATACGTGTGGTTCGGCGCCTCTTGTTATTTACGCATAATCAAAATAACTTGATTACCGCGCTCGGTAATGTAGACTTGAAAAGGTTGAAGCCAGCTAGGGTGAATATTTTTAAACTTCCGCACGACATTTTAACCTTTTCTATTTAATAGCATTTACAGCCATTGATGGCGTAACGTCATTAGCAGGCATTTTACAATGGCGGAAGGGAAGTGGCTTAATTATGGCTTTATAAATACCCTTTAACCGGTCGGAAGCCAGACTTTGCGCGCAAAAAACTGCGTCGCAACTTTTTGGTCAATATTGTAAATATAAAACTAACAATAACGTTTTTTCATGAATTTACTACTGTTAACCCTTAACTACACTCGCGGGGTACAAACGTACCCCACAATTGGAATAATATTAAAGTAATTCGATTCTCAAATGGCGTTTTATTCCTATACTAAAATAGGAAATATATATAATTTCTCATTTATATTAAAATTTTCCTAAAAAAGAAAAGGGGTACAAAACAACCCCATAGTGGACATACGTGTGCCAAAACCGCGAGTGTAGTTAAGGGTTAACTAGTATTTAACCCTTAACTACACTCGCGGTTTTGGCACACGTCATTGCCTTCTCTATCTCATACAGGAGGCTATGCACACGTATGTCCACTAGTGGGGTTGTTTTGTACACCTTTTCCTTTTTAGGAAAATTTTAATATAAATGAGAAATTATATATATTTCTTATTTTAACATAGGAATAAAACGCCATTTGAGAATCGAATGTCTTTAATATTATTCCAATTGGTAAATCATAACAAAACTTATATAAAATTTTAACAAAGACAACCGGAAATACTACCTTTTTCAAATAAAGTAAGTTAAGCTAAGAAAATATTATGTACTTTCACACAACCTTTAATCATGTTTAAATGTTTTTGCACTAGAAATAATAGTCGTTTCATAAAATAAATTATAAAATTAAGCCTAAATTTAGAAACACACTCTCTGGCGACACTGAGATTACATGGACGCGCAACACCGACACCCGCGCGACTACAGAATTAGAGCGTGAAATAGATCTCGTGGGGTAGGTTTGTACCCCGCGCGTGTAGTCAAGGGTTAATCTTGTTAGTCCTGTAAATTATATTTATAGAATATACAGGTGAGATTTTAATTAGTCACATCCTTGAAGAGGGTAAATGTGTAAGAGCAAATTAGCAAGTTGTGATAGATTATTTTTTTTTAAAAACACTTTAAAAATTTTTAAGTGTTTTTACTGCACGGGCATTTTTTGGATTCAGTACAACAAAGTAAACATCTTTAATTATTTTTTTTTGAAAAAATTTTTTTTTTGTTATTTCAAAAATTTGAAGAAGTTGACTGGTAAATAAAGGTTTGGGAAGCGTTTGAGCGCGCTGCGCCAACTAGCAGCAGGTAATATAGCGTATATATACAATATTAGGGACACTTTACCTACCGCTAGATAGCGCTTCGTGATCACAGCTTTTCATACTATAAAAAAAATAAACAAAGAAAAAATATTTTTTTTTTTTTGGTTTTCCATTTTTTTTTATCAAAAGTTCCTTACTTCGTTGTACTGAGACACCCACTAAAATAAATGCCCAAGCAGTTAAAACATCCCTTATATATTTTTTTAAATTTGAAAAATTTATTGTTTTCAAAAATAGTATAAAAAGAAATAATCGCATTGTGCCATTCAGCAGTAGGTAAAATATCGCGAAATTTGTTATTAGCGATATTTTATCTATTGCTAGATGGCGAAGAGCACTCAGTGTTTATCAAACTTTTATTTATTAGTCAAATTTTTAAATTTACCATAAAAAACCTATATTTTTTTTTCAAATTTTTTTTATTTTAATTTTTGTTATTGCTTGTACTGATTTACCAACTTCAAGGATGTCACTAATTAAGAACTAAACCTGTATGTGGGGGCCGGCCGAAAGGGCTAAGCCATGTCTTTTAATCTTTTAACTCTTGGAGAAAATGGGTATTTTCATGGATGCATCTGTCTCTTTTGCAGGATTTTCGGCGACATCGACTTAAAGTACTATAACTACGAAACTACTACACCAATCATAAAAAGAACAACTGCACGATGATTGCATTGAAATTTCGAATATAGAATATTGAAATATCATTTTGTAAAACAATTAGATAATTATGAATAAATATGAGAACGTCAAAGAAGTGAAAAAAATGCGCGACCAGATTTGGTCGACTCGTACTCAACGGATAATTGTTTCGCGACCAGATTTGGTTGACTCATACTCAACGGGTTAAATATATTTACTTGTCATTTCTAATGAAATTGGACTAAAAACTACGAGAGAAAGGTCTATCTTCAAGAACCATCAGACCCCGTTTTAAGAAACGTGTTTCTGACGAATGAAAGCAGATTTAGGACTTGTGAGTTTTTGAAACCAATTTTTGTATTTTTTTCTTCACCAGATCGATCCCAACACATCATTCCTGCGGGCTGCCAGAGCAGGACAACTGGACACAATAAAGGACCTGTTAGAGACAGGTGCTGTCAAGGACATCAACACATGTAACTCGGTGAGCTTTCTTACTTGTTCAAGAGGAATGGTTTGTTAAGAAGAAAGCCTGGTATAGACAGCAAAAAAAAATGTTTTTTTTTTAACCTAAACTTGAATTGTAATTATTAATCTTTTAACTCTAGAATCGCTGGTAATTGCAGTAGTTGTACGTGTAAAAAACTTACTACTGTTCTTTAACACTTTAATCCTTTAGGCCCCGCGACTTCGATATTGCAGTCAACTTGAGGGTTAACCGCGAGTCGCGGGGCCTGAAGGGTTAACAGCGGATCACGTACTCAGTACACGATACAAAATATTATCTAACTCGCAAATCTTACTGAAGACGAGATCGAATTTCACACAGTTTGTTTAAAAATCACGTACTCGGTTCGTTATTCGTGTCGTACCAGCAAGTAGCTTACTCTTTTGTCTATACATACATACATACATATGGCGGAAGGGACAAGCTATGTAATTCCTCACGTACATACAACATTTGCCCAAAGACAGTTGTATTTCATCACCCCAAATTTTTTTAATGCCCTAGAAGAGTCAATAAAAAATGACCAAAATGTAAACCGATTTAAGGCAAAAGTCAAAAAATGGCTTCTTGAGGATGTAGGTCGTACAAAGACTAAAATGGAATTGCTTCAAAGAATAATCTAATATATGTGTGATTATATGTGTATGTGTATGTGTGTGTATATGTAAATAATTATACCTATTACTTATATAAATAACCCTTTTATACCTTGTATATTATATTATGATGTGTAATATTTTACATCATTATTTTAGTACTAGCTGACCCGTGCCCACTTCGTTGGGCACGGGGCAGCAGTTGTGATGAAATTATGAGTGTGGTTCGGTTAGTACTGAGTGCTATGATTTATTTCCTGACTGCCAAAAGAAGGGTTATATTTTTACTGCATATGCATGTCTGTATGACTTTGCATGCCAATTTGACTATAATACCGTTATTTGTAAGTGTCTTATTTGTGACCGTATTATCTCTTTAACTATTTATGCAGTAAAAGGGAAATTATATGCAGTAAAAGGGAAAAGTCTTTTGTTTTCAACACTTAAGACGATAAATTTACTTATTTTGATAAGAATTCATAATGGTTGATAATGACCAATAAACATGGCCTATCGATTTAAATGATTTTTTTTATATAAAATACTACTTTTTGTGACTTAAATATAAAAGTTAGACATATGCTTTCGCTGACTTTTTTGTAGGCATTATCACGCCCTACAACTTTTCTCTAGAACTTAATCATATATCTCTCATCGTTAAGGCAGCGTTAGTTAGAAACGTTTTCGTTCGACCGCTCATTCTCCGACTTACTTTGCAAATCCGACTACCACGAAAAAGTCTTTTTATTTTTCGGATTAATATATATCCTATGACACTCACAAATAACGTGGCTTTCTATTGGCAAAAGAATTTTCAAAATCGGTTCTGTCGATCCAGAGATTACTTCCTACAACCTCACAAACTTTACCTCTTTATAATATTAGTATAGATTAATATTGAAAGTAGTTTAGCTGTTAAATAACGTCAGTACTACTCAAAAAACAAGCACAGTGTATTTCGTATGCCCAGATACAGGCTGTTCGGTCTAGTTGGGCATTCGCCTAGAATGATGGTCAGTTGAAGGGAAAGTCAAATGACTGTCAATGCGCACTGCGTAACACAGTGATCTATATTAAAGACGCTGCTTTCTCCTTGAGAGCAAGGGATTGCATTTATGACACTTAGGAGGATGAAACGATTCTAATAATACCACACACTTCTAAATCGGTTCTAGCGTTTAGAAGTTACGGTGGAATAAAGAAACGGAAAACATATATAGATGAATCCGGAACACATTACACTCCTTTTTTGTTGGGCAGTCGTGTAAAAGATAAAGCATAATGTTACATATTTTCAATTTCAGAATGGTCTCAATGCTTTACACTTGGCAGCTAAAGATGGTCACATTACAGTCGTAGAAGAACTATTGAAAAGAGGAGCAATCGTAGATGCAGCTACAAAAAAAGGTGATTATTTTATTTTTTGCTGGGATATAAGCTCATCATAATTACTATACACAAAATTTTAACAAAAAAAAACTGACTCCAAAACTGTTTTATAATGACAGCAGCAGCCATGTCATGGTGATACTTAGAACGGGCTATCATAATTGAATGCGTATACAAAATATTGTGCCTTTGCTGTTGACCGTTTAGGAGATCCCTCGTTGGAAGCCAACCCTGGGTGCCGCAGTCATGTTTAATGGGCCCTTGCTGAGTTGGCCACGAAGACCCATTCTGTTCAGGGTTGGTCACACTCACGGGTCAACACCTATCCGACGGCCTCCACGCATGAAGTGCGAGAATGGGTAGGACTCTGACCCTATGGTTAGTTTCCCCTGGGAATCAACCTTCTGGCGCTCCTGGACGGTCTGCGCTCCGTGCGGCGTAAGCCAATCGACTGTGCACTCTGACTAACAGTCGGGGGAGTTTGGAAGCAGTACTGTTTCCTATAGAGCTATAGGTGGTTGCGGACCTTACGGCGACTGCTCTTGAAACGACCATCGGCCATCCGATCCTGGGTGAACGGCCGGGCAAAGGACGCTGTGGTCCGCGATAGATTCGGTAAACACCGTTTCACCGCTTCGTAAGGGAGAGGACCGCGCAAGCGACCTCGAACTTGTAACCAATCGAAAGACCGGAGTAATCTGGTCGCAATTGGAAGTAAGGGCGTGAGTGTAGGCCCGCCGGGTAACACTCCTGGCTATCTCGCGGTTAAGGTGTTGGCCTCTTACGGGCTTGTGGCGTAGCTAGACGGTGGACTGTTTTGTCCTCAAGTCTTCTGCGCTGACTCCAGGGAGATAGAACGACTAATCGTTAAAACTTCCTGAGGTGACGGGCTCACCTGCTGTAGTCGACAACCCCAGTTGCCGCAGTCGTGTTTTGGTGAAACTTAGAACGGGCTGTTAATTGAATGCATATACAAAATTTCGTGTCGGGAGCCAACCCTGGGTGAAGCAGCCATGTCATGGTAAAACTTAGAACGGGATATCATAACTGAATTAGTATACAAAATTTCGTGTGTGCTGTTGACCATTGAGGAGTTCCCTCAGCGGGAGCTAACCGAGGGTATAGAATCAGTTCATGCTTACCATAAAAATAAATTAATAGTTTAAAAAAACACTAAAAATTCACAAATATTCACATACACACGGCTATGATACGATATTCCATCATGGAATGCCAGTGCCTATCTTCCGGCTTCATCATCAGGCCTTGAAACCTAATCGTGGTCAAAGTTCATTCCGAGACTTTTCTAACAAGTCCAAACACAGCTATGATACGATGTTCCATCATGAAGTTCCACTTTATATCTTCCGACTCCATCATCAGATCAGTTCGACAGTACCATATTATTATATTGTCATCAGAACTACATACAGCTGCCAATTTTCATGACGCTACGATCCTTGGAAGATGGTTAAATTAGTTACCTTAGATTCCATTACATAGTTACATACAGGTCGACCTAATAAAAGCGTGTTAATAAATACGTTGTCACTAGAATTGAATAAACATGTACATTTTCAACTTAATATGATAATTTTTGAGGAGTTTCCTCAATTGCTCATGGATCCCATCATCAGAACAGGATTTTGATAAAAATGGGACCAATCTGATGTTTCAAATCGGTTCATAAACGGCAGAGTTCTGAGGTAACAAATAAAAAATAGTAAAAAAAATACAGATACAAACCGAATTGATAACCTCCTCCTTTTTTTTGAAGTCGGTTAAAAAGAGTCGTTAACCTCTGGGTCATCAGTTTTGGCAGGATATGTCTGTCTGGAATTAACCTTCAGGATACCTCCGTCCTCCCGACTGGATACAGTTCCGAAATCGCTTGTGCGGCCTCTACCTGTTGTATTACAGTGGTAATTCAATTTGAATTTATCGCGGACCTGGGCGTCCTTTGCCCGTAATGCCAAACGGGATCGGGTGGCCTATAGGTCGTTTCAAGAGAGGCATGACAACAGATCAACTTCCTACCCCGTTGCTTAGGAGACAACTAGAGCTGTCAACTACAACGGGCGAACCCGTCACCTCAGGAAGTTATAACGATATTAGATCGATCTGTCTCCAGTGAGGTGAGCGTAGAAGACTCGGGACGAAATTAGTCCACGCCGTCTAGTTACGTCACTCGCCCGTAAGAAGCCAACGCCTTACCGCGAGATAACCAGGTTAATCACCCAGCGGGCTTATACTCACTTACAGATTACTCCGGTCTCCCGACTGGTTACAGGTTCGAGATCGCTTGCGCGATCCTTTCCTTTACGTAGCGGTGATGCGGTGTCTACTGAATCCTCGCGGACCATGGCATCCTTTGCCTGGCTGTTCACCCGATATCGGGTAGCCGATTGGTCGTTTCAAGAGCAGTCGCCGTAAGGTGAACAACTACTTCCGCTCTATAGGAGACAGTACTGTATCCAGACTCCCCCGGCTGTCGGTCAGAATGCACAATCGGTTGGCTGACGCCGCACGGTGTGCAAACCATCCAGAATCGCGGGGCTATACCTAGGGGAAACTGGCCCGCAGGCCAGAGTCCTACCCGGGCGCCTACTCCTGCGTGGAGGCTGCCGGATGGATGTTGGCCTGTGAGTTCAAGTTCTTTCAAATTCTTTATTGTGTGAATTATTAAAAAAACATACAATGTTTAAGTAACAAACTGCCCAGAGAGCATACAACTTTTCGTTTTAGAAGAAACTTCATAAAGCAGAAGCTATATAAGGCGCAATCAACAAGCAGTAAAACTAAAACCATCAATTAAAATAATCAATATCAGAGATGATCAAACAAAAGCAATAATCATCAATAATCAGATCTAACTAATATGTTGTCCAAGAAGAATCTAAATACATTGTAATTACATTTAAATATAGGATACCATATAACTAAATCAATCAATAAAATAATTAATTCAAGTTAACCCCTTGAGTATGATACGACCAAATCTGGTTCTGAAACAATTATCCGTTGAGTATGATACGACCAGATCTGGTTCCGCGTTTTTTTCACTTCTTTGACGTTCTCATATTTATTCATAATTATCTAATTGTTCTACAAAATGATATTTCAATATTCTATATTCGAAATTTCAATGCAACCATTGTGCAGTTGTTCTTTTTATGATTGGTTTCGTAGTTATAGTACTTTAAGGTCGATGTCGCCGAAAATCCTGCAAAAGAGACAGATGCATCCATGAAAATACCCATTTACTCCAAGGGTTAAAACAATCAACAAATGAAATAATCAGTATACGCATTACATTAAAATAAAGGGGCTGTAAAAAAAGTCATTTTGCAAAATTTATAAATTCCTCAATAGAGTAAAACGTATTTGTTGTAAAAAAATCCTTTAAAAGTTTTTGGAACGTTCTGAGGTTGCTATTGTCTTTTATGTTACATGGTAGGCGGTTAAAATAATAAGGCCCTGAGAATTGGGTACTTTGCCTAGCAGCGTTTAAAACCACGCATGGTAGAATGAAATTATTCTTGTGTCTGGTGTTTTTGTTATGTATATCTTTAAATTTTACGAGACATTCCTTTTCGGTGTAAAAATCTAATAATAGCCTATATAAGTAAAGTGATGTGAGAGTAATGATTTTCAATCTTTTAAAAATAGGTCTACATGTTTCTATATGTTTAGCGTTGGTGATAATCCGTAATCCTTTTTTCTGTAGGATAAATAAAGGTTCCCTGTGACAAGCGTAACAGTTTCCTCAGATCGTAATGGCGTAGCTGAGTATCGATTCAAAGTAGGCCGACCCTTACACATGTTGACTGTCTTTGTCCGCTAAGTCTTCACATTTACTCCATGGGAGATAAAACAACCTGATGTCATTAACTCTCTGGGGTTCGCCCATCGGTGTTATGTTGAAATTTATTTTTTCAGGCAATACTGCGTTGCATATATCATGTCTGGCTGGCCAGGAACCGGTTGCGAAAGCCCTGTTGGCGGCTGGAGCCAAGGCCGACGCCCAATCGACAGCTGGCTTCACTCCCCTCTATATGGCAGCCCAGGAAGACCACGCGGGTTGTGTGAAGATGCTCTTGGCTGCAGGTGCCAACCAGAGCCTCGCCACAGAGGTATTAATCTTGCTTACACGAATATTCCAAACGTAAAAAGAAGGGCAGCCCTGTATTAACCCTTTACTGGGAACATGATTTTAAACTACGTAATAGGGAACATCGGTCTGTGGTATTATGAATTACAGTAAAACCTGCATATATCGAACCCGCTTATAACAAATTCCCGCTTATTTCGAACTAAATTTTCGGTCCCTTGGTCCTAGATCTTGGAAAAATGCCACAATATTCAGAATTTTTTGAAATTTGTTGGATAACAACCAGGAAAAAGACAATTATTACAGGAAATTTCACATTTATAATTGATAAACAAGTTTTATTGAACGTTCAAGTAAAAAAAAAAAATAGGCCTCACTAGATCATTAGATTTTTATAGATAGACCATAAACATTTTTTGAAATAAATGAATTGAATTGAATTGAATTAACTAGAAAATTACAGTACAATTCACTTGGACACGACAGAAATTGAGTAATGTACTCATCTCTTCTTGAAAAAGTCATCGAGGGTTTATTGCTTAGGGTGTTAGGTAGCTGCAGAGATGGTCATATTCTCTATACACTTTGTCCAGCATCCTGAATATCTTGTAAATATGAGTAGCAAACAAGAAATATGTCTGAAAATATGTTTGTATTCGATCATATTAAATATTGAAAATGCATTTCAACCATAATACTAGTGTGCTCTATTGAGAGACTGAGGCTAGTAATGGAAGACATTCATTTTCAAGATTTTAACGCATTTTCTGGCCTTTACAAGCAAAAATAGATGTTTCCCGCTTATAACGAATTCCCGCTTATATTATATAACTTTATTTATTTTATTTAATCGAATTTTATATGATATTTATTGCCGATTAAATAATGGAATTGCATTTTATTTATTATATTATCTTTTAATTAAAAAAAATATTATTATATATTTTTTTTTATTCTGAAGACCACATTTTAGGGCAATTTAGTGTCATTAGCTTTTTACTAAAACTTGTATATTTGTAAGCAACCAAGCAATCAAGCAAACTTGATTGTAATATTGGAGTCCTGTCCACCCTAGAACGGGTGACAGAAACAAATAAGCAAAAGGTTAAGGTTTTGCTATTCGGTTCCTGTTATTTTTATAAGCTAATCAATGTTTCATAGTAATTAATTCTTAAATAAATAAATAAATAAATAAATTGAATTTTTACTCCGACCCCCTAAAATTTGATATAAGCGGGTTTTACTGTATTGATAATAAAACACACTTCTATTTCACAACATTTTATTCAAGTACCAATATCGTACCAAAAACCTAATATCTTATGAACTAGAAAGAGTTAGGTATAACAGTTATATGTATTGTCTATCTTATAAGTAAAACTTATGTCGTATTCGGAGCCCATTTTGCGGACCTTCATAGAATTTCTCCACCGAGAAATTTATACCCAACTATGCGGTACACTATCGGATGCCCAACACGGGTTCCGTCCTAATCGTTCCACAACTACCAACCTATCCGTTTTTACAGATTATGTTACTGGTGCACCTCACGGGTGGTACAGTTGGATAGCACCTCAAGGGGACAAGTGGATGTCGTGTATTTGGATTTCAAGAAGGCCTTTGACAGAGTCGACAACGATGCGTTACTCCGAGAACTGGCTGCTGCTGGATTCTCAAATAAACTGTTGAAATTTTTCGCAGATTACTTGGGGGGGCGCCAGCAATTCGTTAAATTTGGCAATTTTGAATCCAAACTATATAACACTCAATCGGGGGTTAGCCAAGGATCAAACTTGGGGCCTTTGTTATTCAACTTATTTGTTAATAATCTGAGTAAAGTAGTCACATCTGCACATTGTCTAATGTTTGCTGATGACGTCAAATTGTTTTTATCAACTGGAAGTGCTGAGGCCTGCGAGCTCTTCCAGCGTGATATTGATGCAGTTTATGCATGGAGCCAAGCTCGTAACCTTCACTTCAATATTAACAAATGTGCAGTGATGACATACACAAGATCGCCTGCTCATCTGATGTATGATTACTCCATCGCTGGATGTGTGCTTCCCAGAGTTACTGAAGTCAAGGACTTGGGAGTTTTTTTCGACCCCAAGTTAAACTTCAAGGAACATATTAGACAACTATCTACAACTTCTTTCAAGCTTCTAGGGTTTGTGATGCGGCAATCCAAACACTTCAATAATATTCGGGTTGTACAACGTTGTACAACTCGATTGTTAGAAGTCGCATGGAAACGAATGCAGCTATTTGGAATCCACATGAAGATACTTATACCCTCATGCTGGAAAAGGTACAGAAGTGTTTTTTGAGATTTCTGTACTTCAAGCAGTATGGATATTATCCATTTTTGTATCCGACTGCATTTATCACAGGCATGGTTGGCTATAATTCTCTCTGTCTCAGAAGAGAAATGCTGACCATGTCCTATGTTTTCAATCTAATTCGTGGTAAAACTGATAACCCAACAATATAAACGATTAGCATGGTTAAATAAACACATTGCTGGGCACGATGATAGCGACGCTGCACGTCAGTGTCTTAAACCGTCGCAAGGAGTCACGGACAGAGTTGAACCTCACATGTCCCTTGACTCCACATCTGCCCGCAGTTTGTCACCCGACCGGTCTCCTCTACCCGCGCAAATCGTATCCTTCCCTCCTCTAAAATTCCCTTCACTTGCGAAAGAGGACTGGGAATTTCATAATAATAATTTAACTTCTATTCTTGACCACTCTGTGAACCGTAATGCCCCTGCCAGCGTCCAGCTGTCATCCTTCCAGGTGGCGGTCCATGAATACTTCTCGGGTGTTTACCCAAAATCTACCCATGTCGACCCGGTTCACAGAGAAAACGCATTTAAGGCAAAGCTCCGTAGGCAAAAGCGGCTACTTCGTCGCCAGTTACGTGAAGCCAAGAAAGCCGGGGATAAAGCCCTCTGCCACAACTTCTCGCGCGCGTACCGCTCTATACTAAAACTCATACAGAGCGTAGCAACGCAAAACGACAAGCGCAAGGCAGCATTTCTCAAATCCAAAGAGGAAGCCCGGTTCGACAAAAACCGTTTTAACTACAGCAAAACGGTTTTGTCTGCCGCCAAGGGAAAAATCCAAATCCCGGAAGATATGGCCACGGAATACTTTTCGACCACGTATGAGGACCCAATGCGGCTCCATAATTACAGCCCTCCGCCGGGCATTACACCTCCGCCCCTGCCTACGGTAGCTTTTGCTTCTCAACCTCCATCACTAGATGAGATTCTTAATCAAGTAAAGAGGAAGCCGTCGGGCTCTACTCCGGGTCCCGATGGTATTCCCTATTTAGTATACAAAAAATGCCCCTGCCTTCTGCAATATTTAGGATCCATCTTCCGAAATATATGGAATAGCGGTGTAGTCCCACAGAATTTTGGCCGAGCGACAGTCATCTTAATTCCGAAGGTCCCAGTTTGCACCGGACCAAAGGACGCTCGGCCCATTGCTCTCACAGACACTGTGGCCAAAATCTTTTTTAGCATAGTCCACACGAGGATGAGCGAATTCATGCACCGGAATGAGTACCTTGGAGTATCAGTTCAAAAAGGCTTCATGCTCGGCGTCTCGGGCTGCCTCGAGCACAACTCTCTCCTGGCTGCTGCCATCAAGGATGCGAGACAGCACGAACGCCAAATCAATGTATGCTGGCTCGACCTAGAGAATGCCTTTGGGTCAGTCCGACACAGTCTCCTCCACTTTGCACTCCGCTGGTACAACTTCCCACCAGTCGTGCGTGACATTGTAGCCTCCTACTACAACTGTCTGACTTTCCATGTTAAAACGCAAGAATGGACTACCCGCTCTATACCATATTCAATTGGACTATTTCAGGGCTGTTGCCTCTCCCCGACGATTTTTAATATAGTTTTTAATATACTTCTGGAAAGCCTGAGCCAGTTTGACAGGAAGTGGGGCTACCGTTTTAAAACAGACGGCCAATACACCTCGTCGTGCCTCGCTTTTGCCGACGACCTAACTTTCATTACCAGAAGCCCCAAGCAGCTTTCCCTGCTATTACAGAAAGTGGAGCTTTTCTGTGACTGGTCAGGCTGTATAAAAGTGAAGCCCTCCAAATGTTTTTGCCTTGGACTCGCCCGCATGGGCACAAAATTTACATCCTATGACCCCAAATTGGTCTATAAGGGCTCTAATATCTCCCTTATAGACCCAAACAATCATTTCAAATTCCTCGGCAGAAAAATCACCCATCAGGGAAAAGACGTCTCGGGCGATCATGTTATAGAGCATTTCAAAAGTTGCCTGGCGAAAATAGATGCCTTGCTAATTTCTGGCCCTCGTAAGGCCTGGATCTATGACAATTATCTAACGTCACATTTGTCATGGCCCTTTCTTATTTACGATTTTACCAAAACCCAACTGTCCCGTCTAGATGCTCTGGTGACAGCTAGTTTAAAATCCTGGCTGTCCTTAGCCAAACCAGCTGACCCCTCGACTCTCTTCAGGTCCAAACAAAATTTTGGGCTAGCGCTTAAACTGCCCTCTCTGCTCTACGCCAACTCCAGAATAACCAAAAATTCGATTCTGTGCAATTCCAAAGATCCGGCAATATCGAAGCACGTAATAAGTGGCTGTAGTGATTCAAATGAACTACAAGCCCGCGTAGACTTCCACAAAAGGTTCCTTACTGGAATCAGCCAGAATGGCACTGGTCTGGGGTATGGCAGTACAACCACGAGCGACGTGGACTTGAAGAAGTCTCTTTTGCGGGGAGATTACGACAGCAAGAGTATGGCTCATGCTATTGGCCTTCAATGCCAGAATGATTGGACAACAATTGGTGACTTTTGCATTCCGCCTCCAATGCACTGGAAGGTAATGCTCTATGACTGGACGCCAGAGATGCTGAAATTTTATTTGAATGCCTTTCAGCATACACTTCCAGACCCCAGTAACCTCGCTCGTTGGAGCTTTGCCGAGGATAGTTCTTGTCCCCTCTGTAGCAATACCCCTTGCACAGCTAGGCACATTCTAGCTGGCTGCAAGGTGGCCTTAGATCAAGGACGGTACACTTACCGCCATGACAAAGTTCTCGCTGTTATTCGCGAGGTAATTAGTCTCTCAGTGGCTCGTGCCAACAAGGGTCTGACAGTATCCTCCAAACCCCCAATACAGTTTGTGCGGGATGGCTCTAAAGGCAAAAAACATTTAACTACAAAACCTTTCTCAATAATCGAGAAAGCTACAGATTGGATTCTGGAGGTTGATTCGGTCTCTAAGCAGTATAAATTCCCTGAAAGTCTCGGATGCACAGCCCTCCGTCCAGATATAACTCTTTACTCTCTATCTCGGAAGGTGGCTCTTATCGTAGAATTAACTGTTCCATGGGAATCAAATATCCCAAAAGACCACGAGTACAAATTAAATAAATACCATGATCTTGCAAATGCCGTAACCCGGAACGGCTTCACTGTTCACCTTCATGCGGTGGAAGTTGGCGCTCGTGGCCTGCCAGCTAAATCTCTATTTCACCTCTTTAAAGATCTTGGCCTTTCCAGAAAAATAATCAACTCTTTCTTAGAAAAATTATCTAAAACTGCGATTTGCGCATCTCAAATTCTATGGCTTCGAAGGGGGAGTGAATGGGTGGCAAGGTGAACGCTCACATGTGGCAAGACAGCTGTCCTAAACCTACCACAGCCGGTTCGTAAGTCCGGAATCCACTGCTCACCCCCCAGAAGTGTAAAAAAAATAGTATTATGATGGGCCCGACTCCGGTCGGTGAATTCCATGGCAGCTCCGTTTGTATTTATTTATTACTAGCAAAGGTGGATCTATTCATACCAAATAATTATCTCCGTGCTCGATTGCACCATCTTTTCGCGGAGCCGTTCTCGCGCACTAACCTTACGAGGTGGAACTTGTTGGCGCGTGCTTTGCGGCGCTTAAATGAAATTCACTCGATGGCACCAGATTTCGATATTTTTACCGCCAACCCTCACTTGTTTAAATTGCAAGCTATTAATTATTTATTTTTACATGATAGCTAGTATTATAAGTGTCATTCTATTTGTATAGTTATGGTAATATCTTTATTAATTTTACTTTTCAATGCCTTGGTTTTACTGTTATGTTGATTAGTAATAAGTGAATAAACAAAAATAAATAAAAAAAAAAATAACACTCTAAACATATGTTATTCTATATAGAATCCGAGCATTTGATGCCTGTATAGCCTGTCTTGCGCTTTTTGATGTATGGACAGATTTTGCAAGTCTTTCTTTGTTCAAGTTTGTCCGTCATGGCCATCGGTACCTCCGCAGAAGGCCCTGCGACTTCAACATCAGTTACAATTCTTTTGTACCTGATGGGATCTCAATGGGGATCATCTACTGAATCATCGCTATCTTCATCATCCAAAGGTGTTGTATGTGTTCGATGAAACATGTCCATTATGCAGTGCTCTGCCCTTTTGTCATCCATTTTCTGTAACAAAACGACATTTTTAATAAACATTTTATCAATACGATACAAGCAAATAGTAGTAGTAGTAGTAGATGGAGTGGGGGGCTTGTTTCCAGCCCTTGATGTCACCTAGATCTGTAAGGTCTTTTGTAACTACCCACTGTGTGGTTAGGTCAATTGTCAGCTAGTAGCCCGGTACTTCTTACCAGACTAAGTAGGTCACTGACCTTCAAGTTGGGCAGATCGCTGGGTTCGAGAAAGGCTCGTCCCAGTAAACTGTGTCTTTTGGCGGCGAGCCCTGGACAGCGGCCAACAATGTGTATGCTGTCTTCAGGTTCCTCGCCACATATTCGGCAATCCTTGCTCTCAGTCAAGCCAAGGTTGAATAGATGAGCTCTAAGGGTCGTGTGTCCGGTGAGGAGACCGATAGTGGTTCTAAGGTTCTTCTTGCTCATGTCAAGTAGGGCCTTGGTTTTCTTCTGTAGTGGTTGCTCCATCATGGCTTTTGCCTGGCGACATCCCTGACTCTGTTTCCAGGAAGCCCGATGTTCCTGCTCCAAGCAGTCCCTGATGATTTTCTTACCTGTAGCGAAGGGGACCCCTACAGCTGGCTCCACTGGGCAATCCAGTGTGCCCAGTTTTGCCAGTCTATCGGCCTCTTCGTTTCCGGGTATGCCTTGGTGACCCGGTATCCACATTAGGGTGATTTTGTTGGATTTTCCCAATTTGTTGAGCTCCTGCATGCAGTCCCAGACCACAGAAGATTCTGTGGTGGCTTTAGCCAGAGCGTCCAGTGCTGCTCTGCTGTCAGAGCAGATGAGGATTTGTCTGTTTTTTACCTCAAGTCGACTTTGTAGTTTTATGCATTCCAATATGGCAAGTACCTCGGCTTGGAAAACCGTAGCGTATTGTCCAAGGGGGATGCTGATTCTGTGGTTGGTTTTGGGTCCGTACACGCCTGCCCCAAAACGTCCATTTGTTCCTGAGCCGTCGGTGAACCAGGCGTCTGCGTTGTGGCTTTGAAGCCACTGCGGATTTTTCCATTCTTCCCTGGTGGGGATTAGGATTTTATAGGATTTCTCTACCGAAATTTTTTTCCGTAGTCGATCCTGGGTCAGAGTGAATGGGCTTTTGTGGAGGAGGTTTAGCTCAGGATGATTGTGCCCTCCACGCTTCCACTCGCCCAAACACTTCAGTCTGTATGCTGTAAGTCTGGCGGAGTGGATGATGAGCTTGTCCAGAGGCGGGCAGCAGAGTGCCACCTCTAATCCCGCTGTTGGGGTGGTCTTCATGACGCCAGTTGCAGCCCTCAGGTAGTTACCTTGAAGGCTTTTAAGCATTTTTACTGTCTCAAGCTTTTTCACCCTGGACCACCAGACTATTGCAGCATAGGTTAGTCTAGGCAGCAGTACTGCCCTGTAGAGCCATAAGGCGACCCTGGGTTTGAACCCCCAGGTTTTTCCCATGACTCTTTTGCACGTCCACAACGAGGCATAGAAGGTTGTTCTCTTGCGCTCGAGGTGGTGCTTCCAATTGAGCTTTGGGTCTAGATAGACTCCAAGGTATTTAACTACTGTAGCGTATTCTATCTCCTTATCCCAGAGCTTGAGACACTCAACGGGTTCGGGTTTGTATTTTCTGGTGAAAATCATGGCCTTAGTCTTGCTTGGATTAGCGGATAGACCTCTGGCCTGGCACCAGTCTTGGGTGGTCTTAAGTGCTTTGTCCATGAGCTCCTTAAGTATTGATAGGAAGTTTCCTCTGACTACTATGGCCACGTCATCAGCGTAGCCGTAGACAGAGAGGCCTAGGTTTTGTAGATCTATTAGGAGTTCGTCTACAACGATGCTCCACAAGAGGGGGGAGATGACTCCACCCTGTGGACAGCCCTTAGCAGGGATTCCCGTGATGGAGGTGTCGCCTTGATAGACGGTCAGATTCCTATTTGATAGCATACTCAATGTCCAGTCAATAATGGTCTCTGGTATTCCTCGTCTGTGCATAGCGTTTTTTATAGTTGCATATGATGTGGTGTCAAATGCTCCTTCGATGTCCAGGAATACTCCCAGAGCGTAACCTTTCACCGCTAACTGTGTCTCTATTGTGCTCACCAGGTGATGTAGGGCAGTGTCCGTAGATCTGCCCTCCCTATAGGCATACTGAGCATCAGCAAGCGGTTGAAGAGCTAGGTGGTTGTTTTTCAAGTAGCCGTCAACTAGTCTCTCCAGTGATTTCAGGAGAAAGGAGGTGAGGCTAATGGGTCTGTAGTCTTTGGCAAAGATGTGGCCGTTCCTGCCTGCCTTTGGAATGAACGTGACTCTTGCGCTGCTCCAGGCATGAGGGACGTGTCTGAGGGCTATGCTCGCTCTGAGTACCTTTGTTAGGTTGTTAGGTACAAGCAAATAAATGTAGTAACAAAACATCGCTCATTATTCAGAATAATTGTACAAGACAATATATCAAACTATAAAAATACTTACGTTATCGGGAACACCGGTCCCTAGGACCGCAACAAAAACGACGATGTCGGAAAAACCGGTCTCACAGACTGGTACTAATAATCACGACTTATTAAAACGGCGCTAAAACAATGAAACAGACGCTCAGATACGCTCTACAGACACGATCGCCGCGTGCACCAACACCCCGAGAACTAATAGTAGACTACTGGGAGCGGTGGGGTTCTGAGGGGTCAGGGGACGGACTGGAAGCATTTCTGAGAAACCATAGCGGTCTGCAAGACCGATGTTCCTGGTAAAGGGTTAACAGCCTTATCCGATCATGTTGCACGTGTGATTTTCGGAGATGCCGAGGTTGTCGAAGATACGATGTTAAATCCTTTCATTTTACAGGATGGCTTCACACCGCTGGCAGTCGCGATGCAGCAGGGTCACGATCGAGTGGTGGCAGAACTCCTCGAGTCCGATACGAGAGGGAAAGTTCGATTACCAGCACTACACATTGCAGCTAAAAAGGACGACGTAAAAGCAGCCACACTACTATTAGAGGTAAAAAATCTGTCAGCTGTCCCCGGTGGAGTTTTTTGGTAGGTAGCCAGGTACCTCAAGCTAAATCTTAACTATGGGTTAGGGAGGATGATGGAAACCCCATAAGCACCCTAGGGGGCTAGCCCTAAGTCAAGACGGGCTCCGAAGTCAAGGAGGCTAGACCATAAGTCAAAGGGAGAGCCACTACGTAAAAAGGGGGAGCCCCTCTAAGTCTAGGGGGCTAGCCCCTAAGTCAAGGAAGGGGCTGACAAGTCATGGGAGGCTAGCCCCTAAGTCAAAGGGGGAAGAGCCCCTCTGAAGTCAAGAAAAGAGTCCCTAAGTCAAATGGTACCCTCCCAAACCCAAGGGACTAGCCCCTAAGTCAAGGGAGGGGCGGCAAGTCACTGGGTTAGCCCCTAAGTCAAAGGGGGAAGAGCTCCTCCCAAGTCAAGGGGGCCTAGACACTAAGTGAAAGGAAGAGCCCATAAGTCAAGCAGTGCCATCGCAAATCCAGGGGCCCAGTCCTTAAGTCGAGGGAGGAGCTGCTAAGTCATGGGGGTCAGTGTCTAAGTCAAAGGGAGAGCTCCTAAGTCAAGGGGGACTTCTCTCAAGTCTAGAGGAGCAGCCCCTAAGTAAAAGAAGGGGCTGCTAAGTCATTGGGGGTTTTCCCTTAATTCAAAGGGGGAAGAACCCCTCCCACATTAATGGAACCTAGACCCTAAGTCAAAGGGAGAACCCCTAAGTCAAGGGGATCTCCCAGGTCTAAGGGGGCAACCCCTAAGTCAAGGGAGGGGCTGACAAGTCATGGGGTGAGCCCCTAGGGCAAAGGGGGGACAGCCCCAGCCAAGTCAAGAGTGGGAGCTGGCATACAAGTGTAAAGGCAGATTTACACTGTGTCTGTTACGGGCATGCTGGTGCCGAGAACTGACTCACACTGTTCAGTCGTGTTTACTTTTTCATGGCATTTGCATGTTATTATAGTCTGTGGGAAAAAATGTTTCTTAAAAATTGATGGGAGGGGGGGGGTTAATGGTTTGGAGCGCAGGGGGAGGGGTGACACAACTGATTTTTTTTTTGTTTGTCGCTTATTGTAGTCAGTCAACCTAAAAGATGTTTTTTTGTTTCTAGAATGATCACAATCCGGATGCATGTTCAAAATCAGGCTTCACACCTCTTCATATAGCAGCTCACTACGGAAACACAGCGGTAGCTAAAGTCCTCCTGGCGAAAGGGGGCAGCGTCAACCATGCAGCTAAGCACAGTATCACACCGCTGCATGTCGCCAGTAAATGGGGACAGCAGAGTATGGTGGAACTCCTCATAGAAAACGGTTAGTAAATGTATTAAAAAAAAAAACGAAAATTTTACAAAATTTTTAATTATTTTACCCTTAAAATGCTGTATACTTTTTGCAAAGCTAATAACGATGTGGGTTCATTAAAACGCGTTTATCTCAGAACAACTACATTCGAGTTATCGAGTTGTAATTGTAAGGCTACTATATGTTCTACATAAAGAGATCTTTCCATTGGTATACGATTTATAGCTATTGGAGGGATTGAAAGGTGGGCCAAAAATGCCCAGTTTGTTTTGCTGTAATAGTGATTTGATACAATATTAAAATGTTATTGTAATTGTTGCAAATTCAATCTACATTATAATTTAAAATTGTAATATTTATTGAAAAACAAATGACTTTTTTATTTTGTTTTATAAGCTAGTTGCACTCTTATAATGCTTTAATGCTCCTGTCTTATAAATAGGAGCTGCCATGGAATTCACCGACCGGAGTCGGGCCCATCATAATACCTATTTTTTACACTTCTGGGGGGTGAGTAGTGGATTCCGGACTAACGACCGGCTGTGGAAGGTTTAGGATAGCTGTCTTGCCACATGTGAGGGTTCACCCTACCACCCAATCACTCCCCCTTCGAAGCCATGCTGTGACGATAGGTTAATCATAAGGTGATTTATACAGTACGTTTCAATTTCAGGTGCTAATATATCAGCTATGACACGGGACGGTCTCACTCCTCTGCACTGTGCTGCTAGATCTGGTCACGAGAATGTCGTCACTCGCCTCATACAGGGTGCTCCTATCACAAGCAAAACTAAAGTAAGCAAAACATTTCTAATTTATGCTAGAAAGAAAGAATGTATCGGAAAACTGACTAGGTCTGTAACTCGGCAAGGGTTTGAAGATTCAACATATGATATTTAATTACTACAATATCAAGCCTTTCACTGAACAATATCAAGCCATTACACGGCCCGGTTGCATAGTGGTTAGGTCGCCTTATCTTACATTGTAAGGTTCGATTCCTGGCTGGGTCACCATTTTCTGTTGGGATAAAATTAACAGAATTGCATTTTCAATTCTATCAATAGAATGCAATAACAAGACACACTTACACACATGTTACATTCACATATACTTTATAGTAGGGTTGGTTGTAAGAGATTGTCGTACGACAATAAACACGCCTATTGTGAAATTTCGCAACAAATAGTATAAACAAACAAACTAAATTGTATTGATTCACTCAATGGTAAAATGGTAGCTCACACAGGCAGCCTTAATGGTATTTATCAAGACTACCCCACGCTATCTCTTTCATCACTCGCTGGCAAAGTCCGAATGAATGTCTGGCTGATGTTGCTAGTCCATAGATATGTAAAGTATTTTTTATTTCAGAATGGACTTACTCCCCTGCACATGTCGGTACAAGGGGAACATGTTGAATGCGCCAAAATTCTGTTAACAGCTGGAGCGCCCATTGATGATGTTACTGTCGACTATCTGACAGCTTTACACGTTGCTGCACACTGTGGGCATGTCAAGGTAATCATTTGTTTTTCAAATTGCAAGGTTAATCTGAACAGTGTAAATGAGCGCACCGGTGCTCGCAGACATTCGCGGATTTGTGGAAATACTGTGTTATTAAAAATTTGCCCTCTTTGTTGGGACAATGTTAAGAATGAGAGTATGATAACTCAAGAACCACAGAAGATGTATTTTTGAGATATACAGCAATCTAAACAATTATTCTTCTTAAAGTGCCATCTCCTATCGGAGGTCGGCAACTAGAGTTATCGACTACAGCGGGCGAGCTCGTCACCTCAGGAAGTTTCAAAGTTCAAAGTTTATTTATTCCAAAAAACCCGGTAAGGGTATAGAACTTACAATTAATAAATACATTTTTTATAATATTCATAATTTAAACTTATCATATATCTGGCAAAAATAAAATTAAATCACGTTAGAAATCTGAAAGTCAATAAACTATACAAAATCAACCATTACATTGTCTAAATATTAAAAAGATCATTTAGAAATATCAAAAATAGAAATACCAAATCCAAAAATAATAAAAAAAGTATAAATCTTTAAATAAAAAAAAACAATAATAATAATAATAATAATCAAGGAGTCCAATTTGGAAAGCATCAAATAATAATCAGAGTAAAAATATAAAAATAAAAGCAATAATTCCTAAATCATGTTACATAATCAGTAAGTAAATTGTCTATAAAATGAAGTGTTCAGAATAGGATTAAAATGGAAGTTAAAAAAAAATAAAAAAAAAAAAAATAAACAAGTAGTCAATTGTGAATATAAAATTTTAAAAGTCCGTGCCATATAAACATTTTTGCAATAAAAATTCCTTGGTAAGTTTTTTAAATAGTCCACATGTTTGTATATTTTTTAATTCATCTGGTAACCTTTTATAAAATGTTATGCTTCTGTATTGAGTTGTCCTTTGAAATTGTGATGTTGCAGGTATAGAATTATGAGTATACATCGATTTGTGCCTTGTATTGTGGGAATGTATGTGGGCAAGAGTTTGGTGCTTTCCTTTATTTTTATAGAATTCGCACAGGCTTTCGTGAATAAGTATGGTATAAACGGTGGGGATCTTTAGTTCACGAAATAGTGGTTTGCAAGATTCTCTTCTATTTAATCCGCCTATTGCTCTCACGGCCCTTTTTTGTAAAATGAATACCTCTTTAATATCAGTGGCATTTGCCCACAATAAAATCACATATCTCAAGTGGGATTCAACCAGAGAATAGTATGCACTCACAATTTCCTTTTCGTCCAATATTTTTCTTAATCTGGATACCGCATAGCAAGCTGAACATAATTTTGACTTAAGCTGGTCTATATGGGTTTTCCATGACATATTTTCATCGATGTAAATTCCTAGAAATTTAGTCGACTTGGCTAGTTTTAACGATTATTCATTCTATCTCCCTGGAGTGAGCGCGGAAGATTTGGACAAAACAGTCCACCGTCAAGCTCCGCCACAAACCCGTAAGAGGCCAACGCCTTAACCGCGAGATAGCCAGGAGTGTTACCCAGCGGGCTTACACTCACGCCCTTACTTCCAATTGCGACCAGATTACTCCAGTCTCTCGATTGGTTACGAGTTCGAGGTCGCTTGCACAGTCCTCTCCCTTACGAAGCGGTGAAACGGTGTATACCGAATCTATCGCGGACCACGGCATCCTTTGCCCGGCTGTTCACCCAGGATCGGGTAGCCGATGGTCGTTTCAAGAGCAGTCGCCGTAAGGTCCGCAACCACCGCCGCTCTATACGAAACAGTACTGCTTCCAGACTCCCCCGACTGTTAGTCAGAGTGCGCAATCGATTGGCTTATGCCGCACGGTGCGCAGACTGTCCAGGAGCGAGAAGGTTGATTCCCAGGGGAAACTAACCATAAGACCAGAGTCCTACCCAGGCTCCACTTCATGCATGGAGGCCGTCGGATAGGTGTTGACCCGTGAGTGTGACCAACCCTGAACAGAATGGGTCTTCGTGGCCAACTCAGCAAGAGCCCATTAACTCCCATCGGAGGTCGGCAGTCATTATGGCCACTTGGGCCCGGGATGTTGCGGGGCGGAATAACTCGGTGGTGCTTGAGTTGAACCACCCAACGAGGTTTTGTAGCCAGTGGGTTCTTCTTCGGCCAGGTCTTCGGTGGAATTTTATCTTTCCTTGCAGGATTAATTGAAGAAGGTGGTATTTATTACCACACATTATGTGGGTCATGTATTGTAATTTCCTTAGATCTTTATGGTCTTCACTAATTCCAATCCTTTGTCCATTCTTTGCAGCACCGTCTCATTTGTGACTATCCATCCAAGATATTTTCAGTATTCTCCTGTAAATCCACATTTCGAAAGCTTCTAATCTTTCACACAATGTCTGGGTTAGTGTCCACGTTTCTACTCCGTACAGGAGGACTGAAAATATATAACACCGCACCAGGCGGTATCTATTGGAGAGTTTGAGTCTAGACACCGGCGGCTGCAACATCGCCGAAACATCGGTTGTTACAAACTTCATGCGGTAAATTCGTTTTTTTTATCTTATTTACTAGCTGACCCAGCGAACTTCTTACTGCATAACGGCCAATGAATGTCGTGTTACAGATTAGCTGAACTTAATTTATGATTTTAAAAAAAGTAATACAATGAGTACAAAATAAATATTAAGTTCACTACTTTATTAAGATAATAACACAAAAGAAATTTAAAAATACAAAAATAAGTATATCAATCACGTGTGTATAAACTATGTAATAATTGTGCTCCGAATATTTTATTTTATTTTATTTTATTAATTTTAGGAATCTTACAGCTAGGTATACGGTTATTACAAATTAATATGTATATAAGGCCAATTACAAGGTTCCACAAGTAAAAATGTATGAATAGATATATAAAAGGGGGAGAAAAAAAAGAAAAACAAGTAGACTAAGAAAAAACTAAACAAAATAGAACAAAGGATTAGCCAAAGAAGGCGTCAGCCAGTAACTTCTTGAGCTGCTGGACTGACATATTAAATAAGTCAATGTCATATTGGGTAGCTACATCATTGAAACTTTGGCTTGCTCTCAATAGATAACTGTTTAGCCTGTAATTGGTGTTAGCTCTGGGGATAAACAGGGTGCATGGTCTTCTGATCGGATCAGCAGAGACCCTCAACCCAACCTTCTCCAATAAATCCGGGCAGTCAACTGAGCCATTTGCTATCTTCAATAGGTAGGCGACATCTGCAATATGGCGTTTTGTGGCTAAAGGTAAGAGGTGAAATTTATGACAACGTTTAGTGTAGTCTGGAAAGAATTTTTTTACTTTAAATTGTAGGTGTCGTACAAACCGTCTCTGAATTCGCTCAATACGGGTGTTATAGCTGGGGTGTAAGTGTTATAGCTGGGGTTCCAGATTTGTGATGCATATTCCAAGTGACTACGTACATATGCACAATAAAGAATTTTAATGGTTTTGATAGATTTAAACTCAGATGATAAACGCAGAACAAAACCTATACAACCCAATATTGTGGATAAATCTTGTCGATTCGAAACCTTTATTTAAATACTTTCTTTAATTTGAGGGGAGAGTTTACCGTATCGACGGGATGAGCTTTAAATATTTGACAGTTACGAAACACATGAATATTTAGTATGAGAAAATGTTTTTTCTTTTATTTTATTTTTTCGTTAATTTTCCAATGTTTTTAATAGTTATTCTGCTATTCGGGACGGAGACAAATACAACAAATCGAAAACCATGAAAATCGGTCCAGCCGTTCTCGAGTTACAAGTGTTCGAACAAACCCGACTTTGTTATATATATATAGATTTTTTTATGTGAGTCTTGAATGATTCTAAAGAAGGCGAGTTTCGTATATTGGCTGGGAGATCGTTCCAGAGTCTTGCAACCTTAGCTTGCAACAGTCTTGCAAATTTTTCGATAAGAAGTCATTCAATTTTGATCTAGTAAGATTTTCAAATATTTTTAAAAATTTTGTTTTATACAGGTGGCTAAACTGCTGTTAGACAGAAACGCCGATGCCAATGCGAGAGCTCTAAATGGATTCACTCCTCTACACATTGCCTGCAAGAAGAACCGCTTAAAAGTCGTAGAATTGCTACTCAAATATGGTGCAAGTGAGTACATGTTGTTTTTGTTAGTTAACGGATGAGGAGTTAGTAGTAGTAGTAGATGGAGTGGGGGTCTTGTTTCCAGCCCTTGATGTCACCTAGATCTGTAAGGTCTTTTGTAACTACCCACTGTGTGGTTAGGTCAATGGTCAGCTAGTAGCCCGGTACTTCTTACCTGTCCAAGTAGGTCACTGACCTTCAAGTTGGGCAGATCGCTGGGTTCGAGAAAGGCTCGTCCCAGTAAACTGTGTCTTTTGGCGGCGAGCCCTGGACAGCGGCCAACAATGTGTATGCTGTCTTCAGGTTCCTCGCCACATATTCGGCAATCCTTGCTCTCAGTCAAGCCAAGGTTGAATAGATGAGCTCTAAGGGTCGTGTGTCCGGTGAGGAGACCGATAGTGGTTCTAAGGTTCTTCTTGCTCATGTCAAGTAGGGCCTTGGTTTTCTTCTGTAGTGGTTGCTCCATCGTGGCTTTTGCCTGGCGACATCCCTGGCTCTGTTTCCAGGACGCCCGATGTTCCTGCTCCAAGCAGTCCCTGATGATTTTCTTACCTGTAGCGAAGGGGACCCCTACAACTGGCTCCACTGGGCATTCCAGTGTGCCCAGTTTTGCCAGTCTGTCGGCCTCTTCGTTTCCGGGTATGCCTTGGTGACCCGGTATCCATATTAGGGTGATTTTGTTGGATTTTCCCAATTTGTTGAGCTCCTGCATGCAGTCCCAGACCACAGAAGATTCTGTGGTGGCTTTAGCCAGAGCATCCAGTGCTGCTCTGCTGTCAGAGCAGATGAGGATTTGTCTGTTTTTTACCTCAAGTCGACTTTGTAGTTTTATGCATTCCAATATGGCAAGTACCTCGGCTTGGAAAACCGTAGCGTATTGTCCAATGAGGAGTTAGAAACGCATTAAAATTTACTCCATTCCCTCGACTACCTTCTTGTCCCACTTTTTATATTTTGCTAATCGAGCATCTTATCACACCCACTTTAGTTGTTACATATTTCGATCGATTACTCCGAATTGAGGCAAAATTTTTGGATGTAGATTTCATTAACTGGGAGTACATGGGGAGCAAACCCAGCTACACTCAGAACCTCAGCTCTGGTTCTATGCATCTTTGCAACGGAATATGCCGCTATTCAATTTCAAAAAATGATATGTTTAAATAACTGGTTTTTTTGACGTGACAACGTCTTATAATTCGATGGAGCCAGCTGCACGCACGAAAAAACATGACTCATGCGGCGTTACCTCGCTCTGAGGCGTTCCATTTATTATATTTATTATTCAATATAAATGCTGCCATCTACCGGTTGCGACAAGAATTATTTACTAACCTCAGTCTAAAATAGTACGAATGAAAATCACTAGATTGATTTAAATTCTTGACATAATTTTATATGTATTCTTGATATACGGAACGTTATTACTGAATGGACAATTTTCTTGTGGGTACAACAAAAAGCAACAAAGTAAGCAACTTTTATTAAAAAAAAAAAAAGTATGAAAAGCTATCATTACGATGCGCTATCTAGCGGTTGGTAAAATGTCGCTGATATTGTTTATTTACGACGTATTACCTACCGTTAGATGGCGCAGCGTGCTCAAACGCTTCTCAAACCGTTATTTAACAGTTTGAGATTTCAAACTTTCAAATTAAAAAAAACAATAAACTTTAAACAATAAACAATTATACAATTATACTGCTATACAATAATACATTTACATGTTGTAGTCAAATCGGTGAGTATAAAAGCATATATTTTTGGGTGTTTGTAATAAACAATATCAGAATCTTAAATGAAACTGCTTCAAATGCAACCATTCCATCAGTATTTTCTTATGACGTCACGTTCAACTATCGTCAGTAAACCGACTTTACAGACAACCGATTTTTTTTTCAAATGTTTTGAATTACACTTTTATTATATTTTGTATAGATTTTTATTGCTAATCCTTATTGCAGGTATATCATCGACCACAGAATCCGGTTTGACCCCGTTACACGTGGCAGCTTTCATGGGTTGTATGAACATAGGAATACACCTTCTCCAACACGGCGCATCGCCAGATACGCCAACTGCCCGCGGGGAGACTCCTCTGCATCTAGCTGCGAGGGCGCAACAGACAGATCTCATCAGAATATTGCTCAGGAACGGTGCTCAGGTGAGAGATCATTCCATTTTGCTTATATCGTTTATTTATTTTTTATTTGTTAAGTGGGGCTTTTCTAAAGTCTGTATGAGCCTTGTAACACTGCGACCATTGCTGATCTATTGTGTTCGCCACCTACTATAGTTCTACGCTATGCCTCGTGTCATTTATGAACCGCAGCAGGCTTTTGGCGCCAGATTGTTTTACCTCCTCAGGTTGGAGGTAATGACCACCCAAGTGGGTGTATCTTTTATGCATCAGCGGGCCACACTCGCACATGAGGTGCTGGGGAGTTTCCTCTGCTCCTTGGCAGAACCTGCACATTTTTGTGTCTCTGAGCTTGAGGTTGAACATGTGTTTGTTCAGGCCACAATGCTCCGTGAGCTCCCTCACCAGTATGCGTAGATTGTTCCTATTTAGCGATAAGGCCTCACAGGCCGTCTTACGGTTGTAAGCCGGATTGTTCTAAACATATTTGTTTGAGCATTAGGTTTGCGAGGTTTTTTGTTACGCACAGCAAGGTTCAGGGCCGTATAACGTTCCCTTTGCTCTCGTTCATCGGCTTTTTCACTTCCCTCGATTCCTGCATAGCCGGGATCTTAGAATTACCCTGTTCTTTTCGCCCAGGGAATTCAGTAGTGATATGCAGTTTTGCACTAGCTTTGAATTAATGGTATTCGAGACTAGTGCCATAAGAGCTGCCTTGCTATCCGAGTGGATATAGACAGTGTTGCCAAGTGCTGGGCTTGACTAGTCGCCGATTTCAGCAGAAAAGATAGCCTAAAGTAGCCGTTTTGAAAAAATATTTTTTTTTTGCTAATAAAAAGGATTGCAGGCCATAGCTATAAATAGAAGAATTGAAATCATTCTAGGCCGTTACAGATATTTTTAAAAAATAATCGAGATTAGTACATAAAAAAAACAGACATTGGATAAAACAAGATTGTATGATAAAATAGAACAAAATTACCTAGATACTACTAAGATTACCATTTTTTATAAAGCTACTATATTTATGAACACGATACCATGCACCATACATAAATGTACAATGTACTATTACCAATTACCTATAATAATTACATCATTGGAAAAAACTAATTTTCATAACTAGGTACTTTAAACTTTTACACAGAAAGTTTGCAAAAATCAATTACATGCTTACAAAAAACAATTACGTAATATTAAACTAAGCCATACCAAGTTAAGGTTAACAAGGGGATATTATTTATCCTAAAAACATTACAAGTTACCCATTAATAAACAAGTTCGGCACCATTAATAAACAAAATCGTTGTCGCCGTACAAATTGAAATCGAAAAACTGGTGTAGCCTAAATCGGCGACAGGCGATTTTTGGTATATTTTGGTCGCCGGTGACCCATTGGATTGGATATCGCCTAAGTTGGCAACACTGGATATAGATACTGTGGTTGGCGTAGTTCTTATGGAGGTTGAGTGCTTATATCATAAGAAAAGGTGCAGCGAAGGGCAACCAAAATGCAGTGGGTCTGAAGAAATGGAATATGAATATCGCTTGGAAATACTTGGAATACTCACAAACAAAGAAGACAAAACCTGATCGAGGCTTAAAATTCTCACAGCTTGTTTATGAGCCAAGGATCAAACTTGGGGCCTTTGTTATTCAACTTATTTGTTAATAATCCGAGTAAAGTTGTCACGTCAGCACGTTGTCTAATGTTTGCTGATGACGTCAAATTAATTTTATCTACTGGCAGTGCTGAGACTTGCGAGCTCTTCCAACTTGATATTCATGCAGTTTATTCATGGAGCAAAGCTCATAACCTTCACTTCAAAATTAACAAATATTCAGTAATGACATACACAAAATCGCCTGCTCATCTGATGTATGGTTACTCCATCGAATGTGTGCTTCCCAGAGTGACTGGAGTCAAGGACTTGGGAGTTTTTTTGACCCCCAGTTAAACTTCAAGGAACACAGGCAACTATCTACAACTTCTTTCAAGCTTCTAGGGTTTGTGATACGGCAATCCAAACGCTTTAATTCACGGCTCTCCAAACACTTCGTCTCCACTACCCGCGCAAATCGTATCCTTCCCTCTAAAATTCCCTTCACTTGCAAAAGAGGACTGGGAATTTCATAATAATAATTTAACTTCTATTCTTGACCACTCTGTGAACCGTAATGCCCCTGCCAGTGTTTAGCTGTCTTCCAATACTTCCCGGGTGTTTACCCAAAATCTACCCATGTCAACCCGGTTCACAGAAAAAACGCATTTAACCCCTAGAGCCCCGATTGGTCGATATCGGCCAAAACACGATTCAGCGTGACGGCCCCGTTTTAATTTTATTTTAATTTAATTTGTTTTATTTTATTATGTTTTATTATGCTAATATGTGTTATTTTAATTATGGATACAGTGGTTTGGCAGTAATTAATGTTTTGGTGAGACAGTGTCATAATTCAATTTTTTTACTAATTTTTACTACATTTTTTTGGGACATCAACTTGTCAATCGGATGAGGGGCCGAGGCCTGAAGGGTTAAGGCCAAGCTCCATAGGCAAAAGCGACTACTTCGTCGCCAGTTACGTGAAGCCAAGAAAGCCGGGGATAAAGTCCTCTGCCACAACTTCTCACGCGCGTACCGCTCTATACTAAAACTCATACAGAGCGTAGCAACAAAGCGCATAGCAAAAAACTCGTAGACTGGTCTGACAGCAATGAGTCGCTACTACGCTGACAATCTCCTCAGACCTAACACAAGTATAACCCAAGTTTGTGCTTTCCACCTGAAAAAACCACCAAGCGAGCAGAAAACTGACTGTCAGACGGACAGGAGAAACCCTACAGCACTGTGAAGCACCCAAATACCTGGGAGTAACCCTCGACCGCTCTCTAACTTCCAAAGCTCATTGCCGCAACACGAAACAGAAGGTGGTTTCAAGGAATAGCATCATCAGGAAACTAACTGGGAGTACATGGGGAGCCAATCCAGCTGCACTCAGAACCTCAGCTTTGGAT
Organism: Micropterix aruncella; assembly: GCA_944548615.1. Lineage (NCBI taxonomy): Eukaryota > Metazoa > Arthropoda > Insecta > Lepidoptera > Micropterigidae > Micropterix > Micropterix aruncella. Next base: position 13,377,871 of record OX155976.1, read on the forward strand.
CTATGCATCTCCGCAGCGGAATATGCCGCTCCAGTGTTGATTGCATCAACACACGCAAAAATTGTCGACACTGCTGTGAACGATGCTGCAAGAATTGTCTCTGGCTGCCTCAAACCTACTCCCGCCGAAAAGCTTTATCCTATCATCGGCATCGCTCCCCCTGCAATACGTCGCAATGTTCTGGCTGATTCAAAACGCATAAAGGTGACAGATGACTTAAGGACAGGACAGGAGTCACACCACAAACGCCTCAAATCACGAAACTCGTTCATGAACCGAACACATCCGCTCCATGGGAGTCAATCATCGAATTGCATAACTCAATGAAGGAATTCACTTGGCGAGGATGTTAAGGAACAGATAGCAATGGGGTCTCATCTCCCCTACACCACCTGGCGCAGTCTCAACAGACTGAGGGTGGGTGTGAGATGCCGGGCTAATCTTGTTCGCTGGGGCTACATAGAGAACCCTATATGCATGTATTGTGGAACGCTACAGTATGAAGATCACCTCCTATCCTGCCCGCAAACTGTCAATCTCTATCAAACACCAGGATCTACAAGAAGCAAACGATAAGATCATCCAGAATAAAATAATATAATAACAAATGATTTTTAAAAATCATAGCTCTTATTACATTAATATTATTTCCATAAATATGTCTATTTTGGCAGGATCTGCGCAAACAAAGAACGCGGTTCCGGAAGCGTCTAAAAGACTTGCCCGCAACCTCACCAGATTACTGTGACAGACAGCCCTCTATGCAGAGGATGCATGGAGGAAGAAGAAACACCAGAGCATGTGGTCATGGAATGCAGGAGTGTGGCAGAGCAACGGGCAAAAATACTACAATCTCCAGCATCTATCCCGGAGGCCTGTAGCAACCCAAACAGGCTGCTAACCTTCTGGGACAGCCTGGAATGGCTGTAGTAACATAAATAGAAACATGAGCCACGCACAACGGCCCAATCAAAAGGCCAAGTGCGGGAAAAAGCCCAGGAAAACTAACTAACTAACTAAGGTCATCCAGGCTGCATATTTTTAGAGAATGATGTCCTAAAAAGCCCGGACATGTGGAAAAAAATAAAAAATTCTCTGTGGTTAGCCAGGTAACACATTTTACAAAGTCGGACACTTTGAATTTGGCAAATAATAGATCAGAGCTAAAGAGAAATGGTCTTCTGTTGATGGTTTTAAACCAGATTTATGGCTGTTTTAGTGGTGCAGCCCAGTCTGTTTGAAATGTAGTTTACAGTGCATATATCCAGACAAACGCTCTCTTATTTTCCGTTTGATTTTCAATGTGCCTAATTACTTTTTAACTTATTTTACCGATAGGTCGATGCGATGGCTCGCGAAGAGCAGACTCCCTTACACGTGGCTGCTAGACTGGGACATGCAGATATAGCCGCTCTCCTCTTACAACACGGTGCTAACCCCTCCGCACAAACCAAGGACGCTTACACACCACTGCATATTGCAGCTAAAGAAGGTATTTTAATCGTTGACAGTTAAGTAAAACAGAAATTATTGTGTTTATTATAATGGGAGTTAATGGGCCCTTGCTGAGTTGGCCACGAAGACCCATTCTGTTCAGGGTTGGTCACACTCACGGGTCAACACCTATCCGACGGCCTCCATGCATGAAGTGCGAGCCTGGGTAGGACTCTGGTCTTATGGTTAGTTTCCCCTGGGAATCAACCTTCTCGCTCCTGGACGGTCTGCGCACCGTGCGGCATAAGCCAATCGATTGCGCACTCTGACTAACAGTCGGGGGAGTCTGGAAGCAGTACTGTTTCGTATAGAGCGGCGGTGGTTGCGGACCTTACGGCGACTGCTCTTGAAACGACCATCGGCTACCCGATCCTGGGTGAACAGCCGGGCAAAGGATGCCGTGGTCCGCGATAGATTCGGTATACACCGTTTCACCGCTTCGTAAGGGAGAGGACTGTGCAAGCGACCTCGAACTCGTAACCAATCGAGAGACTGGAGTAATCTGGTCGCAATTGGAAGTATGGGCGTGAGTGTAAGCCCGCTGGGTAACACTCCTGGCTATCTCGCGGTTAAGGCGTTGGCCTCTTACGGGTTTGTGGCGGAGCTTGACGGTGGACTGTTTTGTCCAAATCTTCCGCGCTCACTCCAGGGAGATAGAATGAATAATCGTTAAAACTAGCCAAGTCGACTAAATTTCTAGGAATTTACATCGATGAAAATATGTCATGGAACGAAAATCCGACGGCCTCCATGCATGAAGTGCGAGCCTGGGTAGGACTCTGGCCTTATGGTTAGTTTCCCCTGGGACTCAACCTTCTGGCGCTCCTGGACGGTCTGCGCACCGTGCGGCGTAAGCCAATCGACTGTGCACTCTGACTAACAGTCGGAGGAGTCTGGAAGCAGTACTGTTTCCTATAGAGCTTCCTGAGGTGACGGGCTCGCCCGCTGTAGTCGACAACCCTAGTTGTGTTTATGCTTGCAACCTAGATGTAATATGCTTCTTTTCAGGCAAAGAAGAAGTAGCATCAATCCTGCTAGACCACGGTGCTCCTATCGAAGCGCAGACGAGGAAAGGCTTCACTCCGCTGCATTTAGTCGCAAAGTATGGCAACACGAACGTTGCCAGGTTGCTCTTAAGGCACAACGCACAAGTGGACGCACAGGGAAAGAACAACATCACGCCACTTCATATGGCTACGTACTACGGCCATCCCGATATTGCACTACTCCTCTTGGATAAAGGTAATGGTCACATTATGTTACATATAGTTTTTATAATAATTCTGAGAAACTAATTGTTAAAGGCCGGGACACACACGGTCGCACCGCGCTTGCACTGTGTGACTCCCATGTGTTATGCTGCGTTCAGTCTCATGAAAGGTAACATGCGATGTATCAAGACATAAAATCGGCGCAAAATAAGACCTACTTTAAAAGGCTGCTTAGAAACTGGCTTGTAAAAGAGGGAAGACAAGGAATTTAAATAAATTAATAGTTTAAAAAAAACACGCTTTTGGGCTATGATACGATATTCACATACACACGGCTATGATACGATATTCCGTCATGGAATGCCAGTGCCTATCTTCCGGCTTCATTATCAGACCTTGAAGCCTAATCGTGGTCAAAGTTCATTCCAAGACTTTTCTAACAAGTCCAAACACAGCTATGATACGATGTTCCATCATGAAGTTCCAGTTCATATCTTCCGACTCCATCATCAGATCAGTTTGACAGTACCATATTATTGTATTGTCATCAGAACTACATACAGCTGCCAATTTTCATGACGCTACGATCCTTGGAAGATGGTTAAATTAATTACCTTAGATTCCAATTGTCCTAATAAATAACCTAATAAAAACCTTCCTAATAAAAGCGTGTTAAAAATATTGGACATTATAATCTAACCTGGACATTTTAATATTTTGAATCTTATATTATATTATGTTATGCACCCTCTTCCCGCAATGCCGCTCGAGAGAGAGTCTACTGTTGTCTCGGTATACTGTGTTCCCGCTGACTACGAGTCCGCAGTTCCGACCCGAAAAACAAGGTTTTTTTTGTTGAATTTACAATGCGGTCGTAAAAACATGGTCGAATCGGTCGATGACACACAAGCTGATAAGAAACTACCGCCGTTCGATAATAAAAGCCGGGCGATGTTGCCAACCCTCAAGGTTTGCGTGAGATCTGACAGATCATATCGATAGTTTACCCACGCATCAGAATAAATAGATAATGAAATCGTTCTGAATAGCAATAGTAATATCGAACAAGAGTCATACCAAAGATATTATGGCTGCCCGCACATGTGCGGGCATGGCAACCGCCAATCATCACATGGCTCGCACATGTGCGGGCTTGGCAATGAAATTTTCAAACTGTGAAATTGTAAAAATGACAATGAATCGCTTTGTATATTTTAATTTTATTTGTATTTCTGCAGGTGCTTCACCTCACGCGCTCGCGAAAAATGGCCATTCTGCTTTGCACATTGCCTGTCGACACAATCATCCCGATATCGCTTTCGCCCTTTTGGAGCATGGTATGTTTTAAACTATGGAACATGTAACAAAAATCGTAAGTTTTGGCGTAACATGCAGTGTCCAGAAACGTGTAATACCCCTTGAGACACGCTAAGCACGATTATTTCGGTATTCCGTCAGGTTCCTAGACAAATGTAGTGTTTCCCAGCTTTTCCTTGGTGTATGACGCCGCGCGACATGTATCGCGCGCAATCTTCGTCTTCCAACATGGTTACACTCCTGTTTCGTGTTCTTCCATGTTGCCCAGAAGTCTCAAGCATGTTTTTATGTATCTTCCATGTTTTCTCGGCGTCTCCATTGGACTTAAGCCTAAAAAACCGCATTTTCCAAGTTCCCAGTCCAAGATTGTCATTTTCGCGATGTTTGACAGCTGTCAACTTCTGTTCAGGTTGGTTTACTGGCAGTGTTGCTATTCTTGCGCCCGGTGAAGCAGATCGTTGCCCGCGGTTAAAATAACACGCAAATATTAAAAGCAATGTTAAGAAATGTGGTAAATATGCTAACAATCCTTGTTGTATATTTATTTAATATTAAAACATTTTTTTTTGAACTTGAGTTGTTGTTGTTTTGCTTGCTTGCTTGCAGCAGTTGTTTTGCTGAAATGTTGGCGGTCTGAGCTTCCTAAAGTTACGTCACACTTCCGCCCTGCTGACTTGATACCAAAATGGCGAAAGGGTGCGATTGATTTAGTGTCAAGGAAGTGAGAAAGTGCCTTAATCGGCGGTGTCAAGAGTGCACCTGTTAGTGGAGTGACAAAAATATGATGTAATTTAGTTCGTGTTTTTCTGGGGTGAGTCAACCATTTTACTCGAAGCTAGGTTATACGCCATGATGCCTGAGATAACCAGAGATTTTCCTGTTTGCCCACAGGAGTGGTACTTTATTTAACCTAATTTCTGTCCGTTTGCAACAAATGTTCTGAGAACCGTCACCAGCGTCATTACCGCGGAGATTCTGAGAATTTTCAACATCATGCTGACCTAAAGAAGGCAGCCACTTTTACCTGCTGTCACAACTTCACCACTGAACAAAGAAGAATAAACGAACTACTCATCAATGTGAAAACTGTCTTTTTATTGCTTTTTATTTCCAGGCATTCCGACGCATAAGCCTCATTCAGTGCAAGAAAAAAAAACCACCACCCACCCCTCGAGATGTGATTTTTCTTTATGATAACCTCCCTTTAGTTTTTTTTGTTTTTTTGTTTGACGGTAGTAATTTTTTTTAGTTTCGTGGTTTTCCTCTAAAACCATGTGGCGCTCAAAATTTCTTATCTCTCATTCGGCATGACATAGATTTTTTTTAATGGTAAAATTCTGTTGCTTTTGATACTTTTTACGCAAACCGCGTGTTTAAAACTGTTACAAACAACTGAGTAGGAGTTGCTATCATAGTCTTATTAAATAGGACTGAATTTTTTTGACACATCTCTTGGTGGGGATCTTTACTGCCACCATTGATTATATATGGCAGGGCTGTCCCAAGGGTAACTGCGAGTGCCCCAAGGGCCGCTTCAAAAATAATGCGGTTTGGAGGGCCGCATTTTAAAATACTTCGCATTTTAAAATACTTCGTATGCAACTTTATTTGTGAGTTTTAATAGGTATGGTATACAAGAAAATAACGCGTTTGTATTATTATTTTAATTAATTCAAACAATATCACAGTACACAAAAAAAATGGAAAATTTGATGTTGTTGGTTTTTACTGACTAAGGCATCAATATTAACTTTAATATTTGTTGTTAATAACGAAGCAACTGAGTAAGTGACTTAGAGAGGGAATATCTATTTATTTTATTTATTTATTTCAAACATGCTTATAAAACACATAAAAATGGTCATACCAAGTAATGGTGCGAAGAAACAACGGCCCACATTCACATGACCATGCTCAGCACATACCCAACTAGGCCAAATATAGCCTGTATCTGGGCATACGACTTATTTTCTGACTTAGGTCGAGAAGCCTAACTGACGTAGGTAGTCATATAGATACATATACACATACACACATACATATACATACATACACAAATATATAAATATAACGATCTGGATATATTATAGTATTATTCTTTTGCATTATATTACAATATATTACATTTTGTTTATTATGTTATATCATAGTATAATAGTAAAGTTATGCAGAAACATTTTTTTTAAAGATATGACTTGCAGAAGTTCGTTCTCTATCCTTGAACGACCTATGTTGTCAAGAAGCCATTTTTTTATATTTTTTTTGAATAAAATGGTATTTTCTATTTCCTATATTTCGTCATCAAGACGGTTGAATATTTTCGGCGCTATATAGTTGAATTGTCTTTGGGCAAATGAAGAATTAACTCGGGGAACGGCATAATTCAGACCTGCAGATGCTCTTGTAGTTCGGTGTTGCTGGCTTCGTGGTCGTTTATCTGAGGTTCGATGGAAAAACATGAGTGAATGTTTCACAAACAGCTGGCGTATATCTAACACCTTACTTTCGATTGACTATATAAGATTGACTATATTCCTGTTGGAAAAGCTGCTTTCGCAAAGAGTGAGTCTATCGTTGAGCCCAGTGCAAACCCTATGTTTCGCAAGTTGTATAATCCCTAAGTTTCGCATCGTTAATGTAAGAATTGTGCATATTTCGTATTTGAGGGTAATTTATACATTTAGAGGCCCGTTCCATGGGCCGCAAAAAGTGAGGTCGCAGGCCGCGGGCCTCGTATTGAACAGCTCTGATATATGGTATTAGATTGCTCAATTGCTAGATTGTATGATTTGGCAACTCTTCTGAAACTGAAATGCAGGTGGCGCTGATAGCATTGATGGCCAAATTGATAGCTATTTATTTGGCCATTTATAACTTTCCTCTTCTTCTTCATCAGCGCGCATTCGCCCACCGTTGGGCATACGCCTCTCCAATCACTCTCCATCCGGATCGGTTGTCCGTTTCCCTCATCCAGACAGGTCCAGCTGACTCCTTAATGTCATCGGACTATCGGGCCGGTGGTCTGCCCACACTTCACTAGCCGGGGTCTCCACTCCAAAACGCGCTTACTCCACCGTTCGTCGTGTCGTCGGGCCACGTGGCCGGCCCGAGCCCATTTCAGCTTGGCCACTCTTTACCCACGTCGACCACCTTCGTGCGCTGTCTGATGAGCTCGTTTCGGACTCGATCACGCATCGATATGCCTCCATGTTACGCTGCACCACCCATAAGCTTGTGGATCATCCCAGCAGTCAGTGTCCATGTCTCACAAGCATACGTCATAGCCAGTAACACGCACTGATTATACATCAATGCCATTTATAACATTGATGATTAATTTATTTGGCCATTTATAACATTTATATCATTGATGTTTTATAAAGGACTAAATGATTATAAAAACCAATTATTTAACCAATGGTAACATTAAATTATTAATGCCATCTATCACATTTTTTATATACGCATCTATTAGTCTATCTGAACAAACTGTCTAATTATTACATATTGAAACCTGTATACTAAATTAAAAATAGACATAGTTAGTTTATCCGGGCTTTTTCCCGCACTTCGCCTCTTGATTGGGCCGTTGTGCGTGGCTCATGTTTCTATTTATGTTACTACAGCCATCCTAGACTGTCCCAGAAGGTTAGCAGCCTGTTTGGGTTGCTACAGGCCTCCGGGACAGATGCTGGAGATTGTAGTATTCTTGCCCGTTGCTCTGCCACGCTCCTGCATTCCATGAGCACATGCTGTGGCGTTTCTTCTTCCTCCATGCATCCTATGCATAGAGGGCTGTCTGTCACGCCTATGGTAAACAGGTGTTTGTTTAGGAGACAGTGGCCTGTCATAGTACCTATGACTTTACGGATTTTGTCCCTTTTTAATCTGGTGAGGTTGCGGGCAAGTTTTTTAGACACTTCCGGAACCGCTTTCTTTGTTTGCCTTCATCCTGCGTTTTTTTCCTTCTATTCTAAGGTGGGTTTCATCGGTGTTCCTGCATAGCCATGTTTTTATTTGGGCCTGGGGTATGGGCATCAAGGGTTCCGGTCCATATACTATTTTCTTTGATCCTCTTTTGGCCAGTTCGTCTGCCGCGTCGTTGCCCAGTGAGTCGCTGTGCCCTTTAATCCATTGCAGCAGGGTCACTATTAACGCCTGAGGACCAGCCTTACAGATGACAATTTCCGTACCGTTAAAGAGTAACTGTTGAAGAAATCTCATCAGAAGTGGGTATCAGCTATGGGAGTGTTCAATCCGTTATCATTGATCGTCTTGGCTTCAGAAAAAATAGTGCTCGATGGGTTCCGAGGTTGTTGACCGGAAATCAAAAAGGAAATCGAAATTGTTGACCGGAAATCAGGTGGGAAACCCTCGAACGCCCTCATTACAGTCCAGACTTGTCCCCCTGTGACTAGTGTTTGTTCGTCCCTTTGAAGGAATCACTTGGAGGAAAACGCTTCGCAAACAATGAAGAAGTCAAGGAGCACGTGCGCAATTGGCTCACGACTCAACCTCAATCTTTTTATGAGTGAGGCATATTGCAACTTCCAAATCCTTGGCAAAAGAGCGTAGACCGTGCAGGAGGATACGTAGAGAAGAACTACAGTTTCCACTTGTGTCTATTATGAATCAATAAATGTCCTAAAAAATACCCTTTATATTTGATTCACCCTTGTATTATACCAGTAAAATCCTGCTTGCCAAATCGTAGTACGACATTGATTAATCTAATACGGTATATAATCATTGCTGCCACTTTCTTCCACTAGAGGGTACAGCCGCATAGGTCGGGAGAAGCAAACGAGGTACTGTGCATGGCGTAATATCATCTGCGCAATGTGTCGCTCGCCTCACATCTCCTTGGGCCATTACCCCCCCCCCCCCCCCCCCGCTACCGCCACCTGCAAAATGTTTTATGCACATCCCCATTATCGCATTATCTAATTTTATTCTAGCCGCCATAGCTTTCCCTTTTGCGTCTGCCTCAGCATCTTTATATAATCGGAGAGCTTGAGCATTCTCAAGCCCCATAATCGCCGTCGCTTTATAATAATACAATGTTATTTTCATATAATTTCGCTAAAATCATCGATGAATTGCACAAGAAATCTTTTTTTATTTTTTATTATTGGTATTATTTTAATATTATTATACATTTAACATGCAGGCGGCTTAAGCTGATGAGCATAAGTCCGTGCTTGCATTACAGTTTTTGTGGAATAAGACCAGTTTATTTTCAAAGACATTGATACTTTTGTTTATTTTCAAAGCATTCCATTAGTTTATCACTATTGCTGAGGAATTTTTTCTTAGGATTTGAATGGAATAATACACGCTGAAGTTTTAAATGATGCTTACAATGTGTGTTGGTGTTCATGGTGTAGATAGTCTGCAATCCAGGAAAGTCATACGATGCTGTCTGGATCTTATATGTCTCGATTAAAGCTAATAACTGTAACAAAAACTGCTTATTTTGTTGTCTTGTTTTTCGCACCTTTGTGCAGATTATGTTCGCTGCACCCGTTTTTCCATGTTTTCCCCGTGTTTAGTCATGTTTCCTGTTGGTTTTCGCTGTTTTCATGACTTTCTCCCATATTATGACAATTAAATGAACCTTTTACGAAATTTCGTAAACATCAAATTTTTGACAGATAGAGCTGTGCAGTCGTAATTTTTATCGCTCTAGGCGATTCTGGCGATTAATCGCGGTTGTGCTGGTCTAGCCCTACCTGTTATGGCTGACTTCCGCCGTCCTGCAATCATGCTATTTCGCTTCAACATGGCTAAGAGACAGACAGAGAGATTGGGCTGTGAGAATTGGCGACCGCCGTAAGGAGTAAATCGGAGAGTGACCGCCTGGCGGTAAAAAAAATTTGTTATGTGAAGTGTGTGGATTTATCTGCTTGCGGCATCTATGACCTTCTGACACATGCGTATTTTAATTGCTGCTAATTAAGTAACGAAATCGTCACTAAATGTGACGAGACTTGCCTCCACGTCAGGAAATTTGCCTTCATATCCGGAATTAACCTCTATTTGACTGAACACATGTGACGTGCCGATAAGCGGAATTTGAAGAAAAGGGTGCCTGTGGGCGAATAAACACGGATACTTTGCATAACCTTGTGTTTCTTTTTGTGCTGTAGTCTTTTGTGTCTGAGGAAAGGGGTTTTCTGTTGGCCAAATTCAGTGCCGATCAATATAACCCACTCTCTGAGATCGATTTTTTTAGGTTAATTTTTTTTTTTTCAAAATTTCTTTCGGGTATCTTTTTTAATATAATTAGTTTCCTTCTTTTTCTTCAAAAGTAGGTGGCGTCCTTTTTTTCTTTCATTCTTTTGGGTTTTGGTGGTTTCTACCGTGTTTTTTTTCAAACACGGAAATTAGTATTTTGCGGTTATAAAATTGGCGCCCAACGTGGGGCCTATAAATTGGATTTTGGCTGTCAGAATATTCTTTTCCTCAGCCATTGAAGCACGATTTTTTAAGCACTTTGTTTTAAAATTGTATAAAAAAAATTAGAAGCATTTTTTTTTGTTTTTATATAATTTTCATTCATAGCGATTACCGTGAAAGAGGTTTATAAGCACCGTCTTTTTGTTTTTTGTATTGAACATCATCTTTTGTCATTATATAGCAGCATTCTTTTTGTAATTTAAAGCGGTTACCGCAAAGAAGTATTTTGTACTTGCCGTTTTTTTTATGGTTACTAAATTTTTTTTGTCTGAATCTTAGATTTAAAGGCAATTGTTTAGCAGCAGATTTTGTTATTTTAAGGCGGTTTCCGCGAAAAAGTTTTACGCTTGCCGTTTAACCCTTCAGGCCTCACGACTCGCGGTTAACCCTCAGTTTGACTGCGATATCGCAGTCGCGGGCCCTGAAGGGTTAAGTTTGTTAATATCATACTAATTATTTTTTGTTAATTTTCAGATGTGAAGGCAACATATCTTCGTGGAGGTAAGCAGCAAATTGTGATCAGAAGTGCCGCAAGCAGTAAAAAAAAGTCAGTTTATTCCGTTTTATTTTTTTATTATTTTTTATTTATTTTGGTTTTAATTTTTTTGGTGGGATTTAAATTATATATATAGACATGATGGCGTCTCCAGCGATAGTGTATTATGCTGCGTCACATTTAGTAAAGGCAGAACTCGATTATGAGTTCACGATTCGTGAGGTCACTCCAACCAATGTTGAAGCGATGAGAAAACAATTTAATTCACTCTTAAGGGAATTTCCCGCAGAATCAATTACCTCAACGGATTTAGATCCGGATTCAGAATTTCAAGAATGTTCGATTAGACTTTCATGTCTCCAAGAACTTATAGAGGAATTTATGAATAGCAAACAGAAACTTTTATATAAACGAATTAGCACTAAAACTGCACATATCTTTCATAGAATTTCACGCATAAATCCTGCTAATTCAGACTCCAAGAAATTATTAGATAATTTAAAGGAGGAAGTTTTGGAAATTGTCGTTTTGTTAGAAAAATATTTAGATATTGTTCGTTCGCCTAGCCCGTTACCAAATCCTGTAGTTCTTCCGATACCTTCTACTTCATTGCACGAGGGTGAGAAGCTTAGTCCTGAGGTGGTTCCTTTGGGCAGGAATTCTGAAGTGACGTCAGCTCCGTATATACAGCATGTTGATACGAAACCAGTTCCTTTGGACAATAACTTTGTCATTTCTGATGAACGCATTCTTAAACCTTTAAATCTTGGTTTCACATTTGACGGCGATTCCTGTGTGGTCGAGTTCTTAGAACGATTGGATGAGATTAGGTTTTCGCGTAATATCTCGGATGCCAGGATGCTGAAATCGGCTTGTGAACTATTCCAGAAACAAGCGCTTAGTTGGTACCGTCATTGATTTTATAGTGTAATAGATAGCACCATCTCATACAAGAAAATGGCAGCATATTTCTCGCCGTCACTACGCAGATGGCACTGGTAGTGCTGACGTCGAAAAGTATAGGAATTTATTTGGATATCTATATTAACATTGATAATTAAGTTTTAATTATAAAGGATCGATTGATTCTAAAAACCCAATAATTCAAGCAGTTTCAACGAAATTAGTATTCAATTATTAGCGCTATCTATTGCATTTCCTTCTACGCTACAAATCACATGTTCAATGAAGAAAATAATAGATGGCGTGCTATTTCAGGCTACGCCTTTCCAACAATTAGCGCGCGCTTCAAACGGGTCGCTTGGAGCCGAAAGTAGACAGGTGTGCTATAGATGTTTATACCGTATATTGATGGGATGCGAGAAATAGGGAGTGACCACGCGCTCGCCAATCGACTAGTCGATTACGGATAGCACTCACTCGACTCGACATTGTAAATTGTTGTACATTGTAATTGTTGACATTGTAACAGTTTACTGACATACACGCTCAATTACGTCGTCTTCTCGTAAGGATGTCAACCAACGTCGCTCCGCCTCCCATAATTTCTTGCGCAGGAAAGAGAAGATATGAGTGCTGTGCGGCGATGCTGTATTTTGCCATCTCATAGATGAATAAAAACACTCCCTGTCAGTGGCGGCGACAAAAATCTAGTGTAGTAAAGAAAAGCTTAAAATTATTTTTTAAAACATAAGAAATGTATATACATTTATAAAAATGTTTATTGGTTTGTAACCATTTGACCCCAATATGCCATAAAGGTAAGAAATAAAAAAAATAGTTCATGATGTTTTAAACGTGTTTATTTTAATCACATTTTAGAATATCTACAAAATAATATTCTAATTAAGGCTCTTATAAGGCCGCCATTATTTTTTTGTCGAAAATTATTCAAATCAACAAATTATATCTACTCGATCTTCAGTGTTCACGATAAAATAGGACAAGCAATGTAGTTTTATATGATTGGATGTATGCCTAAGGTTTATTTTAGTGGAAAATACAAAGGTACAGGAAGATGTAATTTTGATAACAGAAATACAATTCTGTTCTCAAAAATTACAGCTTCCATTGAGCAATAATAACTAAAACCTCAGACGTAGGTAGAATCATAGAATCTGGTCTAAGCGCAGTCAGATAGTATTCGACTAGACTGTATTCAGATCGCCCGCTTGGAGGATCCAAACCCTTAAGTATCCGTTATTGCCCTTTTAAAAGAGTGAGCTTGTTGTATAGTTGCCTCTTGGTTTGTTTTACATTTGACTTACAAACTAAATATTTTATCCGTATATCGACATATTTTTGGATAACGGCCCTTAGCAGATGAAGCAAATGATTACTGCACGGTTCCTGCTCAAATAAATGGGCATGAAGGATCGTGAAAATATCGGATCCGATGAATAATTTTAACGTTTTTGTAACCATATTTATAGGATCGCGATCGGATTTATTACTTTTGTCAAAATTAACCCTTACTACCGATTCTGCGGCATTACAAATTCGGATTACATCATTTGATGGATAGATAAGTCCACTTCTGTCTTTAAACACAATAAATAAATGAGCTTGTTTAGGTGTGTTTGCGACTAATGCTCCCAAGCAATCAGTGCAATTTAGTCTAGATAGTAAATATCTAACAACATACCCGGCAACGTATGCCACAACATGTTGTGAAAATACTGAATGGAAACCGGCAGGTAAACTCAGATCTTCCTCCTTCAAATTGCTCATGAATTGTTCGTCGACCATATCCACTTGTGATCCTGATCTATAACCCTTCGTTGTCAAGTTAATATGCTCAGTTGACGACGAACACGTTAACAAAGTTATGTGTTCCAGAGGAGCACAGTTTCCCCTGAAATTCTCTTTTAACTCCATGTGAACCAAGAGCTTTTTGTAAGTTGCCATAAATTGCAGGGCCGATGGATTATTGTTGAACCCGCCGTGGGACCGTACTACTGAAAAAAATATCTCTAAGTGGTCTTGGCTTAACTTGTACATTGGTAAAAAATCCAATGTTTTTTCTTGTTTAACGAGCTCGTTGTACAATCCTTTCATGCTGTCTATGCACACGCACAATCCAAGGAAACCTACTTTATTTCTGGTATTCATGATCGGTGTTTCATTGTCCATCAAAACTAGATGTTCCAAATAAGTTTTTGCATTATCCATGAACGTTAGATACTTCGTTTCGTTTTTCTCATTGATTGGTGCTTTAAAGTCAATGCCAGGAAACTTTCTTGAATTAAGAATGTCAGTCAGATTGTTCATTGTGTTGATGAAATTCACTGTTGGTTGTGAGTGAGCAAAATTAAGTATACGTAATTTTTTGTCGCAAAATTCAATAGCGTTCGCAACACTGGCACTTAACAGCTGTATTGCTAGCTGTACTTTCATTATTTGATTTTGAAAGTTGATGTGTTGTGTCGATAATTTATTTCCCTAGTGAAAATTTTCATTTAGTTGGAGCGTGTTTAATTCTTCAAAATATTGCCATTTGATTAGGCCGCCGTTATTATCTCTAAGAACCTTTTTACTTTGTAATGTATTTCTGACCAGTTTCACCATGTGACATGGGTCAAAAAATACAAAAACTGGTTCTTTTGTTGCAGGATGTTCGAAATAGGTTTTTAGTTGACGTTGGTAGTTAAACGAACAGCCAAGCTCTTGAGCCATGGCTATATTTGCTGGGCAACCATCAAATGTCATAGATACAACTACCACGCCTACATCGTGGCAATTAGAAAGGCATATCCTTACTAGATTGGCTCTTTGCTCACCTGTTACGCCGATTACCAGAAAATATCCTACTGGAATTTTCCACTGCTCGTTAATGGCAACTAAAAGGAACACCAGAGCTTGTTTGCATGGTGCATTGAAACTCCGGTAACATCAAACCCAGCACCAAAATCTACATATCCTTGGACTGCATTACCGTCAAATTCCTTTAATTGTCGAATCGACATCTCGTCTATTACCAAATTGCATAGAATTTTCTTGTCAGAAGACTTGACCTTTTGATCAAGTGCTTTAAAAGCTTCTGCAGTGAAACCTGGCGTGGCGTTTATGCATTGGTACCATTTTCTTATGCTGCTTGTATGTGGTAGACATGTGTTAAAGGTACTACGTACGTAAGAGTAGGCCTTTGGAGAATAGAAATGGAGGGTTAGCGCAAATGTACGCAGTTCAGGTGGATATTCTCTCCCTTTATGAGTCATCCTTTTCAAAAGAGCTGCTGTAGAAAGCCGGCACACTTCCAGAATATCCACTTGTTCTTGGTTGATCAGTCTTTTTTGCTTCAGTTCTTTTAATACCTTAGATAAATTGTCAACTTTCTTTTTCAAACGCCGATTAGCAGCGTGTAGTGCCTTGCCCCGCATACGTCGGCGTTTTGCAATGTCTTTTAAACGGATAATTTCTGTTTTTAACTTTCGTTTCCTTGGAGTGTCGTGTACCAGTCCTGAATTGGAAAGCCCTGCAACCTCCGACTGTTGACCGGAAAATGGAGATTGTTGTAGAAAAAGCGAAGGTACAGCGTCGTTTGTTAATCTACGGATTCCATTTTTGGTTTCATACATGTTTGAATCCGGAAAATGTACTGAACAGATTCTACTCCAAAAGTTTGGTTCCCAATTGGTCTTCTTTACAGCATCAATCTACTTCATCATATTTGTTTTGTCTTTTGGAAACCTAAAAGTAAGGTAAGTTTCTAAGTTAATAATAATAATATTATTAAAATAATTTTTTGGTCGGTTTTTAATATAACGTATTCGCACCACCGTATCACGTCGAATCCAACGACACCTCATACTTACGTCAAAACCCGTCAAGACGTTCGTTCTCTACGTTCAGACACTCATACATGCATAATATCAGCATATAAAGGTACGCCCTAAAAACATCTACGCTCCATCTGAAGCAATTGGATAAACCTATGTGAGTGGTCAAAAAGGAATCCCTTATTGGCCTTATTATGGATTATTTATCATATTCCATATATACTCTATACTTATATTAACATAAGATTTTTTTACCATTACTACCTATAATTAAAAAAAGTGATTTGTCAATTTTTATAAAAAAATATTATCGATTATCGATTTCGCTTTTAAAATATCTCGATTCTCGATTAGTGAACACCAATTGCGACCGATTGCGGTCGAGCAAGACGAAGGAAGGGTGGGGCAGTGTGTTCCTCATCCGCTTACGTCGCGCTCCTCGCTTCACCCCCGTAATGGATAACTTTTATTTGGTTGAAAAGTAATTCAAAATTGCTTATCGATGATATGTGACACTAGATTTGTGTTTTGTGTGTTTTCTAGTATCATTTTTACAATGATCGATTGCACATTTAACCATCTTTCTTCTTAAAAACAATAAAAATGCTCTACAAATTCCCAACTATATCACTTCACAAGCGCTCGCGAACGACTGCGGGCCTTAGCCGGGCGGTCGATGCATTGTTCACACCCGTGTCCACCCGTGTCTACTGTTCACACTCGCGCGCTCGCGCTACTCTAACGGCACACGCTTAGGGGCAAACAAAGGGGCAAACACATTATTGGACGCGTCCGTCAGCCGCGGCTTATGCCTGTGGCTTATGCACGCGATCTGTGTAATGAATTTCTATTGAGCGGTGCACATTATAGGACGTCAGTCGCGGACGACTAGGCACACGTTCGTAAGCCGCGGCTTACGGACGCGTCCGATAATATGTTTGAACGCCATCTATCGGCCAAATATTGGTTTATTGAAGATGGAAGCGCATTAAATCGAGTTTGAAAACTACGATGGCCATCTACCTGCCGTTTTTTGTATTAAATTGCGACTTCCATTTTGCAGTATGGAATGGCGTTATCTATTACACTATAAAATCAATGGTACCGTGCTAGAGCTTCGAGCATTTCCAGTTGGAAGCAGTTAGTTGCTGCACTCCGCTCCGATTTTGGCAGTTTAAATTACGATGCTGAAGTTTTGTCATTTGTACGGGGACGTAAACAAAAGTCGGATGAGAGGATGCATATTTTTGTTTCCGTCATGTTGGGCTATTTCAACTAGGCACACGTTCGTAAGCCGCGGCTTACGGACGCGTCCGATAATATGTTTGAACGCCATCTATCGGCCAAATATTGGTTTATTGAAGATGGAAGCGCATTAAATCGAGTTTGAAAACTACGATGGCCATCTACCTGCCGTTTTTTGTATTAAATTGCGACTTCCATTTTGCAGTATGGAATGGCGTTATCTATTACACTATAAAATCAATGGTACCGTGCTAGAGCTTCGAGCATTTCCAGTTGGAAGCAGTTAGTTGCTGCACTCCGCTCCGATTTTGGCAGTTTAAATTACGATGCTGAAGTTTTGTCATTTGTACGGGGACGTAAACAAAAGTCGGATGAGAGGATGCATATTTTTGTTTCCGTCATGTTGGGCTATTTCAACAGGTTGTCAAGGCCATTGTCTGGTGAGGAACAATTAGGAATTATCCTTTCAAATATCTCAATTTCTTACCAACGACATTTCATGCTAGTTGATATAAATTCAATCGACGAACTTCTGCGTTTAGGAAAAAAAGTTGAAAATGCACAACAGCGTATCAACGCATCTAATGCAGCCACTCCTGCCCAAGCGAAGGTCAAGCCTTCTGGCTCGAAAGCAGTTTATGCGGTCGACGAGTCTCCTACCAAATGTGCGACGGAGGAAGTGAAAGTTGAACAGAAGTTAAAAGAGTGTAACGTTTCTTCTGCTGGTCCATCCAATCGTGGTGGTTTTAATCGTGGTGGTTCTCATCGCGGTGGTTTTCATCGTGGCGGTTTTAATCGTGGAAATTTTTCCCGTAATGATTTTTCTTATGCTAATTCGTCTTCTGGTAATTACAACCAAGGAGCCAATAATAGTTCGCGTGGTTCACGCGGTGGCACTCATCATGGCTATTCTAAATATTGCTATCGTTGTGGTAGGTTTAACTACACGGTAGCCACTTGTCCGGAATGTTCTAAGAATAACCGGCCTGGTAATTCCCCGGTTTCAGAGCCAAAAAACTCGAAAGGCGGGGCAGAATAGAGGATTTTCTACATTCTGCCTCGATATTGTTTGCAAATGAGAAGGATAACCGTCGCCCTTTCTTAGAAGTTTCACTTGGTGATATAACTGTTTGTGGATTACTCGACACTGGATCGAGTGTAACGATTTTGGGTGCTGATTCACATAAATATTTAGTTGATATCGGTTTTACTCTTAATAAGTCTCCGTTGGTGACTTTATCCACTGCTAATGCAAGTTCGGTTAAGACGATTGGGTCTATGTTTCTTCCTTTTAAATTCAATAATCGATGCCAGGTTATTCGAGCTGTTGTAGCTCCTGATATAGGTACTTCCCTTATTTTGGGAATTGATTTTGTCCGAGAATTTGAGTTGGCTCCGGAAATATTAAAATTCGTCAAGTTTGAGTCCTGCGATGCGATTGTTTGGCATCGAGTCAATGAAGTGAGGGCCTTGCGGCCTTTTGCTTCATTGACTGGAGACCAGCGATCGCTAGCAGACAGGATGATCAATAATTTTAAAAAAAATTCTTCCGAAGTCAAAGGTCTCGGTCGTACTAATTTGTTGTCCCAGGTTATTGATACTGGAGATCATCCTCCAGTGAAACAGCGTTACTATCCTTTGTCTCCAGCTAGATTGGCGCTGTTGAATGAAGAAGTTGATAAGATGTTAGAGTTAGGTGTTGTCGAACCTAGTTCCGGGGGTTGGAATAATCCAACAATTTTTGTTCCAAAGTCAGATGGTACTCTTCGTTTCTGTCTCGATAGCAGGAAGCTGAACTCTATCACGAAACCGGATGCGTATCCCCTGCCGAGAATTACTACTATCTTGGACAGTTTGAGAGATGCGAATTATTTATCTTCTATCGACTTATCCTCTGCCTTTTGGCAAATCCCTTTGGATCCTTCTTCACGAGAGAAGTGTAGCTTCACTGTTCCTGGTCGAGGATTCTTCTGCTTCAGATCTTGCGCCTTCGGCCTAAGAAACTCGCCGGCGTGCATGCAAAGACTGGCTGACAAATTGTTCGATCCCTCTTTCGAAAACAAAGTTTTCTGTTACCTAGATGACATAATTATTGTATCTGCTACTTTTGAAGAACATATAACTTTGTTAAACAAAGTATTAGATCGCTTGTTGTATGCCAACCTTTCTATAAATTTCAAGAAGTGTCAGTTTTTCCGTCAGGAATTGAAGTATTTAGGGTATGTAGTTGATTCTCACGGTCTACATACCGATCCCGAGAAGGTAAAATGTATTCTCGATTTTCCTACTCCAAATTCTCCAAAAATGGTAAAGAGTTTTCTTGGTATGGCCGGTTGGTATCGTCGGTTCATTAAAATTTTTTCTAGTATTGCTGCTCCCTTATCTCGGTTGACAAGTACCCGCAAAGGTGCTCCCCCTTATGAGTGGACGCCCGAGGCGGAAGAGGCATTTCAAAAACTGAAATCGGCCTTAGTTTCTAGTCCGATTTTGGCCTGTCCGGATTATTCAAAACCGTTCGCTCTTCATTGCGATGCATCGTTGTACGGTTTAGGCGGAGTTTTAACCCAGGAAGTGGATGGCGTCGATCATCCTATCGCTTTCACGAGTAGAACACTTTTACCCGCTGAGACGCGATATTCGGCTACCGAACGCGAAGCCCTAAGTGTTATTCATGCTGTCGAGCATTTTCGCGGTTACTTGGAGGGCGGTCCCAAATTCACTATCTTTACAGATCATGCCAGCTTACGTTGGTTTTTGCGCTTAAAAAATCCTACCGGCCGTCTGGCTCGATGGGGTATTCGTCTATCTGCTTTTGATTTCGAGATCGTCCACAAGAAAGGTGTCGATAATGTGGTTCCCGACACGTTATCTCGGTTGCTTCCCGTTTCCTCTCTGTCTGTTGTTTCCGACTCATGGTACAACGATTTGTTTAAGGCAGTGTCTGAAAATCCCGCTGGATATCCAAATTTCCAGATTAAGGACCATGAATTGTTTAGGTACTCTAAAAGCAAGTATCAACTCACCAGTTGTTACGATTGGAAGTTAGTTGTTCCGTTGCAGCTTAGAGAAAAGCTTATTCGAGAAAATCATGAGTCTGATTTGGCTATGCATTTTGGAATTTTTAAGACACACCGTCGTCTTTGTCTTCGTTACTTTTGGCCTAATTTACACGGAGACGTAGTTAACTTTGTTTCTAAATGTGAAACTTGTCAGCAATACAAACATTCAAATATTTCCCCTTTGGGTCAGTTAGGAAATCCTAAGTCCTGTGCCTTCCCGTTCCAAATGGTCTCGGTCGATCTGTTGGGTCCTTATCCGATGACGAGGAACAGAAATATGCATATTCTCGTGGTGACAGATTGTTTTAGCAAATACTGTTTACTTTTTCCGTTAAAACGTGCTACCAGTAAACTTGTAAGTTACGTCGTTGAACATAATGTATTCCTTCGCTATGGTGTTCCGCAGTATTTAATTTCAGACAATGGAAAACAGTTTATCGGAAGGGAGTTCACTGAACTGATTGCGAAATATAAAATTCCAAAAGTATATTTAAACCCGAAATATTGCCCTCAAGTTAATCCAACTGAGCGTCAGAATCGTAGTGTGGTCACTGCGTTATCGTTGTGTGTAAAAGACGATCATCGCAGCTGGGATCTCTACCTTTCTGAGATTCAGATGGCCATTAACGCGGCAGTCTCGGAATCAACAGGGTTCAGTCCATTTTTCCTAGTCCATGGTCGTGAACCAATAATGAATGGTTCTTTTTATGCTCAGGCGCCGGAATCTCAAGCAGAGGTTATTTTTGGTAGTAGGTTGTCTTACGCTCAAAATTTGAGTCAATTATCTAACATTTTTCATGTAGTGCGGCAGAAATTGTTAAAATTACATGCACATAATAAAGTTTACTATGATCGAAAACACCGTCCTGCGGAATTTCAAGTAGGCGATACGATCTATAAAAAGACTTATTATCTAAGTAATGCTGGGAATTATTACATTTCCAAATTTGCCCCAAAATATGAAAAATGTAAAATAATTAAAAAACTCTCTGCGTTAGTGTACGAGTTAGAAAATGCTACAGGGAAGAATATAGGTTCCTGGCATATTAAAGATTTTAAGCTAAATCCGAATAGTTCAGAATAGTAGTATCGGAGTTCTTCGCGTTAACATTCTATTACAAAAATTGTCTATCTTGGGTGAAACTAAAATGAGCCCTTTAAATTGTCTTTACAAAGGCATTGTACCAAGTGGTATCAATAGCTGAAATCATTTTGTTTTGTCAGTCATGCTAGCATTTCTATCTAGCATTATTGTTGTAAGAATGTCTCATGTCCGGGATGAATGAATGGGGATTGGTATGAAAGGTAGTAAATGACAACTACTATAGTCTCTTAGTAAGTAAACGTTTAGTCGAGGTCTAACGCTAGAGTTATTGTTGTTTTCGGTAGGAGTCGGGTATCCGCAATGAGTTGATCCTTCCTTAGTTGTTGGAAGTTGTCGGAGTTCCATAAGTTTTTTTTTGGTTATGTTGGTGTTGGGTTTAATTTCTTGATTTTCTTTTCTTACTCTAGTGATAAGAGTAATGGGTGTAAGTTTTAGTTGGTAAAAGTTTGCCTCTGCTATTGTTACTGAACGGATTAATTGATTATAGTTAACGTGAAGAAGGTTTGTTAAGTTAGGAGTTGTTAGTTGATGCTTTGACGTTTTTGTTATCCTATAGTAGGATAAATTGAATCGGGACGATTCGTCTGAAATCGTCGTTGGCTCTTCCGATTTCTTTTTTTGGAGGGGGCTGTAACAAAAACTGCTTATTTTGTTGTCTTGTTTTTCGCACCTTTGTGCAGATTATGTTCGCTGCACCCGTTTTTCCATGTTTTCCCCGTGTTTAGTCATGTTTCCTGTTGGTTTTCGCTGTTTTCATGACTTTCTCCCATATTATGACAATTAAATGAACCTTTTACGAAATTTCGTAAACATCAAATTTTTGACAGATAGAGCTGTGCAGTCGTAATTTTTATCGCTCTAGGCGATTCTGGCGATTAATCGCGGTTGTGCTGGTCTAGCCCTACCTGTTATGGCTGACTTCCGCCGTCCTGCAATCATGCTATTTCGCTTCAACATGGCTAAGAGACAGACAGAGAGATTGGGCTGTGAGAATTGGCGACCGCCGTAAGGAGTAAATCGGAGAGTGACCGCCTGGCGGTAAAAAAAATTTGTTATGTGAAGTGTGTGGATTTATCTGCTTGCGGCATCTATGACCTTCTGACACATGCGTATTTTAATTGCTGCTAATTAAGTAACGAAATCGTCACTAAATGTGACGAGACTTGCCTCCACGTCAGGAAATTTGCCTTCATATCCGGAATTAACCTCTATTTGACTGAACACATGTGACGTGCCGATAAGCGGAATTTGAAGAAAAGGGTGCCTGTGGGCGAATAAACACGGATACTTTGCATAACCTTGTGTTTCTTTTTGTGCTGTAGTCTTTTGTGTCTGAGGAAAGGGGTTTTCTGTTGGCCAAATTCAGTGCCGATCAATATAACCCACTCTCTGAGATCGATTTTTTTAGGTTAATTTTTTTTTTTTCAAAATTTCTTTCGGGTATCTTTTTTAATATAATTAGTTTCCTTCTTTTTCTTCAAAAGTAGGTGGCGTCCTTTTTTTCTTTCATTCTTTTGGGTTTTGGTGGTTTCTACCGTGTTTTTTTTCAAACACGGAAATTAGTATTTTGCGGTTATATAACGCACTAGCGTCCATGGCTCTGAAGCCATGGCTGCAGAGCCAGAAAAAAGAGGGGGCCAGTTTAGGTGGCCAGAGTCGCCGCTCAGTCTCAGCGGCATTCAACTGGCTGCGGATCCGGCTCCTGCAAATATAGGCAGCCACATACAATTTGGAGGCTTGTATCGTGTGCGCGTGCTGCCGGCTCCTGGAGCCAGCGGAGCCTAGTCGTCCAGTGCACCTCCATACATTCTCTAGAAACATTCTGGCTCCGCAGCCATGGCTCCGAGCCATGGACGCCAGTGCGTTATAAGCCTAAGTCACCCCGTTAGTTAGTTGGTTAGTTTGTCTGGGCTTTTTTCTCGCACTTGGCCTCTTGATTGGGCCGTTGTACGTGGCTCATGTTTCTATTTATGTTATTCCAGCCAACCCAGGCTGTCCCAGAAGGTAGCAGCCTGTTTGGGTTGCTACAGGCCTCCGGGACAGATGCTGGAGATTGTAGTATTTTTGCCCGTTGCTCTGCCACGCTCCTGCATTCCATGAGCACATGCTGTGGCGTTTCTTCTTCCTCCATGCATCCTCTGCCTAGAGGGCTATCTGTCACACCTATGGTAAACAGGTGTTTGTTTAGGGGACAGTGGCCTGTCATAGTACCTATGACTTTGTCACCCCGTGCCCTGCCTTGATCCAGAGTGGTCAAACAGAGAGCCGCCAATCTTTCCTAGTATGTTAGATGCTTCAAGTTAAAAGCCATTTTAGTCGCTCTTCGCTAGATCTTCTCTAGAAGATCAATGTCCTTCCTAAAGTATGAGTTCCAGATCTGATAGGTTCCAAAATGTGCAGTTTTCTAGCAACAAAATGTAAGTTTTCTAGTTTTATTTCATTTTTTGACATATTATTTTATGATACTATAGGTGCTGATCCAGCTGTCAAATCGAAAGCAGGCTTTACTCCTCTGCACATGGCTTCTCAGGAAGGTCACGAAGATTGCACCGAGATGCTGGTTGAGAGAGGAGCTGATGTCAACGTCAGAGCATCCAACGGTAAGAATCTTATTAATTATGCCATAAGCTGCGTTTATCCTGTACTTGCTCTTCTAGTTATTTTACTGTTCAAATTAGGCTCTGGCTGTTACTTTACTGTTCGAATTAACTGAAACAAATATGAGTTGGTATGTGAAAATGTGGGCGCAAACAGAAAACTACTCCAAGAACTGATAAAATTATAAAAAGAAATAGCAAAATAAATCCAAGAAAAGACAAGCACATGACTTCGAAGGGATTTATTGTATTATGGTGTCAAAGTGAGTACCTCAACTGTTTGGAAAATGCTTCTGGAAGTTGGCCACAAGACCGAGGAAAAAACAATTTGTAACTCAGAAAAAGATGAAAAAATCTTTAACATGGGTCAAAAATACCCATCATGGACTATTAACGATTAGGGTGCTAATAGGCCCTTGCTGAGTTGGCCACGAAGGCCCATTTTGTTCAGGGTTGGTCACACTAACGGGTCAACACCCATCCGGCGGCCTCCGCGCGTGAAGTGCGAGCCCGGGCAGGACTCTGGCCTTAGGGCTAGTTTCCCCTAGGAGTCAACCTTCTGCGCTCCTGGACGATCTGCAAAATCGTGCGGCGTAAGCCAATCGATTGTGCACTCTGACTAACAGTCGGGGGAGTCTGGAAGCAGTACTGTTTTCTATAGAGCGGGGGTGGTTGCTGACCTTACGGCGACTGCTCTTGAAACGACCATTGGCTACCCGATCCCGGGTAAACAGCCGGGCAAAAGATGCCGTGGTCCGCGTTAGGTTCGGTTTACACCGTTTCACCGCTTCGTAAGGGAGACGACCGCGCAAGCGACCTCGAACTCGTAACCGGTCGAGAGACCGGAGTAATCTGGTCGCAACTGGAAGTAAGGGCGTGAGTGTAAGCCCGTTGCCCGCGTCTAATAATTGAGGCTTTACTGTACGGTATTCGTAGGTCTGACACCTTTGCACCTGGCGGCCCTGGAAGGCCGCTGCACCGTCGTGAAGACCCTTCTTCAGGCCGGCGCTGATGTTGGCAATCGCACCCTGGAAGGCTACACTCCTCTGCACGCTGCCGCACATCGCGGACAGCACAACGCTGCCAAAATGCTCGTCGACGCTGGCGCAGACTTAAAAGCTACTACGGCTTGCGGGTTTGTAACACTTATAATTACAATCAATCCACCCCAGAAAACCATAAAACTTATTCGCCCTCATACTATAGCAGAGCTGGGCAATATCATTGATTAATATACGGTTTTTTTTATTTTTCTTATTTGTTGAGTGGGGCTTTTCTAAGGTCTTTATGAGCCTTGTAACACTGCGACCATTGCTGATCTATTGTGTTCGCCACCTACTATAGTTCTGCGCTAAGCCTCGTGTCATTTAAGAACCGCAACAGGCTTTTGGCGCCAGATTTGTTTTACCTCCTCAGGTTGGAGGTAATGACCACCCAAGTGGATGTATCTTTTACGCATCAGCGGGCCACACTCGCACATGATGTGCAGGGGAGTTTCCTCTGCCCCTTGGCAGAACCTGCACATTTTTGTGTCTCCGAGCTTGAGGTTGAACATGTGTTTGTTCGGCCACAATGCCCCGTGAGCGCCCTCACCAGTATGCGTAGATTGTTCCTATTTAGCAATAAGGCTTCACGGGCCGTCTTACGGTCGTAAGCTTTAATTAGCGCTTTGGAATGATTCAACCCTGGCGTGTTGTTCCAGTGGTTGACGGATTGTTCTAAACACATTTGTTTGAGCATTAGGTTTGCAAGGCTTTTTGGTACGCCACAGCAAGGTTCAGGGCCGTATAACGTTCCCTTTGCTCCCGTCTTAGAAAGTTCGTCAGCTTTATATAATATACCGTGTTAGATTGATCAACATGGTACTACGATTTGGCAAGCAGGATTTTACTGGTATAATACAATACTAGATTAACGACCGGCTGTGGTAGGTTTAGGACAGCTGTCTTGCCACAAGTGCGTTCACCTTACCACCCATTCACTCCCACTTCGAAGCCATAGAATTTGAGATACGGAAATCACGGTTTTAGATATTTTTTCCTAGAAAAGAGTTGATTATTCTTCTGGAAAGACCAGAATCTATTAACGGATTAAGGATTGGCATAGTTAACAATTTGACTGCGCCCAGCACTGCATAATAGAAGGGGATTCTTTATCGTGTTCGACTTATAGAACATCATCCTTGGTAAATATGTCTTAATTAAACAGAATTTGAAATGTTATTTGCAGATATACTCCATTGCATCAAGCTGCTCAACAGGGCCATACTCTAGTCATCCATTTACTACTAAAGAATAAAGCAGATCCAAACGCTCTAACCGCTGTAAGTATTTCTTTCTATAACTACCGTGACAAAGCTATAGCATGTTTCTTCTTAATAATAATAATAATAAACTCTTTATTTGCACTTAAAAAAAGTATACAAAAAAGGCGAGCTTATTGCCACATGGCAATGTCTTACAGCTAACCTAAACATAGTGGTACATGCGCGCATAGTGAAAATAAAGATTATTACATAACATACAGACAAGTGGAAGAATTTAAGACTAATAGTGCCCGAGGAGAGGAAATTGGGAGAGCAACAGGAGAGAAAGGGAAGAACTGGTTACTTCTTAGAAAGGTAGTAATCCTTAAGGTGAGTCTTGAACGATGGTAAGGAAGGCGAGTTTCGTATATTTGCTGGGAGATCGTTCCAGAGTCTTGCACCATGGACACAGAAAGAATAGGAATAGAAATCACTATTATGACTCGGAATTTTTAATAAACTGTCAGAGGCTGACCGAAGTACGAGACCGTGGGAACTTAGTGGTTCAAAAAGCTCCTGGAGATAGGATGGTGTTAATTGGGTGAGTACACGATATAGGAGAGCCAGTATATGAACATTTCTTCTTTGGCGTATTGGCAACCACTTTAACTGTGCCCTATAGTCGGACA
Source organism: Micropterix aruncella (assembly GCA_944548615.1). Lineage (NCBI taxonomy): Eukaryota > Metazoa > Arthropoda > Insecta > Lepidoptera > Micropterigidae > Micropterix > Micropterix aruncella. Next base: position 13,404,527 of record OX155976.1, read on the forward strand.
CGTGATCATACTTACGTAGACCGAAGATGAATCGTATGCATACATTTTGAAAACGTTCAAGTTTGTTGAGCAGTTCCTCTGATAAATCGAGATAAGCCACATCTGCATAGTCAAGGAGAGGCAAGAGGAGAGACTGTGCAAGAGATTTTTTTGTGTCCATAGGAAGAAATCTTCTAAGTGTTTGCAGAGGGTGAAAACTAGCAAATATTTTACGACTTACCTCGTCCACGTGTGGTTGCCAGGAGTAATGTTCATTGATAATTAGACCAAGATCTTTCACTTTTTGCGACAATGGTATGGTGATATCGTTTAGTTTTAAAAGCGGAAGGGATTTTACATTTACTCTGGAGAGCAATTTACGACCTCCAATGAGTATAGCCTGGGATTTCAAAGGGTTGATTAGTAGACCCATCAGCGCACACCATTCACAAATGGCCTGAAGATCAGAGTTCATGATGGCGATCGAGGCATTGATGTTTTCGGGAGAGAAATGATTATATATTTGGACATCATCTGCATACAGATGAGTATGTCCACGAACTTGGTTGGAGATAGGATTTATAAAAATTGAGAAAAGAAGCGGGGACAGAACCGCACCTTGTGGAACTCCAGCTGTTAGATTAACCCATTCGGATGATCGATCGCCTACTTTTATACGCTGTTGTCTGGCTCTGAGATAGGAGCTGAACCAATTAATAACGGTTTGCGAACAGTTGAGAGTTTGTAGCCGTGCAACGAGCAAGTCGAAGTCGACAGAGTTGAAGGCGCTGCTAAAGTCTAAGAGAACAAGCAAAGTAAGTTGTCTCTGGTCCATAGCTTTACGTGCGTCGTCGGTTACTTCTTCATCAAGGGGTAATCCGATATTTTTCTTACTTTACCTACATCTCTCTTATTGACCCCAATAATCATTTTAAATTCCTTATCAGAAAAATCACCCATCAGGTTAAAATCCTCTCTGCCGATCATGTAATAGAGTACTTTAATTGTTGCCTGGCAATATTAGATGCCTTGCTAACAAAGGCTTGGATCTATGACAATTACTTTATATTGTCATGGCCCTTTATCAGTATTCAGTATTCAATTTATTCATTCAGAATAGACAATAAAAGCATGAATTATGAATTAAAGCTAATTATCGCATATTAGAATTCGTCAGTTTATATGTAGATATAAAACTAGTAAAGCATAAATATTAATTCGACAATAGCGTTGACTAAAGTCGGCTTTACACGGCAGACAAATAAAATTAAAAAAGAAAAAAAATGGAGCTGAATCCATGTACATGAGTATACATATAAAATAGATAATTATTATAAGAATATTAATAGTCATCAAGCACTTTATACAAAAAATAATCACACAATAGGAAGTATCAAAACAAAATTGGAAAAAACAAAGTATGTATATGATCAGGTATGTTACATTACACATTGTAATCTACATATTAAGTATTAAATTCATAATATTATTATTAAACAATAAGAACTAAAATGAGGTACCTGAAAGTTACATATTAATGTTATTCCCACTTGAAAGAATTGGCATGCTCAAAAAAATCACCCAGCTTATAGAAAGCATGTGTGGATTGCAGCTTTTGTTTAACCCCTCAAATGAATGGCGATTAGCTCGGGTGGCCTACGGCAAAATGTATATAAATTTATTTTCGGGCGATTGAATGGCGAATGAATGGCGATTAGCTCGGGTAATAAGTCTCTCAGTGGCTCGTGCCAACAAGGGTTTGACAGTATCCTCCAAACCCCCAATACAGTTTGTGCGGGATGGCTCTAAAGGCAAAAAACATTCAACTACAAAACCTTTCTCAATAATCGAGAAAGCTACAGATTGGATTCTGGAGGTTGATTCGGTCTCTAAGCAGTATAAATTCCCTGAAAGTCTCGGATGCACAGCCCTCCGTCCAGATATAACTCTTTACTCTCTATCTCGGAAGGTGGCTCTTATTGTAGAATTAACTGTTCCATGGGAATCAAATATCCCAAAAGACCACGAGTACAAATTAAATAAATACCATGATCTTGCAAATGCCGTAACCCGGAACGGCTTCACTGTTCACCTTCACGCGGTGGAAGTTGGCGCTCGTGGCCTGCCAGCTAAATCTCTATTTCACCTCTTTAAAGATCTTGGCCTTTCCAGAAAAATAATCAACTCTTTCTTAGAAAAATTATCTAAAACTGCGATTTGCGCATCTCAAATTCTATGGCTTCGAAGGGGGAGTGAATGGGTGGCAAGGTGAACGCTCACATGTGGCAAGACAGCTGTCCTAAACCTACCACAGCCGGTTCGTAAGTCCGGAATCCACTGCTCACCCCCCAGAAGTGTAAAAAATAGTATTATGATGGGCCCGACTCCGGTCGGTGAATTCCATGGCAGCTCCGTTTGTATTTATTATTTATATACATTTACATTTACATAGAGCGGGGTTTACTATAGAGCTATAGCATTACTATAGAGCGGATTACTATAAAGCGGCGCACATTTACATTTATATTTACATTTATATAAATTTATATACATTTTGTATACATTTTGCCAAGGCATCCCTTAAGGGACGCCTCACATTTGAGGGGTTAATAAATCTTTTAAACGCCTTTGTTTCCATCTTTCTTGTGAAGAGTGGTAGCTGGTTAAAGAGCTTATAGCTCAAATATCCAAAGGACTTTTGTGTCTGCGTAAGGCTTACTTTAGGCAGGATAACATCATCACGTCTGCGTGTATTGTGGGAGTGCATATTCCCGTTTACCTCTTGTTCGTTAATATTTGATTTAGCATATAGTAGATAGTAGTAATATCATTTACGGTGTCACTAAAACCCAACTGTCCTATCTGGATGCGCTAGTGACAGCTAGTTTAAAATCTTGGTTGTCCTTAGCCGATCCGGCTGACCCCTCCACTCTCTTCAAGTCTAACACTATTTCAAGCTAAAACTGCCCTCTCTCTGTCTATGCCAACTCCAAAATAACCAATTCCATTTCATCCTTCAATTCTGTCCAATTCTAAGGATCCGGTAATATCAAAGCAAGTAGTAAGAGGCTATAGTGAATCAAATGATTTACAAGCACGCATAGACTTCCACAAAAAGTTTCTTGAAAGTTGCTGAAATTTTATTTAAATGCCTTTCTGCATACACTTCCAGACCCCAGTAACCTCGCTTGCTGGAGATGCTGAGAGGATAGTTTGTGTCTCCTTCGTAGCAATACCCCTTGCACAGCTAGACATATTTTATCTGACTGCCAGTCGACCTTAGATCAAGGCCGGTACACCTACCGCCATTATAGAGTACTTGCTGTTATTCGCGAGGTAATTAACCTCTCAGTGGCTCGCGCCAACACGGGTTCGACGTACCCTCCAAATCCCCAATACAGTTTTTGAGGGATGGCTCTAAAGAAAAGAAAAATTCCACACCAAAATGGCATATAGCGATGGCATATGGCATATGGCACAAGCGACCTCCAACGTGTAACCAGTCGGGAGACCGGAGTAATCTGGTTGCAACTGGGTGTCGGCCCGGGGCTGATTAACCTGGTTATCTCGCGGTAAGGCGTTGATCTCTTACGTGCGAGTGGCGTAACTAGACAGTGGACTGTTTTCGTCCCAAGTCTTCTACGCTCACCACACGGGAGATAAAACGATCTAATATCGTTAAAACTTCCTGAGGTGACGGGTTCACCCGTTGTAGTTGACAGTTCTTGATGTGGCTCTCTTTCAATAATTTTCGTAGACAGTGACATCTTCATAGTTCGGCCCTTTTGCAAGCCAGCATAACATCTTATCAATATTGGATCTTGACAAGGATCTGACCTGTTGATATCCAATCGTTTTTGACTAAATAAACTTATTTTTTATTATCTCTTATTTCTTGCAGAACGGACAAACGGCATGTGCTATAGCCGATCGGCTAGGCTACATTGGAGTAGTGGAAGCTCTACGACCAGTCACTGAAAACACCCTAAGCCAAGCCGCCGGAGAAACAGGTATTTAACAATTATACAATTCCTAAAAGGGTGGATCAAAAAGTACTTAAAAATACATGCAAAAAGAGGTAGGAAAGTTCTCCACCTAACATTAAAAAGGTGTAATATCACCAATAATATAGGTCGTGTGTTTGCAACCGTCAGGTGGCAGACAGGCAGTAGGTGTTATTACTAATTATTGAAAACATTAGGTAGGAAAGTTCTCCATCTAACATTAAGATGGTGCGCCGATTAGAAAATGGATATATTTTGTAAATTTAGAATATTCCAGATAAAATGTCACCAATAATATAGGTTGTGTGGTGGCAGGCAGGCAGTAGGTGTTAATACTAATTATTGTAAACAGGAGATAGGAAAGTTCTCCACCTAACATTAACATGGTGCGCCAATTAGAAAATGGATATATTTTGTAAATTTAGAATCTTCCAGATGAAATGTCACCAATAATATAGGTCATGGGTCGGTAACCGTCAGGTGGCAGGCAAGCAGTAGGAGTTATTACTAATTATTATAAACAGAAGGTAGGAAAGTTCTCAACCTAACATTAAGATAATGCGCCGATTAGAAAATGGACATATTTTGTAAATTTAGAATCTTCCAGGTGAAATGTTACCAATAATATAGGTCATGGGTCGGCAATCATCAGGTGGCAGACAGGCAGTAGGTGTTATTACTAATTATTGTAAACAGGAGGTAGGAAAGTTTTCCACCTAACATTAATGTGGTGCGATAATTTGAAAATGGATATATTTTGTAAATTTAGAATCTTCTAGATGAAATGTCACCAATAATATAGGTCATGGGTCGGCAACCGTCAGGTGGCAGGCAGGCAGTAGGTGTTATTACTAATTATTATAAACAGAAGGTAGGAAAGTTCTCAACCTAACATTAAGATAATGCGCCCGTTAGAAAATGGACATATTTTGTAAATTTAGAATCTTCCAGATGAAATGTCCCCATGTCCCCGTGTGTTGGCAACCGTCGGGTGGCAGGCAGGCAGTAGGTGTTATTACTAATTATTGTAAACAGCTTCGATAGTGTAAACAAGTCACTGTTTTTCTGGGCGCTTTGTGAGAGCGGAAATCCCGCTCCCGCCCATCGCAGAAAACCTCATTATGTGGTGAGCACACCGGATGAAATTTTCAAACTTTTTTGTCATTTCAACACAAGTCTCATATATACATATATAACTTTATAGTATGGAAAAATTTGTCCGACGATGCACAGCAGAAAATCTGCAGCAGTCCACTCAATTTAAATCCGGATGGATTTTTTCCACACTACGCTTTACCATGTGATTTTATAAATCCACAGATTTTCCGAAAATTAAACACACAGAATTTTACCGCATGCGCGGTTAGCCTTACTGTGCGTACACATAGAATGCTGTAAAATTTTGCAAAAAAAAAATGTGTGCCAATAAAAAAAAACTTTGAAAACCTCTGTACTTAGAGGCACAATGCTGCCAACCGCTACAAAACAAATGCAGAACCTAGAGGAAGCTTCAGTCTACGTAGTTCCATAGTCCTCCAAGCGATGGCGCCACTTATTTCTTCTACGAAAAATCAATCCTGGAACTCATTGAACCGAGGCTGTATCATCTATTCGATTAAGCAATTTTTGATCCATCCTGGTATGTCATATTATGACCAATTTGGAATGTTCTTATCTGTTTGTCTGGGATGGCAGCTGCTGCTGCCGCTGCCCCTGGCCCGAAGGTCTTCGGCCAGCATTTTGGTAAGCAGTTCGTTAGGATTCGGATATGGCTCTTTGAGATACAAGCCCACCAGACAATAGTCAAAAAGATCAACACAAAAAGATCAACACAAAAAGATCAACCAAATAAAGTGAAACCAAAAACCTTCTATGTTGCATGGTAATGGCATTAATATATTAGATTGCTTAGTGCCATACAAAATTTTGACAGCTAGGATTTTCGACAAAACGCAATTCATAGCACCAAACTGATTAATCTTCTCTTTTATCCAGTAGCCCAACATATGGCATTCTAAATACACCATTACAGTATCCTATCCTAAATAAAATAAAATTATAATAACATACAATTTGTTTTAAAGGGGTATTCTGGTCTAGGAATTTGAAATAATTGTTTTTTTCCTTTGCATATTTTCAAACTTTAGACCTTTAAAAATATGTCCTCAAAAGGATTTTTTCCAAAATTCGATATATTTTCGTAGTAACAGTGAATTTTGTGACGTGATCGGCAAATAAACCGATCGTACTGGAACGAATCGATCAATAGACCCCCGTACTATAATGTAATCCCCGACTTTATGATTATGAAGCTAGAACAGCTCATTTAGCTGCAATAACTTCAGACAATGTTAATTTCGAAGTAGAACCAAATGTAAGAATTAAGTCCTATTTTCTGAGTTACGCTCCTGAAACTTTGTCTCGAGCTTTAAACGCTTTTTTCTCAAAACTACTTAAACGATTTATTTTGAAATTTGGTGAAAATTATCTTTGCTTATCCCTCTATATCCGGGACAACGGATTAAAAAAAAAATTAATTAAAAAAAAAAATATTTTTTAAATCGTTGCCATTTTGCGGTAAAAAAGAATATCTTTCTTTCCTAGGTCCGGGCCATAGCAATGTCCTTACTAATCATGATTTTTTTATTTTTCTTTGATTCATAACACTACAAGGGTTAGAATCATGTCAATCAGGATGCACCCTTTTTTTAGCCCCTACTTCACTAGTCTTTATTTCTGTGTTTTTTTTTTGTATTCTTGAATCGTCCACTGAACATTTTGTAAAAATATGGGTTGTAAAAATGTTTTAATATTTTTTTATCCTTCTCGGAAAAACGCCTAAAATTTAGGCCTTTAGACCAGAATACACCCTCAAATGATAGCTCGTAATATTTTATATTATTTACCAAAAAATATAACAATAAATAAGTAATAAATACGCTCTTTAATATTCAAATAGACTAATCGACAGCATTCTAGTAACTAAATCATTTCTGTTATGTAATCAGCTTATATAAAAATGCACTAGATGGCACTAATAATTGAATGCTATTATTGTTATCATTGGTTAAATATTTTTTTTTATATAATTTTATGTTTATTGTTATTATAGATTTTTAATGTTATTATAGATGGCTAAATAAATTGCTATAGTTTTGTGCTAGTTTCGATGCTCCTAATATGGGTAGGGCAGATAAGCGTAAATGTATTGCTATTGCTGAGAATTCAGCTTCTCTTATGTGTTACTTTTTGTAGGTGGCGCTGACGGCAAGTACAGAGTGGCTGCCCCCGAGCTGATGCAAGATACATTCATGAGTGACTCTGAGGATGAAGGAGGTTTGATTTTTCTTCTTTTTTTTTGATGCTGTTTGTTTAATTTGGGCTATTTTATTTATTTAATTAATTGATTAATTTTACAGTAAACTTACGGGGTAAACGGCTTATAATGAATGTTTGTTACTTTAGGCGAAGTGGAATGTCCGGTGGCCCAGCAGCAGCAGTATCGTTACATGGCCACCGAAGCGGGAACGCTGGGAAGACCTCGCCCTCTTGAAGACACTGTCGTAGATGGCCACCTTTGGCCGAGCAACAATGACAGCAAACCTATCGTCGACCGTCAGCCTGTCGACATCGGGTCAGTAATTCTAGTTACATTGAAATTTCGGTGGGTTGATCGTTCCCAGTGTCCCCGTTTAATTTGTATGCTCCTGAACTGATACCCTGGAGATGGAGAAGCTTGCGATTAAACGGTTGGGCGCCAACAATTCCTATAGGCATTTTGCGTCGTTTGTCAGTTACGCGTAGCCTTTTCGGCTGGCCCCCCATATATATTACATAAATATATGTTCTCCGTCGTTTCCTCATTACATTTTCGTCGTGTTCAATTGATGGCTAAAGACCGCTCTTGGACGTGTCAAAATAATTGGGTTGGGTAGTAAGTTACGTTACTACTCTTTACTGAACATACATAAGTAGTCAAGAATTAACTACTAGATTGTCAAACTATAAATATAAATAATCAAAATAGAAGCCTAATATAAGTAGTTAGTAATTCATAAAGATACGTAGTAAAATTATTCATCGTAATATTCAAATTGTCAGTAAAATGTTAAATAATCAAATTAAATCTACGTTATGCATTTTAAACTAAAAGTACAGATATAAGACCATATAAAATAATCAGACAATAAGACTCTACTTTTTTAAGTAATTTAAATGGGCACAATATTTGAAAAATCATGGCCCTCAAATTCAGCCAGAGGATCGTGGCTACTAGGCAACAGTTTGCCTACGAGGCTCCTCAACTTCGACCTGTCTTATGCATGGCGGTTTGCAGATTGTATAGACCCTTTTGTAACTTCTTCGATGAGGTCGTTAGTTTTAAATTGTTCAATGCTTTGCCGTCATCGACGAGAAGGCTTGAGATGGCAGCATATAAAATCTGCTTGAAAAATTAGTTAGTCAAACATGCCCTTTACAAACTGGATGACTTTTATGATGTTGCGTTCACAATTGCTTGATTATAAATAACCATATTATGACTATACTTTCGCACTAAGTTTTAGATTTTATTGACATTGTTTTTAATTACGCATGTTTCAGAATTTCTCTTTTTCATTGTATTGATTATTATTTATTGTTTGATTATTGATTATTTTGTAAATTTGACTATTTTTAAGTAATCACCTCTGATTACAATTATTTATTTATTTTCTTTTAATTAATCAAAGCGGTTTTTATCATCCGGTAAATTATGATTGTAAAATTTGACATGTTCCTCAGTATTGTGAAATGCTTTTATGGAAAGAATAAATGATGATGATGATGATGATGATGATTTCAATTTTTTTCAGAATTGGGATAAGTCTTTACAGGGGAGATAAGTCAACTTCAAAGATGCAGTGAAAAGTTCGTTCATTCATTAATTGCTCTCGATGAGAGTTTTGTAGCAGAGGCTACAAAACCAACTACAACTAAAATGGCAAAACTGCATAGATAATAGGGGTCGATGATTCGATTAATTAAATTAATAATTTCATTCATTCAATTCCCTTATAGAAAGGCAACCTCAAAGGGAAAGACCTAAAATTTCTTTATTTTTCTTTCAGGTTTCTTGTATCTTTTGTGGTGGATGCGAGAGGCGGTGCTATGCGAGCGAAACGCAGAGGAGGAGCCAGGCTTGTCGTGCCTCCGGCCGCTTGTCCTCAACCGACAAGGGTTACATGCAGGTTACATTTTACTCACATATATTTTTATTTTAATAACTATTGGGTTACTCCCTATTTCACAATGTTATCAATAGTCATCGAATTATATGCACTATCAAAGTGCCAAAATATGCATGCAAATATGCACTAAAAAAGGGCGAAATATGCACAAAATGGGCTCGATTGCGTTTCTTCGTGAACTAAAATCGGAAATTAGTTCGTGTGAACGAGACAGGGCAATACGCTAGAGCGGAATATGAAAGGAACGGTTGTCACTTTTTCGCATTAAAACTACTCACGCATCTGAATTTAACACAACACAAAATGTGTTCTGATGAGTATAAGTTCGACAGGCAGTTTTTATCGACGGTCGTTCGTTTCATATTCCGTTCTAACGTATTTCTCTATCTCGTTCGCTTGAACTAATTGCAGTTTTAGTTCACAAAGATACACAATCGGGCCCAATATGCACAATTAAGATGCTATTTATAATAAAAAATTACGTATATTTTCACAAAATATACATATTAATATTAATAATCAGTTGTAATTCTTGTGACAATACACAATTAAATATTTTTCAAGATTTTCTAAAGCAAACTTGTAACGTTTGTCACTTAACCCCTCGCGTACCAGACGGCCCGAAACGTCCAGAATTGATATTTACCGTCGAACCCCAGACGGCCCGAAATGGCCAGGCGAGGCCGACCGCTAATTATGTTAGTACAACTTTGACTAATAATTATGAATAATCTTTATTGCTTTACATAACGACGTTACAAATATCTAATAGCAAATTTCAATAGAAACATAAAACAGGTCTTTTTTAGACGATCGGTGTAACAGTTTCGGAGTAATCGTTTTTTTTCTGAAACGCCATCTTTTTTTTGAGACTCGCGTATTTCTTACGGGCCGTAAGGCACACATTAAAATTCAAACCGCGGGCCGCGAGGGGTTAATATTAATTTGTAGACTGAAAATTAGCTCTCTACATCTACTGACGTAACTGGACAGAACTTGAAGTTTGGCACTATTTCTGCAGAAACCTCTTCAGGCAGGGTTTGGCCGGTTCCGTTAATATACTACTGAAATAAGTTGATATACTATTGATAACTACTGGAATAAGCACTAGCAATGAAAAAGTACTAAAATATGCAATAACGTTAAAAAAATAGCATTTTATGCATTTGCATTTGCAAATATGCAATTGTATATAATCCGATGTCTAGCTATCAATGTACACTTGGGAGCATTGAATCTTGGTTACCAATATAAACATTAATGTCTTGGAAACTGAGATGCTAGATTATTAAAATAAGAAGTATTTTATAGACTATTTAATACTACTCATGTACAATTAAGAAAACCGTTTGGTTCCTGTAAATTAATGCCATCAAGAAGGCTACAAACAAAAATGATTTTTTGAAAATTGAACTATGAATTCAGTGCAATTGTTTTGGCTTTTGTTTCTGTTCAGTCACAAAAAAATAATATTAGAACCGTTCCTGATATTCAATATTCATTATTAATGTGGTAATTATGTCACTTACAGCCATTTTTAGTTTCTGAGATATCTAAATTTAACCGTCAAATTGAGAGAACGGCTAGGTGTAAAAATTTGGCCGAGGTGTCTACAAACCCTCTCGGTTTGTAGCATAGAGATAACAGAATTAGAGAACAGAAGTGCGAAGGCGGGCTGTGAGTGAATGCGTTCGCCAAATAGAAAGAGATAGTTGCATGTAGCACCCTCCTTTATCCTTGTCTAGATGCGCGTTTATCTATAGCATAGCAGACTTATGGCGTCGAAGCGTTGCCATGGTGATATTTGTACGTGTCTCCGTGCACGACTAGACAAGGATGGAGGGGGTACTATATGCTGCTGTCTCTTTCTATTTGGCTGATGCATTCTCAGGCTGGTCACGAGGTCTAGTAGTTATAAGTCAATGGTCTGTAGATGTGTCATCAAAAGAAAAAAAAGAAAAATGATAGCGCGGAGTAGTTGGGGGGTAAGGTGGGTGAGTTGTGGGGTAGCGAGAAGGGGTTTGGGGGAAGAAGAAGAAGACAGAGAGAGAGAGAGAGAGAGAGCGCGAGAGGGAGGGTTGGGGGAGTTGGAAAGGGAAAGTAGGAAGAAGGGGGGTTGAGTGAGAAGGGGGAGATTGAGAGAGGGAGGGTTGGGGGCAAGGTTGGGCGCTCGTATGCTCACCACACTTAGGAGATATGAACCATCCAACCCAGAATGAATTACTTTATATCAAAACGACATATCTGATGCTACTCGCCGGTCTTCCAATGTCTCTAAACCAAAGCATTGCAATCCTTCAGCGTATGACAAGCTGTAGGTAAATGAGCAGAAATTTAAGCGATGTATAAACTGATTATCAACACGCTCAATTCTCAGCTCGTGTTATGACATTCATTCGAACCAATTAGCCATTTAAACTAGTGACTCCGTATATCCACAGCTGTTCCACAAGACTCTATTATTACTGTTTTTTGCAGGGCTGCAATTCGTGGAGGTCGTTGTGCAATGTCCGCTCCTCCGCCTCTCATGGAAGGAGAAGCTTTGGCTTCCAGGCCTCTGGAACTTCAACCGCAAGGGGCACGCTTCTTGGCGTAAGTCTGTTTTGCTTAGGTTGTGCTATAATTTCTTACTTATTTGACTTATCAGCCTGTGTCTGTCCAATGGTCTGTCATCCTCATACAGTATATTTTCTGCAGTCTTCCTGATTTTATCCAAACAGAAGGCTTGGTGTACGATGTGTCTTCGGGTCTACGTTCCCGGTTGTCGGTTCTTCGACATATTTCTGTGTTTCCGATCCATCCCTTTAGCTCTTTCCTTAACTCGCTAACCCTTGAGGTGCCGCCTAATTATGCAATAACTCAAAACCTATAAATACATTTCACAGTTCGCTGTCATTAATTTTTTTAACAAACTTATACGAGTGTCACTGTTGCAATAAATAAAAAATAAAAAACGCCAATTGATTAGTAAATTTTTAACAAATTATAAAAGAATGCATAAAATACAACATTTTTGTTTTGATTTTATGCCATAAAGTAAATAATTTATTTCCTTAGTCAAAATATCCTTTTTTTTTCTTGCTTGCTGGCTAGGCAAGAGGAAATGTTCCTTCCGCCAACATTCGGTTGAGAAAATGGCGGGTGAGGCAGATTGGTTCCTCTCACGCCTGCCGAGTTAAAGTATTTTAAAGTTAATGTATTTTTATGTTAAAGTATTTTTCCTTCTTTTGGCAATTTTTAACAGTTCAATTTAAACTGAATATGTACTCGCTTCAGCAGTGCTTCCTCAAATAGATGCTTTTATAATTGATTTAAGTATAGCATTTCATACAGACCCTGGAGTTGGATTGACATGGACGTAATTATAATTTAATTTTGTTTTGTTTCCTTAGGCCTGTCGTTATCGAGGTGCCCGTATTTGCTTCTCAATGCAAAGAACGTGAGATAGTTGTTCTCAGATCAGACTCGGGTGAAACTTGGCAAGATCACTACCTCCACAACAATGATAATCAAATGATACAGGTTAGTTGAGCAAAGGACCTTCATAATAACTGTTTAACCCCTCGCGTACCAGACGGCCCGAAACGTCCAGAATTGATATTTACCGTCGAACCCCAGACGGCCCGAAATGGCCAGGCGAGGCCGACCGCTAATTATGTTAGTACAACTTTGACTAATAATTATGAATAATCTTTATTGATTTACATAACAACGTTACAAATATCTAATAGCAAATTTCAATAGGAACATAAAACAGGTCTTTTTTAGACGATCGGTGTGACAGTTTCGGAGTAATCGTTTTTTTTCTGAAACGCCATCTTTTTTTTGAGACTCGCGAATTTCTTACGGGCCGTAAGGCACACATTAAAATTCAAACCGCGGGCCGCGAGGGGTTAACCACTGGGTGGCGAATCGACGTTTTTCGTATTATCCGTATTATAAATGTATTTATTCAATTATCGGCTCTTTTTCTTCCTCCACTACGATAAAAGCCTGTCATTGAAGCCTGGTGATGAACGGTTTCAAGCAGCTTGGGCCACAAGATCAATTTTGTTGTCAGATCGGCTTAACTCACGATTCAGCTCCTATTCAGAAGCCTCCTCGAGTAGAATGCTACCCCGGGTAAGACTCCCATGTCTCAGGCCTCAGAGCTGGTGGACCGATTTCTCCCGGTGGGATTGCATCCCGGCGCCACTGGATGGTTTGCGCACCGGTTGACTAATCTCTGGAGACTATAGAAATATACTGTTTCCTAAGCAGCGGGGGTGGCTGTTGACCTGTTGTCATGCCACTCTTGAAATGACCTTGCGCCACTCGAACCCGTGTCGCACTACGGGCAAAGAACGCCCAGGTCCGCGATAAATTCAAACTGAATTACCGCTGTAATACAACAGGTAGAGGTTGCGTAAGCAAGTTTAGACCCGTAACCAGTCGGGAGGACTGAGGTATATCCTGCCAAAACTGGTAGTTAGGGGATGAGGCTGGCCGCTGGATACCTTTCTCAGTGCCTCATCGTAAGGCGTCTAACGGGTCTCTAACGGGTTGCTAACGGGTCTCTAACGGGTCTCTAAGGTCTCTAACGGGTTGCTAGTGAACTAGACAGTAGTTTGTCTTGTTCCCAAGTCTTCTACGCTCATCCCACACCTGAAAGAATGATCTATATCGTTATACCAGCCTGGGGTGACGGGTTTGCCCATTGTAGTCAACACCGCCCTACTGTCATTGAAGCCTCAGATAGATTCGGTTGACACCGTATCACCGTTTCTTAAGGGAGATGTCTGCGCAAGCGACCTCGATCCTATAACCAGTCACGAGATAGGACGTATCCTGAAGGTTAATTCCAGATGGAGATTTTCTTCCGGAATAGTCAGGGGGCGCTGGCGGTTCGCTGGGTACCCTTTCCGAAGTCTCGCCGTAAGGCGTTGGCCTCTGACGGCAGGTGGCGTAGCTAGACTGTGGATTGTTGTCCGTCCCAAGTCTTCTGCGCTCACCTCACGGGAGACAGAATGATAAATTTCGTTAAAACTTCCTGAGGTTTGCCCGTTGTAGTTGACAGCACAAGTTGTCATTGAAGCCTGCCTTTGCATAAGCCATCAGTATACATATGTATATTACTATGCTTGAACACACCTTCTACAAACAAATTTTCGAGGGCTTCAAAAATTTTGCGAGGAATGAATGACTTCCGAAAGGTTGATGTTGCAGCATTCACAAAAAAATTCAGAAGACACCATTGATACAATACGACAAAATGCGAACGTTTGGGGTTTAGTCAGCATCGACATAAGCACATTGGCAGCCAATGTGGTGCCTCACTCAGAATCACACCCAATTTCCTTTATGAATTAAATTATTTGGGACACACTAGATTTGGAACGAATTCTCATCAATCTATCGACTATGTCCAATAGTCACACTCAATTTTTTTCACCTCTAATTTTGGAACCAACTAGAGTTGTCAACTACAACGGGCGAACCCGTCACCTCAGGAAGTTTTAACGATTAGTCGTTCTATCTCCCTGGAGTGAGTGCAGAAGACTTGGACAAAACAGTCCACCGTCAAGCTCTGCCATAAACCCGTAAGAGGCCAACGCCTTAACCGCGAGATAGCCAGGAGTGTTACCCAGCGGGCTTACACTCATGCCCTTACTTCCAATTGCGATTTGGAACCACTGGAAGGATTTTGATCTACATTTTCCTATAATAATAATAAATGGGAATACTCAAGCCATTAGGTCCGTATGTACATATTTAAGGCCGTTTTTCGCACTCCCCACTCTGGATTTAAATAACTTGGGTTTGAATCGGAATAGAGAATTGAAATAAATTGGATTTAAAGCCATGTCATTCCTTTTTTTAAATCGGTTATTCATTTGTCTTTCTGTCGTTTGTTTTTGTTAGGATGTTTTCGTGTTTGAATCATGACAAGTTGAAAATTCGCATTATATTATTCTGTATTTTGCAGGAAGCTTTAGTGAAAGAGAGGCTGGAAGGGCCAGACGAGTCCAATCAAGATGGAGGACGAGTTACGAGGATCGTGACCTGTGACTTCCCTCACTACTTCTCCGTAATATCCAGGGTCAAACAGGAGGTTCACATCATTGGTCCCGACGGCGGAACGATCTCTTCGTGTGCTATACCCCAGGTAAACATATTTCTCAACTTCCTATCTTTCAGAGTGTAAATCTTCTGATATGAAATTGAAGATTATCGTGGTTGATTGACATTATAAATAAGATTAAAACGGATTTGTAGTGCCCGATGACTCGGTGGTGTTACAACCGCCGTTTTACAGGCTAGACTTGTCTCTTTTCACAAAGGAGGTAGGACAAAAATGTATGGGACGCGTCTCCACCGCCAATGTTAAAG
Source organism: Micropterix aruncella (assembly GCA_944548615.1). Classification (NCBI taxonomy): domain Eukaryota; kingdom Metazoa; phylum Arthropoda; class Insecta; order Lepidoptera; family Micropterigidae; genus Micropterix; species Micropterix aruncella. The sequence continues at coordinate 13,420,107 of OX155976.1, forward strand.
GTTAATAAAAGTTAGCAAATTGAATTGCTATAAATATTAGTAGTAAATAAAAAACAATTAGCATGCTAGCCATATTCAATTCCATTCATTTACATCATTTTAATGCGGTTGCAACATCGCCGAAACTACGGGTATTACAAACTTCACGCGATAAATTCGTTTTAATCTTATTTGTAATGTCAAACAACCGCAATAGTCTTCGTTTTCATAGTAATAGTCATTGTCATAAAAGTATAATGATAGTAATAATAATCAGTAAAAATCTACAGCGAATAGTCATTAAATTGTATTGGTTAGGATTTAATTTACGAAATATGGATAAGTGAAATCGTATCAAGAATGATTAATCTATTAAAATACAGTCTAGTACATATACCTACATCGTCTGTAGATGGTGGGAAGCCGTTTGTTTCTTCTCCCTCTCCGCTCCAACGTTGTCCCCCTTTTGCACGTCTCGCTGTTTGCCATAAAAGTGTCTATTTCGCTGCGCGCGTCTCAGTGCGGCTCGAGTCTTTGTTGCGACTGCACACCCGTTTCGTCCGCACTTCGCGCTTCGTTTTTACGACAATAAAAATATTACCGAGCCCGATAATACCTTTAGGTCTCGCTCGCTCGTCTCCATATTCCTTTGCCGCTCCAGAATATTATGGCCCAGCACAAAATCTGCGTTTTACAGTTAGTCGCCTTGTTTCATATGTAATCGTCTCCCTCACTCGGCATATTCTCGTCCCACTCTCTTCGTCGCACGGCAATGACCCTTGTGGAATTTCTCCGTTCATATGCGTGGCGTTTCTGTTCCATTTAATATACCCAACTGCCCGCGTATTGCATCTCTCGTACTTTTGTCGCTTTGCGGGCACATCATATTATTATGCTTTTCGAATGTTCGCAACAGTATGTTATTACATATTTATTAAAATTAATTGTGCTTAGCAATAATGCCCATCGCTACCTTATATAACTATATTGCGTTTCTGGGGGAAACGCTCCATGTTTTACCAATGGCATCTGAGAACTGGAAGTTGTATAACCAGGAGTTATAGCCCACCGTGTTTTGAGGAAACACGGCAGAATCACCAAAACCAAAAAAAATATATATATTGTATGGACGCCACCTGTCTTTTATAGGAAACGACGGAAACTAATTTTTAAAAAAAATGTACCTAAAAAAATTTAAAGAGAAAAAAAATAAAGAAACAGTTACCCTAAAAAAACGATCTCAGAGTGTGTTAGGGTAACTTAAAAAAACGATCTCAGAGTGTGGGCTAAATATTTATGGGCATTGGATTTGACCCACAGAAAATCCTTTTCCCTCAGACGCACAAAAGACAAAAGAGAAACACGCTGGTAGTTGAACAAAATTGTGTTTAATCAGCCACGAAGGTAACCCTCGTTCAGCTCCTGCCTTATCAGCGTGTCACATGTGCGATCAAAAAATATGTCCTCTTCGTCATATGAAGGCAAATCCTTAGGGAGTCTTCTAGTGTGAAGAGCCCTCACATTCCATGACGATCAACGTCACTTTAGCAACAGCTACAAAAAAAAACAGAGGTGCCCCAAGCTGCGAGCAAGGGAAAAAGAATCCGTTAAATCGCGCCGATCCTACATGAAAACCAACCCAAAATGAAAGTAAATGCTCACCAGATTAATGACAAACACTTCACATTTAAAGTTTTACCGCCTCCCGGTCAATCTGCTGCATAATGCAGATGACGGAGGTTTCCAAGCCTCGCGACGAATTTCGGACGACCGTCTTCTCGACATCGTGAATCGTAAAAGGACGAGTTTGCACGATGGCTGCCGATAGTCAAGTTCAGACGGGCATTAACGCTGTTAAATAAAAAAAAAACAAAGCCGCGCCCTCGACCACAGCTAAAAACCGCCAGGAAACATAAAAAAACACCGGGAAACCATGAAAAACAGTTTCGACGAACATAACCTGCACACAGGCGCGAAAACAAAACAACAAAATATGCGGTTTTTCTTACAGTTGGAATAGATGAGAAAGCTGGTGGCAGAGGAAAGTGAACCATATGTCATGTACTATTTTGTTTCTTGTAGGTTCAAGCTCTGTTTCCGCCGTCGGCGCTCACGAAGAAGATCCGCGTGGGGCTCCAGGCCCATCCGGTGGACTCCAACTTGGTGAAGCGGCTCCTGGGCCGAGCGGTCAGCGTCAGCCCAGTGCTGACGGTAGAACCTCGCCGGAGGAAATTCCACAGGAGCATCACGCTCACCATGCCACTGCCGCAAGGATATGTCGCACAGGTGAGCAGTTACTCATTGCAGCAAGTTTTGTTTTTTTTTTTATTCTTTTATTTATAATTACATTAGGACCTTCAAAACTTCGATTTCCTAAGAAATACCGTAACTTATATTTCTAGTCATTTACCAAATTGCAAAATACTTAATTTCAAAGCGTCTTCATTAGGCTTCAATTATCAGTCTGGGTCATTTCTTTGAAGTGTCAATAACGGTAATTTTGTTAGCTTCGAAAATGTCGAAATTTGAGCCGACAAAACGTCATTTGCGGGAAGCAATGCTTTTCCGCTTTCATCTTAAGAAAACTGCCGCAGAATGTCATAGATTGCTGCTGGAGGCTTACGGGGAATTCACTCCGACAGAAAGGACTGTTGAGACTTGGTTTCTCCGATTCAAAAGTGGTGATTTCAACGGGTACGACAAAGAGCGCCCAGACCAGGAGCAAAAATTTGAAGAAGCCGAATTGGAGTCCATACTCCATGACGATTTGAGTCTGGCGCTGGCAAAGATAAGTGAAGTGCTTAACTGCTTCTAATTAGACGTTTGCCAGAGAATATTGTGGGTTGCTTTTCCCGTTATGAAGCACTACTCATTTCTCGGTGTTTAAGATGAGCAACCAATCTACCGTCAACGCTTTGATCTTGTCAAGATACTGCTGAAGCTGTATACTGCTGCTTAGAATAGGTTTGTAGCTACTCTGCCATGTGATTGTGCCTTAACCGATGACACGCCAAAAAGGCCAATCGACCTTTTGCGGTGGTTGACAGATCCGCACGTTTTCGTTTTGGCTGGCCCCCATAAAAAAATATATAAATATAAAATATACATGTCTAACAAGGTTAACTATTAGGTAGAATTCTTTAAAAAAACCATATAGTAAATATTTATATAAAAAATCGTCAAAAAAAATGCAGTGCCTGCCTTTTGAAAGGTTAAAAATCTGTAATATGCAAAATTTACATGTTTTTTTTCACAGAACCAAGGATCGACACCTACAAGCAACTCAACTCTCCGCTTACTCTGTTCTATAATGGGCGGCCAATCCAGTGCGGTATGGGAAGACGTCACTGGTTCAACCCCTCTCACTCTGACTCATGAATGCGTCTCTTTCACCACTACCGTTTCTGCTAGGTAAGATATTTGAAAAAGTAGCTATAGGGTTAGTCCAGTCATTTGATAATTAGTTTATCAAAATGCTATGATAATTAGTTTATCAAAATGCTTTAATAATTAGTTTATCAAAATGCTTTGATAATTAGTTTATCAAAATGCTTAGTCGTATGCATATTTGATAAAAACATATTGTGTTTTGGACTGATTTGTTATTCATTTCGTTATCATTCACAACTTACAAGACTACAATGACTACCATGCCTAGACACGTTAATAAACGAACGTACAATATTCTTTTTTCAGGGATGCTGAGGGAATCATACTAATTGAGAAATCGCCATATAAATTTATTCTTATTTATTTTTATTTATTTAGTAATTTACAATAACTTTATATATGTCATATACACACCATTAACATAATATGGTTGAGTTGGGAGAGATTGAGCACATCCTATGGTGAAAATGTTTATTCGCATTCCTAACTAGGTCAGAGACCCGTATCTAGCGATGCTGATTTTTGTTTAACCCGTTGAGTATGAGTCAACCAAATCTGGTCGCGAAACAATTATCCGTTGAGTACGAGTCGACCGAATCTGGTCGCGCTTTTTTTTCACTTCTTTGACGTTCTCATATTTATTCATAATTATCTAATTGTTTTACAAAATGATATTTCAATATTCTATATTCGAAATTTCAATGCAATCATTGTGCAGTTGTTCTTTTTATGATTGGTGTAGTAGTTTCGTAGTTATAGTACTTTAAGGTCGATGTCGCCGAAAATCATGCAAAAGAGACAGATGCATCCATGAAAATACCCATTTACTCCAAGGGTTAATGAAATCCACGACCACAAGTGTTTATTATGCTACATGATGACATTCTTGAGAAAACTAGAGCTGTCAACTACAACGGGCAAACCCGTCACCTCAGAAAGTTTTAACAATATTTGATCGTTTTGTCTCCTATGATGTGAGCGCAGAAGACTTGGGACGAAAAAACAATACACTGTCTAGTTACGCCACCTGCCCTTCAGAGGCCAACTCCTTACGGTGAGGCACCGGTAAAGGTACCCAGCGGGCAGCCTGACTACCAATTTGGAAGGATGTCTCCGTCTGGAATTAACGTTCAGGATACCTTCAGGATCCTTGAGAAAAGACAGGGACTCATCCGTCGTGGCATGCTCCTTTTGCAAGACACCGCATCGGTTGCACTAAAGGATTGCGGCTTCAAAGTACTCACACACCCACCCTTCTACCGTATTCTGTAGACCTGACTATCTTTTTTAACACGCTTTTATTAGGTCGACCTGTATGTAACTAACTATGTAACGGAATCTAAGGTAACTAATTTAACCATCTTCCAAAGATAGTAGCATCATGAAAATTGGCAGCGGTATGTAGTTCTGATGACAATACAATAATATGGTACTGTCGAACTGATCTGATGATGGAGTCGGAAGATATGAACTGGAACTTCATGATGGAACATCGTATCATAGCTGTGTTTGGACTTGTTAGAGAAGTCTTGGAATGAACTTTGACCACGATTAGGTTTCAAGGTCTGATGATGAAGCCGGAAGATAGGCACTGGCATTCCATGATGGAATTTCGTATCATAGCCGTGTGTATGTGAATATCGTATCATAGCCCAAAAGCGTGTTTTTGGTGTTTTTTTTAAACCATTAATTTATACTTTAGGGAGTTAATGGGCCCTGTTGCAGTTAGGCCACTAAGGCTTGGGTGTAGGGTCGGCCAAACGCATGGGTCAACACCCATCCGGCGGCCTCTACGCAGAAGTGCGAGCCCGGGTAGAACTCTGGCCTGCAGGCCAGTTTCCCCTAGGAGTCAACCTTCGGGTGCTTCTGGACTGTCTGCGCACCGTGCGGCGTCAGCCAATCGATTGTGCATTTCGACTGACAGCCGGGGAGTCTGGAAACAGTATTATTTCCTATAGAGTGGGGTAACTGTTACCCTTACAGCAACTGGGTGAAGAGCCGGGCAAAGGATGCTGTGATAGAATGACGCGATAGATTCAGTAGACACCGTATCATCGCTACATCAGGGAGAGGACCGATCTCTAAGTCTTCTACACTCATCCCACGGCTGAAAGAATGATTAGAAATCGTTATACCAGCCTGGGATGACTGATGGGTTCGCCCGTTGTAGTCGACACCGCCCCACTATCCTTTTAGTAAACATGAAGAAAGAGCTTAAAGTTTGTTTATTGTTACAGGTTCTGGCTGATGGACTGCCGAAATATATCAGATGCTACAAAAATGGCAACAGAGCTATACAAGTAATTATTATTTTTCTACTTTCTAATCCAATAAAAAAATATGCAACTGCTATTTTGAAATTATATCACTGATTCGTAACTTTTAATGCACTGGGGGTTGGCTCTAAAGGCAAAAAACATCTCACTGCAAAACCTTTCTCAATAATCGAGACAGCTTCAGATTGGATTATAGAGGTCGATTCGGTCTCTAAGCAGTATAAATTCCCTGAAAGTCTCGGATGCACAGCCCTGCGTCCAGATATAACTCTTTACTCTCTATCTCGGAAGATGGTCCTTATCGTAGAATTAACTGTTCCATGGGAATCAAATATCCCAAAAGACCACGAGTACAAATTAAATAAATACCATGACCTCGCAAATGCCGTCACCCGGAACGGCTTCACTGTTCACCTTCACGCGGTGGAAGTTGGCGCTCGTGGCCTGCCAGCTAAATCTCTAATTCACCTCTTTAAAGATCTTGGCCTTTCCAGAAAAATAATCAACTCTTTCTTAGAAAAATTATCTAAAACTGCGATTTGCGCATCTCAAATTCTATGGCTTCGAAGGGGGAGTGAATGGGTGGTAAGGTGAACTCTCACATGTGGCAAGACAGCTGTCCTAAACCTACCACAGCCGGTTCGTAAGTCCGGAATCCACTGCTCACCCCCCAGAAGTGTAAAAAAAAATATTATTATGATGGGCCCGACTAAGGTCGGTGAATTCCATGGCAGCTCCGTTTGTATTTATTTATATGAAGATCGCTTGGAATTATTTGGGACTGACTAATCGGATCAGGTCTCCTCTTTTTCTTCTTTGTTTGAGAACAAACAAAGAAGAAAAAGAGGAGACCTGATTGACATATTATAGCATTTATTTATTTTATTTTATTTATGTTATTTAATTCTCACAAATTATTAGGATGTTCCTGGGCTAGAGAATATTTACAAATTCAACGTCAAGACAAATCTTTGAGGTCACACAATAAACTGAACCGTGCAAAATTGAAACCTAATCTTCTTAACCCCTCCTCTCGCGAAGTAAAAATTCAGCTGTCACTTTTTCACGCGTAAAATTGACGCCAGTCGACGACCTTGATACAAACGACCATAACTTGTAAACCACTATATGGATCATTAAAAAAATTACTGTAAAATGATCGCATTGAAATTTGACATATAAAAAATTATAACCTGGAAATTGGGGGAGTCGGCCGTTGGTCCCGCAAGGGATGTTAGGGAGTTACCGGGTTAAGAACGTTCTGCAAAATAGACCGTTGGACATGTGGAATATACTACCATTTGACGTGATTAGTGCAAGCTCTGTCAATCAATTTAAAAACAGACTTGATTTGTGCCTAAAACCTTGTTAATATTGTTTATGACATAGCTATATAATATCTGATCTGGATGTATCAGCAAAGCTGCATATCCAGAATAAATAATAAATATTATTATTATAATCCTAATGTTTTTCTTGTTTGCAGGGAGATGCTGTTTGTACCTTTTGAAGCACGGCTGATTGTACTGGGTAAGCGAGTGGACCTGATGGAGGGAAAACTGATGGTTCTCTATCTCACAGACCACAGAACTTACGAAACCTTACTCCAGCAAGTGAGTTTGTAACATATTTATTCATTCTTATAATCCCTAATGTGTGTAGCTGAGTCTAGCTGCTTATTGATGATCTATGCCAGTGCTGTCAAACTTCGCTGACGCACACTTGCACGCACAGACGATCTTCCGCCCGCTTGCCATGCAGGCGATGATGGAAAATCACGAACAGCTAAGGTCCGAATTTCAGAGGCGATTCCAGAATACGTTCTGCGCAAAATCTGCGTTAACCCTTGGAGTAAATGGGTATTTTCATGGATGCATCTGTCTCTTTTGCAGGATTTTCGGCGACATCGACTTAAAGTACTATAACTACGAAACTACTACACCAATCATAAAAAGAACAACTGCACAATGATTGCATTGAAATTTCGAATATAGAATATTGAAATATCATTTTGTAAAACAATTAGATAATTATGAATAAATATAACAACGTCAAAGAAGTGAAAAAAACGCGCGACCAGATTTGATCGACTCGTACTCAACGGATAATTGTTTCGCGACCAGATTTGGTTGACTCATACTCAACGGGTTAATGTTCACGAGGAACCCTTTCTTGGAACGTGATGCAGCAGAGCTAACTTCTTTGACGGAAACGCTTTGTATCGTAGACAAAGCAGCAAATCATTACTTTTTATATTGATATCATACTCTAAAGCACAGATAGTAAATATTAACAGATTTTAAAATTCATAATATTCATAACTAGCTGACCCGTGCCCACTTCGTTGGGCGGTAAAACTTTTTACCTGTGATGAAATTATGAGTGTGGTTCGGTTAGTACTGAGTGCTATGATTTATTTCCTGACTGCCAAAAGAAGGGTTATATTTTTACTGCATATGTATGTATGTATTTGCATTCCAATTTGACTATATTACCGTTATTTGTGAGTGTTTTCTTGTGAGTGTCTTATTTGTGAGTGTCTTATCTCTTTAACCATTTATGCAGTAAAAGGGAAAAGTCTTGTTTTAAACACTTGAGACGATAAATTTACTTATTTTGATAAGAATTCATAATTGTTGATAATATGACCAATAAACATGACCTAAAGATTTAAATAATTTTTTTAATATAAAATACTACCTTTTGTGACTTAAATATAAAAGTTAGACATGTGCTGTCACCGACTTTTTTGTAGGCATTATCAAGCTCTACAACTTTTCTCTAGAACATAATCATATATCTCTCATCGTTAAGGCAGCGTTAGTTAGAAACATTTTCGTTCGACCGTTTTTTCTCCGACTTACTTTACAAATCCGACTACCACGAAAAAGTCTTTTCATTTTTCGAATTAATATATAGCCTATGTACTATGTATTATGGCATCCGAGGTACGGCAAATAACCTATTCAAGACTTATCTGCAAAACAGAATGCAAAAAGTAGAAATAGCCAATATTGGCAGAGATCTAATCGAGTCCGTAGCAACTTCCGAAATACTTACTGTCAATATTGGAGTACCCCAAGGCTCAATTCTTGGACCGTTGCTTTTCATTATTTACATAAATGACCTGAGTCCAAATCTATCTAAATGTGAAGTCACCCAATTTGCAGACGATACTAGCGCTGTAGTTGAAGCTGACAACATAAATACGCTCACTGCCAATCTCAATACATCTCTTGGTGAACTTGATGATTGGTTTAATGCGAACAAGATGTCTCTAAATATGTCTAAAACTGTCATTTTAAATTTTAATAGCAAGACATCATCTATAAAAGTTAACTACCCGGTTGAACTTGCGGAATCAGTTAAATTCCTCGGATTACATCTGGATGCAAAGATGTCATGGAATCTACATATAGAGCATGTTAAGTCAAAACTTTCGTCAGCCTGCTATGCTCTATTACGCATCAGAAATTGTTTGGAGAGAACTGAAGTAATATCGGCCTATTACGCGCTAGTTGAGTCACACCTGCGCTATGGTATTCTTTTATGGGGTAATGCAACACACATCAACAGTGTATTCACTCTCCAGAAAAGAGCCATACGTGCGATAGTAGGTATTGGTCCACGGCAGTCATGTCGTGAACACTTCCAAAAACTAGGGATATTGACCGTATATGCGATTTTTGCTCAAGAAGCTCTTTGCGAATTCTATTGCAATAAGAGCTCGGCCATATCCCACGAGGAAGTACATCGGCATGACACCAGGAATAAAACCCTGTATCTCCAACCGTTCGTAGCACGCACTGCCAAGTTCCAGGCGACTAGTCGATACTTAGGCCTCAAACTTTTCAATAAATTGCCCGAAAGATTAAAAGAAATTAAAAACATCGATATTTTCAAGAGATCCATCCGAGTCTATCTGCTTAAAATCAACATGTATGCCCATAACGACTTCTTAAAATATTTTGAAAATACATAGCATCGTATCTACCCATTTAATCTAATACATATTATTTACCGTTAATTGTTTTGTTGTAAACTGTTATCATATAGTCTATGTTTTCGTAAATTGGTAAGTTTAAAACTATATATTGTATATCATCTCTTGTCTAAATTGAGTAACTAATTTAAGATTAATTACTGTCATTCCTACACAATTGTATGGTTGTATTGGAAATAAATACCTTTTACTTTACTTTACTTTATGACACTCATAAATAACGTGGCTTTCTATTGGTAAAAGAATTTTGAAAATCGGTTCAGTAGATCTAGAGATTACTTCCTACAACATCACAAACTTTACCTCTTTATAATATTAGTATAGATAATAAAAAGCAAATACATAGTCATCTACATCATGCACTATCAAATCGTGATATGCACTATCGATCGTGATATGCTCATTGTGATATGCACTATCAAAAAGTGCCAAAATATGCAGTCAAATATGCACTAAAGAAGGCCAAAATATGCACAATCAAGATGCTATTTATAATTAAAATTTATGGTATATTTTCACAAAATATACACTTGTGACAATATACAATTAAATATTTGTCAAGATTTTCTAGAGCAAAGTTGTGACGTTTATCACTTAATATTAATTTGTAGACTGAAGATGACCTCTCTACATCAACTGACGTAACTGGACAGAACTTGAAGTTTGGCGCTATTTCTGCAGAAACCTCTTCAGGCAGGGTTTGGCCGGTCCCATTGATATATGCTTTAACTTTCTTTATTCCTTCAAGACCCGGGTTTCTATATAGAACAGCATTCAATTTGCCATGGTCTTTTTCTGGTAGTTAACTGGAAAGGGAATTACTCTGATCAAGGACTTGCACAGAGGAAGGTTTTATAGTTTCTAGTCTCTCAATGGCGTCGGGTATATTGCTGAAATGTGTTGCGATAAGAGCAATATTTGTTCACGAAATTTAATCTTGTCATTATTTAACTACTGAAATAACCACTATCGATGAAAAAGTACTAAAATATGCAATAACATTATAAAAATAGCATTTTATGCATATGCAAATATGCAATTGCATATAATCCGATGTCTAATAATAAGCTTTTTACATGTAACGAATATCCATTGATGAAATTCGGTAAAAATTGAAATTCGTAATATTAAATAATTAAATAAATACCATGATCTTGCAAATGCCGTAACCCGGAACAGCTTCACTGTTCACCTTCACGCGGTGGAAGTTGGCGCTCGTGGCCTGCCAGCTAAATCTCTATTTCACCTCTAAAGATCTTGGCCTTTCCAGAAAAATAATCAACTCTTTCTTAGAAAAATTATCTAAAACTGCGATTTGCGCATCTCAAATTCTATGGCTTCGAAGGGGGAGTGAATGGGTGGCAAGGTGAACGCTCACATGTGGCAAGACAGCTGTCCTAAACCTACCACAGCCGGTTTGTAAGTCCGGAATCCACTGCTCACCCCCCAGAAGTGTAAAAAATAGTATTATGATGGGCCCGACTCCGGTCGGTGAATTCCATGGCAGCTCCATTTGTATTTACTTTACTATCACCATAGGAACAGTCCACATATTACATAATTACCGAGGGGGTAGAGGGGTATTGAAGCTGAGGCTTACGCTTGATTATGTGGAGGGGGGGGGGGAGAAGTGCCCGATAGCCTCCAAGGACGAAGACTTCTTCCGCCGGGGAATCTGTCTTTTGCCAGAAAGATGGGAGAACGTCATAGCTAGCCATGGACAATACATTGAATGTAATGCACTTTCCAATTTGCTTCGAAATAGCTGTTCAAAATCACAAAAAAATCGAAGTTTTCAATTCAAAGACCTAATACTTTGAATTAATAAAGTACATTTTAACCCCTCAGGCCCCGATTGGCCGATATCGGCCAAAACACGATTCAGCGTGACGGCCCCGTTTTAATTTAATTTGTTTTATTTTATTTTGTTTTATTATATTAGTATGTTTCATTTTAATTATGGGCACAGTGGTTTGGCAGTAATTAATGTTTTGGTGAGACAGTGTCGTAATTCAATTTTTTTACTAATTTTTACTAAAAAAAATTGAGACAGCAACTTGTCAATCAGCTGGCCGAGGCCTGAAGGGTTAAAAGCATTCTAAAATGTTTTTTTTAACACTTTAGAAATGCTGGGTTCACAATTCTTCACATTTTCACAAATTTGGTTAATTACATAATCATGGGGGGGGGGGGGCATCAGGCCGCTGATTACATCGTCTCTTGACATGGGGGAGAGGGGGGTTGAAAATCCCAAAAACGTGATTTTGTAATATGTGGACAGCCCCATATGTTATAGAATGAAATATCCTTCGTTAGTCTCAAAGTCAGAGTTAAAGAACACTCCAAAAGAATTGATGGCCTTTCGGAGTTTACAACATTTTTACCAAAATTCAGCAAAAATAACATTTGGTTATATTTTTGCAGAGTTCCTATTTTTTACTAAAAAAATAATAAATTTCGACTAATTTCCAATCTATTTAGTAGATGATTTATGGACTTAAAAATTGATACTTAGGAATATTATTTTAATAATCAGTGTTGGAATATCATTATAATCTCTGCATATTTCTCATAAGGTATAGAAGATTATTAAATAAAACTTGAATCAGACTTTGACCGCTCTCCACGACACAAATATGAACTGAGTAAAGGACACCCAAATTAAAATGGCGGAAAACAAGCGAAAAATTTCAGTTGCACCCGTTTATTTTCAAATTTCTTTTAGGAACACTACACGGAAATTGCCACCTCGACTAGCGTCAACTTGCTGGATGGAAAGACCGTCTTCCTCGAGTTCTCCGGGAACCTGGTTCCTGTCACCAAGTCTGGACATCAGCTTCAGTTCAAATTTGAAGTAAATATTCGCTCTTTTCTTACTCCTCTAATATTATGGAATAATACATTAACGTATCTTATCACGTTTGTAGCACCCTACGCTTCGCTCAGTGCAAACGTCCCTCGTAATTCGAGAAGCTACTCTCTGTATTCTGTTACGACCTTTGTAACTTTGTCAAAACGTCGGGTGCTCTACAAACCTCACGCTTTTGCCCTTTACATGTCAATTAACCGCGATAGCTTAGATTTAATTCTCTGTAATTTTTACAGGCTTTCAAGGATAACCGTTGCGAATTCACAGTCCGGGTGAAACACCAAGAGGAGAGCTCCACAGGAAGGATTTACTTCATGAATGAACCAAAGGTATAATTATTATCTGTCAATGTAAAACAAGAATAGTAGTATACTGCAGTTTTTCTTGGTTTTTTTTAAAATATATTATGTTATGTATAATATGTACTTACTGGGCCCGATTGTGTTTCTTTGTGAACTAAAACTTAAAGTAGTCCAAGCGAACGAGACAGAGCAATTTGTTAGAGCGGAATATGAAACGAACGATCGTCGATTAATACTACCTGTCGAATTTATACTCGTCCGAATAAATTCGATCATATTTCGTGCGGTGTAAGATTTGACCTTGGCAGGCAGTTTTAATGCGAAAAAGTGACAACCGGTCATCTCACATTCCGCTCTAGTGTATTGCCCTGTCTCGTTCACACGGACTAATTTCCGATTTTATTTCACGAAGAAACGCAATCGAGCCTAATATGGTTCGCGGGCGCACCTTTCACTCGCTTGCTATGCAGGCGATGATTGAAAATCACGATCAGCTATGGTCCGAATTTCGCAGGCGATTCTAGAATACGTTCCGCGTGGAACCTGTTTTCATGTTCTAGTGAAACCCTTTTTTGAAACATGATACAGCAGAGATAACTTCTTCGACGGAAACGCTTTGTATTGTAGACAAAGCCGCAAATCATTACTCTTCATAGTGATCCTTCATCCTCAAAGCACAAAGAGCTGTCAACTACAACGGGCGAACTCGTTGCCTCAAGAAGTTTTAACGATATTAGATCGTTCTGTCTGCCAAGAGGGGGGGAGCGCAGAAGAATTGTGGCGATAACAATCCAGTTACTAGTTACGCCACCTGCCCGTCAGAGACCAACGCCTTAGGGTGAGGCACCGGATAAGGTAACCAGCGGGTAACACCGCCCCCTGACTTCTAGTTTGGAAAGATATCTCCGTCTGGAATTAACGTTCAGGATACCTCCTGCCTCCTGACTGGTTATAGGATAGAAGTCGCTTGCGCGGTCCTCTCCCTTACGTAGCGGTGATACGGTGTCTATTGAATCTACCAAGGACCACGGCATCCTTTGCCCGGCTTATTCACCCGAGATTGGTCGGCCGAATGGTCGTTTCAAGACAGTTGCCATAAGATTAACAACTACCCCCGCTCTATAGGAAACATTACTGTTTCCAGACTATCCCGGCTGTTACTCGGAATGCACAATCGATTGGCTGACGCCGCCCGAAGGTTGACTCCTAGGAGAGATAATTGAATGCTATACAGAGCATTCAATTATGATATTGAATCCTATCATAATTAAATGCTATACAGAATTTCGTGTTTGTGCTGTTGACCATTGAGGAGTCCCCTTGTTGGAAGCCAACCCTGGGTGGCAGCAGCCCTGACACTTAGAACGGGCTATCATAATTGAATGCGTATACAAAATTGTGTGTCTGTGCTGAGTTGGCCACTAAGACCCATTCTGTTCAGGGTTGGTCACACTCTAGGGTCAACACCTATCCGACGGCCTCCACACATGAAGTGCAAGCCTGGGTAGGACTTATGGTTATACTACTTGGTTAGTTTCCCCTGGGAATCAACCTTCTGACGCTCCTGGACGGTCTGCGCACCGTGCGGCATAAGCCAATCGATCGCGCACTCTGACTTACAGTCGGGAGAGTCTGGAAACAGTACTGTTTCCTATAGAGCAGGGGTGGTCGCGGACCTTACGGCGACTGCTCTTGAAACGACCATCGGCTACCCGATCCTGAGTAAACAGCCGGGCAAAGGATGCCGTGGTCCACGATAGATTCGGTTTACACCGTTTCACCGCTTCGTAAGGGAGAGGACCGCGCAAGCGAAATAATCTGGTCACGATTGGAAGTAAGGGCGTGAGTGTAAGCCCGCTGGGTAACACTCCTGGCTATCTCGTGGTTAAGGCTTTGGCCTTTTACGGGTTTGTGGCGGAGCAGACGGTGGACTGTATTTGTCCAAGTCTTCTGCGCTCACTCCAGGGAGATAGAACGACTAATCGTTAAAACTTCCTGAGGTGACGGGCTCGCCCGCTGTAGTCGAAAACCCTAGTTGTAGAATCAGGTCATGACAAAAAAATATATACTAGTTCAATTACAAACCCGTTCAACCCCTGCAATTATACTAACGAAATGAACGGAATCTAACCAAAAGTGATGGCCGAGCGCGGCGACTGGTGGCTGCCAGTCAGCCACTAGTGGATGCGATTGGTAGCCGCGTCTAGTGGCTTGACTGAGCCATTAGTGGTCGCGTCTAGTGGTCACCACCGGTGGCCCGGTGTGGGGTTAGCCTTAAGGTGCTCTTCACCGGGAGCATTTGCCTGTAATGTAACATTTTAGATCCCATTTTGAGCATTACGTTACAATGCTGCCTCTCTGACTGACGAGCATTCGCCTGTAATGTAACATAGATTCGCCTGTAGATAGATTGTATCATTACAGGTTGCGCACTGTAATGCTCGGATCTCCTCCCTCACCGATGTAATGCTCGAATCTGTAACGTTACATTCCACTCTAATGCTCCCGGTGAGGGAGCACCTTTAAATTCTTCACACTATTTAACGTACTTATACTAGTCCCATTTTATTTGCAGGTATCTAAGGGGGAACCGTTGCACACTCCTGTATGTGTGCTGGATGTCGAGCTTCCGAAGAACGTGGCACCCAGGGCTGGGAAATCTCACCTCGAATTCTTGAATCTCGATCAGTCAGGCATGTATCTATATATATTTAAAAATGGATGTTAGTATATCTGTCTGTCCGTCTGTCGCTCTTTTGTATAGACATTTGAGCAAGCATAATATTTTCGCACTATTCTTTTTATTGTATTTTGCCACCAGATGGCGCTGCAGCTTATGAACTTCTATAACGCTCTACCAATCACCTATTGGTTTATTATGATAAAATTATAATTATTCTGATATATCTTACAGGTTTCGATGCACTAAAGGATGAACTAAGTCACTGGGGGGATTCCTTACATCATCAAGGAGCCCCGGGAGCCCCGTTGGCCAATATTACCCTCAATGACACACTCCATATTTCTGAGAAAGTATGTATTTAAACCAATTGACAGCCAGGATATTTCAGGATATATTTAAAGCCGTATGGATATTTAAAAAATCTTTGTATTCTTCAGGATATCAGCAATGGCGACATAAATCATAGAAACGATAAAACCGAAAAAGATTTGAAGAATTCAACCGCTGTTAATAAGAATATTAGTAAGTTGCTTTTTTTTGCAGTACTATAAGTCTTACATTATTTATTTATAACGTACAAGAAAAAAATACAAGGACATGCATACTGTTACTGAAGAATAATTAAAAACAAACATTAATATAGCGAAAAACATAGCTCTATGCATATAAATATGCTAGCATATCCGATACGAGGCAAAATGGCACAACCAACTAGACCTAGAAGGTCTGTCTCTGGCTGTGCTGTGTTATACCAACTGTATGTTTGTTAACTCGGAAACTAACGAATTTGATTGATTTTCAAAGATTTTTATATCTAACAAATGTGTGTATTACACAAATTAAATTAAAATTTTAAGTAGAAAAAAAACTGCTATTAAGGACTATAAAAAAACTTTACATTATCTTATATATAATAATGAATCGCCGTCTGTTAGTCTCGCAAGATCTCGAAAATGACTCGACCGATTTGAATTATTATTTTTTTGTTTTGTTTGCCTTGATTCAGGGGTGGTTTACAAGAAAAATATTTAGGAAAAATTAAAAGAAACAACTGAAAATCGAAAAAATCAAAATTGGTCATTTGTCAGTCAAAATGGGAAATAGGCCACTTTCAATAGATGGCGTTTGCGGCGATCCTATTGTTTGACATAACTGTTATTCCGTGCGATTGTGTAAAATTTCAAAAAGTCGAAAAGTCGAAAGAGTCAAAAAAGTCAGAAGAGTCAAGAAGAAAAAAATTCGAAGAAAACGTCTAAAAAGTCAAAAAAGTCGAAAAAGTAAAAAAAAGTCCAAAAAGTCGAAAAATGCAAAACAAAAAGGCGAAAAAATCGGAAAGGTCAGAAAAGTCGAAAGCCGAAAAAGTTGGAAAAGTCGAAAAAGCATTTATATTTGTATATCATGTAAATTAAATCTTTTTTAATCTTTTTAAATTAAGACTTTCATTTAATCACCAAACGAAACTCAGACCGTACATGATTCGGCCATATTATAGGTTTCAATGAATTGGATTTGGAAGGTTGATTAGGATCAATAATAAACGCTTATGAAGAGTTACAATCAAATCAATTTTAGGTGGTACGAAGTTCACCGGGTCATCTAGTATTCAATAAATTTAAGTGAAAAATAAGTAATAATGTATAGACATATATATGTGTAATATTGTATAATGTATAGACATATACATAAGTAATAATGTATAGACATATACATAAGTAATAATGTATAGACATATATATAATGTCATAAAAATATAAATATAAAATCGATGTTTGATAGTATTCTTAAATTTTGTATTTTAACTTTCAGGTATTACGAACGGGAACGCCCTGGATGTAGACTCGAATAAAACCAAAGCCACTTTTGACTCCGACGACGACAAGACTCCGTTCTCAACCCTCGAGAAAAATCGACGTCCTTACAACGATTCCACCATAGAGGACCCTACGAATACCATAAACAACGTTCATGACGGTCCGACATCCAAAGACACCGCTCGGGAGAAGGACAAAGCGCCACAACCACCTGCAATCAAGGAAGAATTGCTCGATAAGGTATGTTCAAAAGTCATCCGACCGTTTATCGTCGCTTTGTACGAGTACGAGCGTACGATTTTTGTCCTTTTTGTTGCATTAGTGTATATAGCCACAGTATACCAACCAGTAGCTTTACTCTCGAGCTACAGGGCAATGCGGGAAGAGGTTGCGAGGAATGTGTGCAGAGGGGTACGTCGTTCGAGCGTTCGGATATCTGTGTAGGCCGAGTAGCGGAACATCTGGCGACCATATCCGAGCCCTTACGACTCGTGACGTATTCGCTTTGATTTCTAATTTTGTTCTAAGAGAAGCTACTGTCTGGGGTATACTGTGATATAGCTCAATTTTGAAGTAAGCGATCGTTCGTAATGTTGTTGATTGCTGTAATTGCCTACGAAATAGACTGGGAGATAGGGACAGAAAATTCTAAGTCATTTGTTACAAGTATGGCGACCATTCAGGAGTCAAATTAGGTAAACCAAAAATAGCCAGTGACCCAATTTCAAAGTCAAGTTGTCCCTTATCCTAGAACTGGTGGTTCGGAATAATCACTTTAACCAGTGGGAGGCCAAAAACGCCAATCGGTGTTGCGATGTTTAAAAGATCGTCTCGTAGCTATTTCGGCTAGCCTCCATAGTTAGTTAGTTAGTTAGTTAGTTAGTTAGTTAGTTAGTTTGACTGGGCTTTTTCCCGCACTTGGCCTCTTGATTGGGCCGTTGTGCGTGGCTCATGTTTCCATTTATGTTACTCCAGCCAACCCAGGCTGTCCCAGAAGGTTAGCAGCCTGTTTAGGTTGCTACAGGCCTCCGGGAGAGATGCTGGAGATTGTAGTATTCTTGCCCTTTGCTCTGCCACGCTCCTGCATTCCATAAGCACATGCTGTGGCGTTTCTTCTTCCTCCATGCAGCCTCTGCATAGAGGGCTGTCTGTCACACCTATGGTAAACAGGTGCTTGTTCAGGGGACAGTGGCCTGTCATAGTACCTATGACTTTACGGATTTTGTCCCTTTTTAATCTGGTGAGGTTGCGGGCAAGTTTTTTGGATGCTTCCGGAACCGCGTTCTTTGTTTGCCTGCATCCTGCGTTTTTTTTCCATTCTGTAAGGTGGGTTTCTTCGGTGTTCCTGCGTAGCCATGTTTTTATTTGGGCCTGGGGAATGGGCATCAAGGGTTCCGGTCCATATACTATTTCCTTTGATCCCCTTTTGGCCAGTTCGTCCGCCTAGCCTCCATATATAATCTATATATATAAAACAAAGTCGGGTTTGTTCTAACACTTATAACTCGAGAATGGCTAAACCGATTTTCATGGTTTTTTGATTTGTTGTATTTGTCTCCGTCCCGAATAGCAGAATAACTATTAAAAACAAAAATTGGAAAATTGACAAAAAATTAAAATAAAAGAACAAACGTTTTCCCATACAAAATGTAAATCCGTGTTTTTCTCATGGTCAGTTGTACGTGGCATGTTCTCGTGTCGGCAAATCATCCGCGTTATTTGTTCTTGCGTCTGATAAAAAAAACTAAAAATGTCGTTTATTCCAAGGTGCTTTAATGAAGAAAATTAAACCGAGTGTATCCCATGCTGCACAATATGTAAATAGTTTAATTCAATCATGTCTGGCTGACACTGGCGATTGATATACTTAATTTTTGTACTTTTATAAAAAAAAATTGTGTTACTATCTTAATAAAGTAGTGAACTTAGTATTTATTTTGTATTCATTGTATTACTTTCATAAAATCATAAATTAAGGTCAGCTAATCTGTAACACTACATTCATTGACTGTTAGGCGGTACGAAGTTCGATCAAACGCAATAACAAGACACACACTTACACACATGTTAGGCGCACACATACATATAACACATCATAGTAGGGTTGGTTGTCAGAGATTATCATATGACAATAAACCCACCCGTTGTGATATTTCACAATAAAGACACAATGTATAAACAAACAAACAAACATGCACTTTTGTGCGGACTGCACGCTTCTGCATAACGAAGGCCCTCTGCCTGTCGGCTGCACGCCCCGCCCCATGACTCCGCACCGTGCGTTAGCAGTGAATGAACATATGCAAAGTAACACATGCGCAGCGCGGATAAATCAAGAAATGAAGCGGTGCGATATAAAGCATAGTACTTTTTTCCCAATTTATCATATAAAGCATCGATAGGTGCCATCACAACTCGTTATCGATTACGAATCTTAAGAACTTCGATACTCTAGTGATTCGATACATTCGTAACCGAATCTTGAGAGCTAATGTATCATTCTGAAAATACAGTGTATGGCCAATAATTCTCTTCTTTTTAGGTGAACGATATGTTTTCAAATTTGGCCCAGCCAAAGGTGACAGAGCCCGATGATGACGATCCAGAAACTGTCTACTCCACAAAACTTGTCATTGAGGAGAACGACTACGACGTTCCGAAGGCCCTGAACCAGAACACTGTCAACTTCAATGAAAATGTTTACGAGAATGCAAAGGTTTGCCTAAATAAGTAATTTCTTTTTAATCTCGTATATCTTACGCATAGCTGTGCTATAGAGCATTAAGCATTACGCATTAGAGGATAACGCAAAAATAAATTAAATACAAACGGAGCTGCCATGGAATTCACCAACTGGAGTCGGGCCCATCATAATACTATATTACACTTCTGGGGAGTGAGCGGTGGATTCTGGACTAACGACCGGCTGTGGTAGGTCTAGGACAGCTGTCTTGCCACATGTGAGCGTGCACCTTACCACTTATTCACTCCCCATTCGAAGCCATAGAATTTGAGATGCGGAAATCGCTGTTTTTTAGATAATTTTTCTAGAAAGGTGTTAATTATTTTCTTGGAGAGACCAAGATCTTTCAAGAGGTGAAACAGATATTTGGCTGCCAGGCCATGAGCGCCAATTTCCGCCGCTTGAATGTGAACAGTGAAGCCATTTTGGTTGACGGCATTTGCGAGATTGTAGTATTTATTTAGTTTGTACTCTTGTTTTTTGGGATATTTCATTCGTATGGAACAGTTAATTCTACAATAGGCTATCTTCCGACTCCTTTCTAGAAAATTTATCTAAAACTACGATTTCCGCATATCAAGTTCATTAGCTTCAAAGGGGGAGGGAATGGGTGGTAAGGTGACGCTCACATGTGGCAAGAGAGCTGTCTTAAACCTACCACAACCGGTCGTTAGTCCGGAATCCGCCACTCACCTCCCAGAAAATTAAAAAAAAAAAAAAAAAATACTTTCTGTAAGGGCAGTCAAGTTTTTTATTCTTTTTAATATATTTACTTGTCATATTTATTAATTTCTAACTGTCGCCACTAACTATTTCATTGTTCCAGATTGTGAATAACGCTGTAACACTTGAAGAAATACCCGAAAAAACCAATGTTGTAATATCTGACCTGCAATCGGATATAAACGAAAGACGCTACGCTTTAGAATTGGACATAAAAGCTCTGCAGTCGGGGGCGAGCTCGAAAAAGCAAGACGTAGACGACAACTTGCGAGAGACTTTCGAAGTCGCCAGTAAAGTGGTAGACGAGATAATAAACGACGCCGAACGCGCCGTCTCGGACCGCATAGAGGAAACGTCCAGAGTGGCCGGTAGGGAAGTGGAGGACATTGTCAAGGAAGCGGAGCGCACGGACGCGGCGGCGCGCTCGCTCGAGCGGAGCGAGGAAGGCGGGCGGCCGAGCGCCGACCAGAGGTTGGTTGAATCGCTGGCGGAAGGGATGGGCGTCTTGCAGCATATCCACTCCAAGGTGGGCGATGCGACGGACAGCGCTGCGGCAGTCGAGGAACGGCTCATCGGAGACGCTAACGACGCTGCGGACCAGCTCTTCGGAGTCCGAAAACGTATGTATACACAGAAAAACAGTCATTATCGTGTATAGTATCAAAGCTCGACAATCTATAAAAAGTCGAACTACCGGATGTGAGAGAAAAAAATATTTTATTTGACTATTATTGATCATGAAGCTACTCTTCATCAGTTTGCTGATTTTTTTGAGAATTTTAGAATGATTATTATTATGATTAATATTATTATTATATATTTAATAGGCAGGCAGCTTATGCTGATGCGCCTGTGTCCGTTCTTGCATTACAATTTATGTGGAATAAGTCCAGTTTATTTTTTTTAAAGTCATTGACACTTTTGGCATTGATCACTTCACTTGGGAGAGCATTCCATTCGTTTACCACTCTACTGCTGAGGAAATGTTTCTTGGGATTTGAATGGAATGATTCACGCTGGAGTTTCAGATGATGCCCACGCAGATGTGTGTTAGTGCTCATGGTGTAGATAGTCTGCATCCCAGGAACGTCATACGATGCAGTTAGGATCTTATATATCTCGATTAAGTCACCCCGTGCCTTGCGTTGCTCCAGATTGGTCAAACCGAGAGCCAACAATCTTTTCTCGTATGTTAGATGCTTCAAGTTAAAAGGCAATTTAGTCGCTCTTCGCTGGACCTTCTCTAGAAGATCAATATCCTTCCTAAAGTGTGGATTCCAGATCTGATAGGCGTATTTTCTTCCCATTTTAGGTCTTCGGTGATTATTACGCCAAGATCCCTTTGTGAAGCACTAAGACGGGTGTTTTCCAGAAAGTACGGCTTCTTAGGGTTCTTTTTACCGAGATAAAGACTATTTTTGCATTATTATTTATTATTATTATTATTATATTATACACTAGCAGCTTAGGTAATATATTTATTAATTTTACTTCTCAATGCCTTGATTTTAATGTTATGTTGATTAGTAATAAGTGAATAAACAAAATAAATAAAAATAAAATAAATAAATAAATCGTATAACCTGCCATGGTGATTTGGCACCAGTGACTGAATAATAAACAACAGTTTTGTCAGACACCGCCAAAACAACATGGCCGCCACTTACTGTCAGCATCGACCTGCCCTTATTCAACAACCCTATACATTCTGATGCCAAGTCCGCTGCGGAAGGCTTTCAAATCGACTATAACACCTTCATTGGCTGAAGTGGTAGATTTCTGATATCAGTTCCGTATATTTGGTAGCCAAGATACTCTTCTCCATCGCAGACCTCTTTACCTTGAATTACAAGACGCATAATGCTGTATCTTATGAGATGACGCATTACATGAGCAAAGCATTCGATTTTGCGGATCTTTATTGTCCTCAATATTTATATGTTCTTGCTCAAACGCTTTAAGACATCGTCACTCCTGACTCTGTCACCTGAGTCAAGCTGGGTTAGCTTATACATAATATCCTCCGATAGACCCACATATTCTAAGGCTTCAAGCTTTATTGATAGTTCAAGAGGCAGCGACAAAAAGCGCAAGAGTTTTGTAAAAGCGGATACTTGCAGATCAGACAGTATTTTGATCATAGAATTCTGGGGTAGTCAGCAGGCCAGACTCCAGGACACCTGCCGTTGGCGTACTGGGAAAGGTGTAATTTTAAGTGTTTTGGAAAAGCTGAAAATTCATCAGTAGACAGTGGATGCAATACAGAACTCGAAACAAATGGTCAGACTGCATTACTACATACATGTCACAATAATAAATAAATAAATAAATACAAACGGAGCTGCCATGGAATTCACCGACCGGAGTCGGGCCCATCATAATACTATTTTTTTACACTTCTGGGGGGTGAGCAGTGGATTCCGGACTTACGAACCGGCTGTGGTAGGTTTAGGACAGCTGTCTTGCCACATGTGAGCGTTCACCTTGCCACCCATTCACTCCCCCTTCGAAGCCATAGAATTTGAGATGCGCAAAGTCATATATATTGCACGGCATCATAAGTCATCATAAGTCCATTATATTGCACGGCATATTAGACCGATGCGTAATAGTTACCGACAAATACGTACCGGTGTATCTGCAGGAACTTCATTTTTGTGACATGTACGAAATAATTCTGACGCCACGTGTTCTGTTGTTGAGCAGAAACTGTCAAAAAGTTATTTGCGAGGAATTACTAAAAGCATTTAACCCTTCGGCTACGTAACGACCAAATTTGGTTGCACATCAGAACACCGTTGACTACGTAACGACCAATATTGTCGGCTTGCTCCCGGAACGCACAGTAATATTATTTTCTAATTCGAACGCATCCTAAAATCCATACCAAATATCTCATTATTACCACAGATACATAGACAGCCGTTAGAATAATTTCGCGCGTCATTTCGCGGATATTTCGGGTAAAATTACATTGTCAAACATCCTCTTTTTTTTTTTTTTCGAGAAATAAATTTTTTTATCGGTTTTTATGACTTAATATCTAAATATTTTTGTGTGCAAATAAGCAAAACGAAATATTAAATTTGATAGAGAATCTAATAAAGATCACGATAGTATTTACAATTTCTAAATAGGGTTCCGTATTTTTCCGTAAGACAAGTAAAGTTAGAAATGCCGAGTTTTTTTTCACTTTTTTGACTTTCTCATATTTATTCATAATTATCTAATTGTTTTACAAAATAAGATTTCAATGTTCTATATACAAAATTTCAACGCTATCATTGCACAGTTGTTTCTTTTTATGATTGCTATAGTAGTTCCATATTTATAGTACTTTTTGTCGAGCGCGGCAATATTGCAAGAAATTCCAATAAATTGCCGCGGACTGCCATGAAATAATGCCGCTACTCGAAGGGTTAAGAGGAATCACCAGATAAGGTCATCAACTCGTGCCTACAAGATGCCACTGCAATGACCTACAAAAAAATCAATCATCTGCATATATTGTTGATGTTTATGCCATTTACCTTAACCTCAATTTTGACTGTATGTAGTGATTCCTTAAAGAAACGCATTAGCCCCCCAGCAATCGTATCCTTCAGTGCTGTCTTTCAAAAGGGCATGCATATAAAGGGTCATGGGGAAATATTATCAATATCATTTTTTTTGTGAAAACGTGATACCAATGCCATTTCGTGACTTGTTCCCAAATAAATCGAAGCACGAATTGATTGTGAAAATAAAGATCATATGAAATCGAAGACTATCACGGTTGTTTGACACTATAAATAAGATAAAAACGAATTTACCGCATGAAGTTTGTCACACCCGACGTTTCGACAATGTTGCAACATCGCTGAAACGTCCGGTGTTACAAACTTCATGCTGTAAATTCGTTTATTTCTTATTCATAAACATTCTGTCTGTTCTTAAATGAAGGGAGAATAAAATGTGTAATGGGAAAGACCGATCAATGGCCATGCAGTGTTTGTTGGACCCTGACCATTCTTTCCTATCAGGAAAGAATGGTCAGGGTCGTGTTTGCTTTTTTCTGAAACATAATTTAAGTAAAATGTATTTTTTATAGAAACTCAAATATTTTCAATAATATATTATTCTTATATTATAGTTTTGCTTTTCTTCTGAGGTATAATTGTAGAATGTATTTTTTTATAGAAACTTAAATATATTTGTCAAACCCTTGCTTCTGCTAAAATGTAATTTTTCAAGTTATTTAATTTTAAAAATGATATTGATCATCATTCCACGTGACCCTTCATATAAAATCTTCCATACCTTAAATCCTATATTGAAACTGCTGATTAACATACTTTGTTATATCCTTATTTTCAAAGCACATCCTTACTAATTATGTATGTAATTAATTCACGACAGCATCTAACAGCAATGCAAAAGCTGACCACAGCAAGAACCTGATTGAAGCGGAAATTGCCAACTCCAGCCCTGGTAAAAAGGGCAAGAACCAACCGTCGGGGTAAGTTCGCACACTTTGCACATCATAACTAACCTTGCCTTCCTTCATTTAGGATTTTGGATAGGCCTATTCAAATCTGACAGAAGTAAAAACCTGGTACTTTAGCGACATGGTAATGGTCCTTTAGCAGATTAAATCGTATTCCGATACTTTATGTTTAAGCATAGTGATGGTGGTATATAAAATGCCTGTAATCGCTGAAATAACAACAAATACCGTTGAATCTCGATGCTCGACATGTTATTCAATCACTCAAGAACTGAAGCAACACTCGCCTAATTCTTACATGAATTTACTGAATAAATATTTTTATTAAAAACTGGCCGCTATTGTCATTTATAAGAGACTTGAGTGAGGGCAATCATATTATCGGACGCGTCCGCAAGCCGCGGCTTATGGACGCGACTGAACAGTATGCACAGTCGTTTGGGACGCGGCTTGCCAGATCTCTATCGGACGTCCGAAGCCTCAAGGTGACGTCCGATAATGTGCACGGCTCAATAGAAACTCATTACACAGATAACCTTTCAGTCGCGTCCATAGGCCGCGGGTTATGGACGCATCTGATAATATGATTGCCCCTTTAGGCCCTCTAGCAAGTCTACTGCCCACCCACCATTGACAGCTAAATGTCGCGGGGCAGAACGTGGGCTGCCAGTAACCTAGCCAGCAAGCAAAAAAATATATATTTTTACTGAGGAAGTAAATTATGTATATTATGCCCTTAAAATTATTCTGTTTTATGCATTGTTTTATTATCGGTTTAAAATTTACTACTGAATTTGTGATTTTTATTATTTTTATTGCAACGCTGGGTCCCATCAAACTTGCAGAAGGCAGATTTGCAGACGGCAATCTTGCAGACGGCATTCTTGCAGGCGGCAGTTTTGCAGAAGGCAATCTTGCAGAAGGCAGTTTTGCAAATGTCAAACTGACCTTTCGAGGGTCGGCATTTTTGCAGACGGCATTTTTGCAGAAAATGAAGTTAGAAGCAAAACATCGTATTTAAAATTTAGTGTTACCAGAGTAGAAATCGACAAAAGCCGCGTTTTCATATGTCAGGGTAGGGAAACCAGTCCACTTCTTTGAGTGTCCTCTCCATCGCGGATCTCAGCAATCAACTTTCGATTTTAGGGAAAGAAAAACCTAACCTAACCTAACAGAAAAACTTAAAACATTTTTTTTAATGTTTAGTTTGATGTACTGAATCATCCACTACAAGGATGCCGGTAATTAAAGGACTATCCTGTAAACAATGTAATGACATCTAATATAAAGTCGATTTAATGTATCGATAATATTAGATAATCGTAAGTGGTGTCGCAAAAGGCAATGTTGACAGTCAAAAAATAATTAATACGATAACATTGTGGAGAGGTAAAAATATTCACCACTTTAATTTACCCTGACATGATAATTTGCTACTTCTTTTTCTAAATTTAAAATTAATAACATATGACCGCTTTACTGCTTTATTTTTGGTTTGTAAAATAATATAAAATTATTTTATTCGTGTAATCATGTCCTAATGCGCCATTCTCAAACGCTGCTAACTTCGGGTTTGTATGCAAGTTTGCTTTCTGCAAGAATGCCGTCTGCAAAAATGCCGCCTGCAAGGTTGCCGCCAGGTTGCCGCCTGCAAGGTTGCCTCCTGCAAATCTGCCCTCAACAAATTTGGAGCTGTCAAAAGTGACATTTGTGCAAGTTTGCCGCATGCAAAACTGGCGCCCCCCGCAACGCTGGCATACTCATATATTATGTTTCTTGACAAACTCACTGACAGCAACTGTCAAAAGTTTTTTGAGGTTAGGAATGATTGTTCGAGAGAATATATTATTACTCAGGCAGAAAACAGTGGAATAATGAAACGTGCACAGAAATTGATTTTTGGTACACTGTCGAATCTCAGCACAATTCATACATGAATCGCACAGGGTAGTGTTTTGGGCCCAATATTAGAAATAATTCACACAGCTGATCATCTGCAAGTTCAGAACATAAACTGAGACCTAGTGTATGATAACCATACATCTGCAATTCTTTAAAAGAGCCTAAATGAAAAAAATGGAAAATTACAAGGCTAACGAAGCAGAATCCATGTACGAGACATTCACCAATATAAGAGAGACGTTTCCAACAATACCGCTGAATAATATACAAAATCCAGGAGCCGATGAAGTGAAATACTTGGATCTTTATCTGGACAGACCGCTAACATGCAGAAAGCACATATACATAGAAGGCTACCAGTTAACCCCTCAAAACAGTAACATCCCGAATCGGGTACGATGTATTGTAGTCAATGCTCAGTATTTGTCCCAAAACGGGTACGAGCGCCCCGCGACAACCCGCGCTCTCAACGAACTGAATTTACACCAAAATCACAGTGCAACCACCCCCTGTTAGATATGGGTGAGAAAGACGGATAAATTCTGTATTGTACTATTATTCAGTCGTGCTTCTCGCAGTCTAGAATCCCGATATAATTGTTTGTATTCTGGGGGGAGTGCTGCCATTGCTCAGATCTGTGCTTCTCTTCGGATATTATGTAGCTTCTCTTCGGATATATGTATGAAAATAAATAAAACAAACTAATAGATTTGGTAAATCATGTAATAATGTACACAACTGTGTTTACAATTTCTAGATAGGGTTTCGTATTTTGAGATAAAACATCGATATTGCTGAATAAGTGAGTTTTTAACAGTTTTCCAACTTTCTAATAATTATTCATAATTCTAATTGTTTTACAAAATGAGATTTTAATGTTTTATAATTCAAATTTCAATGTGATCATTCTGCAATTCTTCTTTTCATGATCCATCAAGTAGTTTCTCTCTTATGATCGTTTTTCTAAAGTGTTATATTTTTTACCTTCAACTCTCAGAAATGACAGCTGACTGCCAAGATTTACACCCGCCGCTTGAGGGGTTAAACTGGCTCATCGTCAGGAAGTCCCACTTATCACTGGAAAATCAACTACATCTGTACAAATCATTTCAAAGGGAAAAACTAATTGGGAATCACTGATCTAGACCAGGGTTTCTCAATGTTATATCCTCACAAACCCCTATTAAATTTCACAGACGGGTGTGAACCCCTTTTAAAAAATCTAACTATATCAGATAGTAAGGTTTTCATTTAAATAACAGAAAATACAGTCATAAAAATTATTATTGTTTTTTTTTATTCGTTTTATTATGGGAAACATACAGCGCATACAATATACTTACTTATACATAAACATAGAAAAAAATAAACACATTTCCTCGTTTCCTGCGAAAGTAATATTTTAAAGATATATCAGCATATTTACTTAAAAAATAATTGTAAAATAAACTAAGTTCAAATTAAATATGAAATTAACATAGGAAGCCACTGGTAAAGGCAGGGAATAGAAAGTTATTAGGAAGAAGGAGTTGGACGATGGTATATGTATGTATATATAGATATAAATATTTCTTTTTAAAAGTATTATTAATTAATTTGAATAATGGGTTTGTTTCTTGTCGTTAGGATTTCTGAATTTCGTTTTTATCATATCCAGGCATGAAAACCCACTCTCACAAAAGTAGTTGTCACGAAGGGCAAGAGGTAATTCACCGTTTTACGTGATCGCTTGGGATATTTTTTCTGTACTGCTGCCCAAAAATCAATTAAATACGTCTTTTTTAAATAACTGCGAAGGGCAATAATTCCTGTCGCGGCTTTGCTAGCCAGTCAGTCGCCAATCGCGTAAATCTGGTCACAAACCCCCTACGATCAACTGGCAAACCCCTACGGCTTACTAGATCATTAAAAATGATGGGAAACTATAGATAAATAAGTCTTTCTCTAACAGTGTTTTTTTTACAATTTGCAGAATACCAAAACTGAAGAAGAAAGGCAAGAAGTAACTACGAGGAATCCCTACACAAACTCAAAAGCAGCTGTTTTTAATATTATTATTATTATTATTATTAACTAAACAATTTTATTTATTTTCTATGCAATCGAAACAGTTCAGTAAGGCCTGATTTGCATTTTAAGCAAGCACACAAAATAGCAGCTTTTTTGTCGACCTCCAAATAGTCGCTATTTTCTATACCAGTATTTATTATTGTAATTTAATAGGGAAAAAAAAGTTTCGTTACTATTTTTGTACGCTGCTTTTTTAGTCCAGTCGTGTCGCTATATCGCCATAGCAAAAGTCGTGTAGCTCTGATTTTTGTCAATGATATAAAGTTTCGGCTTCTGAATAATTATTATATTGAATTTTCAACACCCTGCAACACCGCTTGCACTGCCGACTTGACCGAAGCTAAAAAACTTGCCCGCAACCTCACCAGATTAAAAAGGGACAAAATCCGTAAAGTCATAGGTACTATGACAGGCCACTGTCCACTAAACAAACACCTGTTTACCATAGGTGTGACAGACAGCCCTCTATGCAGAGGATGCATGGAGGAAGAAGAAACGCCACAGCATGTGCTCATGGAATGCAGGAGCGTGGCAGAGGAACGGGCAAAAATACTACAATCTCCAGCATCTGTCCCGGAGGCCTGTAGCAACCCAACCCTGTAGCCTTCTGGGACAGCCTGGGTTGGCTGGAGTAACATAAATAGAAACATGAGCCATGCACAACGGCTCAATCAAGAGGCCAAGTGCGGGAAATAGCCCAGACAAACTAACTAACTAACTAACTTGACCGAAGCTGAAAAATGGCAGCTAAGATCAGGTTTTGCACAATATATCCCGTACAATATGCTTTTAGTGAATGGTCTTGGTGGATAATATAGAGGGGAAAGATCTGTAAATTTACTATATTTTTGGGAGATGAACGGTTACCGAGTTACACACGTTGTTTGGTGAGCGTGCGGTTCAGGCGATGGAATATGGTGTCCGCTAGCTGTCAAACGTATCATTTGAACCCGCGTGCTGACAGACCACTGGAGAGTTATCAGCTACAACGAGCAAAATCGTCACCCCGGGCTAGTATAACGATACGTGATCGTTCTTTCAGCCGTGGGATGAGCGTAGAAGACTTAGAGACAACTAGGGTTGTCGACTATTTTTGGGATTCAACTTGTCAATCGGCTGAGGGGCCGAGGCCTGAAGGGTTAAATGCCTTCTTCTCTTTGGAGGTAGGCACGTCATAGCTGTCCTAACTTTATGGATTCCTAAATCTTTTTACAAGGGGATTCCATCAGGGTCTATAATTCCATGCCATATAAAACCATAGTCAAATGCATCTAAACAATCTTATTCTTAAAGGAGGGCGAATGCACTTCTGGCTTTCACTATACGACATTTTATCTCTATTTCCTTCTTCCCAGAACTTAAATTTCTGGATGCGGTTAGTCCCGTTTACATAAATATTTGCAGTGATATTTCGTTATTTTCTAATGATGTTGACTTTGGTTTTCTTTTTATTTATGTTACATTTCGCACTTTATAACCCTGCTAGAAATCAGAGCTACCCGTATCTTTTGCAATGTAAACCTCTTTTTTTGGCTAGTTTAACTGGACTATTTGTGTCTCTTTCTCGAGCCTCATACCATCGCCATTCGTTCACCGCTTCTAGTCTGTCTCAAGCACTAAATCACGCATTTTTAAGTATATATTTTCTATATTTTAATCAGGCAAAAATTGTGCCAAAATCGACTTTCAATCATTTTGTAATTTGGAAAAATTTGACAAAAATCTGCATGACAAAACGGGAACAAGTTCCAATATATACTTATAAGCCCAGTGTTTTTTTTAAAGCTTTTTATTTTGTTACGTAAGGTTGTACAAACGTACAAAATGATGAATGAAAGTTAACTTTTAGCTAGAGCTTAAGAATACTTGTACCTGAGAGGCTAATAATGGTAGAGGCGAAAATGTAAAGGAAGGCTTGATTTCACGATATTTTAAGACAATACACTTTGGTAATTACATGCCGGTAAAATGAACTACATGTCGTCCCTATGAAGCCAGAATATTGCAAGCGATATTTTTATGCAAATCATTTTTTTCATTTACTTTCTCGACCCAGCAACCGACAATGAGGGAAAGTATTGTGAACGCGCTTTTTTTTTTCGAGATGAAGATGGAAACGTTTATTTTGAGCTCCTCTGAGATGATTAAGATCATTTCCAATGTGTGTCTGTCTGTTTGTTTGTTTCTACTCTTTATTGTGACATTTCACAATGGGCGGGTTTATTGTCATACGACAATCTCTTACAACCAACTTTACTATGATGTGTGCTTGTAACAAGTGTGTGTCTTGTTATTGCATTCGATCGACTATTTAAATGCAATTCCGTTAATTTTATCGCAACGGAAAATGCTAACCCAGCCAGGAATCGAACCCGGAACCTTACAATGATAGATCAGGCGACCTGACCACTGTACCATCTTTCCATCTGTCTGTCTCTTTTTGTGCGTTTTCCTCCACGATAGCGCCCAAATGCTTAATCCGATTAAGCTGATATTTGACATGCAGGCATCAAATGATTGACTGTAAGATATCGCTATAGCGATAACTCCGCAATTTGTGCATAAATTGTCTTTTTTTATAAAGCCAGTGTAATATTCATTAAGTAATGTTTTTTTATAGCACAAAAAAGTAATTCTATTCTATTCTATTTGGTCATGGCAAGAGTTGTAGCTGAAATTGATCTGTGAAATCGGTGATATATTTCAGTCTTGAAATATTGGACTTATGGACTTCAAATTTGTACATAGATGCCTCGTAAGGGTCGAAATCACATTGAGTTTTCGCCGGTCAGTATATTTGCGTAAACGATAGAATTGAAAGTGTGTAATGCGTTGCATTGTCACTATCTGGTCGCCGACTATCCCTTTCAATCAGGTCAACCTCCTTTCCAAACGGACATAACGCTCAAAATCCTTATATAGGTCCTTAGCTACTTGCGGGGAAAGTTTTGTGGTGACATGACCGTTTTTTACTTCCATGGCAGAGGAAAGTATTGTGAACGCATGTGTATGTGTGTAGTCCTCTACGATAGCGCCTAAACGCTTCATCCGATTGAGATGACATTCTGCATGCAGGCATATTTCGTCCACGACAAGAGTTAAAAAAGGCTGTAGTTGAAATCGGTCCATCAGAGGGCGCCGCTAGCCATACTTTAATCTCGAAATATTGCAAACATGAAATTCAGTACACATATTCCTTGCTGGACCAAAATCACATTGTGAATATTCGGTTGCAATATCTCGTATACAGACGACGCAAGTTATATTAAAAGTACGACATATTTAAGATAATACCATTTTTGTTGTTGCAAACACTACAGTTACAGTATTACAATGCGTAGATTGTTTTTTAAGCGCCATAATAATTGTCGTTTTTAATGCCTCCTGTAAAATTTGAAACATGTCGCTTGCGATACTACTGCTTTAACGGATGAATTATATTTCTACCGCAAACCTCACGCAAAACGGCCAAATTTGGAGCGCTCATTAATAGCCTATCGGGTACAGTGTTAGTTTTTTAAAATGTGATTTGTGTATTTGTTATTTATTGTCCCGACTGCGCACCGCCTCTTCAACTAATTCGTATTCTTTCTTTCCCATATTCTACTAGCGTTAAAAGAATAAAATATACTCGCTTATTTGTCATTTTAAAGAATAAAAAATAGCGCACGTTTTTAAAAATAGATAATTGAAATTATAAAATGGAAGAAAATTGTTTTTATAATTATTATTATTATCGATAGTTGAAGTGTTCTTAAATTATAACGGAAGTATAGTCATAAAAGAATGTTATGAGTAATATATATTACCTATTGTGTAAAGTACACCTAATTTTTTCTGAATTAAAGATTTTAATTTAAATTATTTTGAGTTTTTCTACTATTTACTAAGTAACCGATACGAAAATTATGAATAATTAACCCGCATACTTCAAGGGGGTGAATCAGTACCAGCAACTAAACAACTTTTGATAAAACAATTTGAGAAAAACTAAAATATTAGGACCTTCGATTGATTGAAAGCTTCGATTTCCTAAGAAATACCGTAATTTAAATTTCAAGTCATTTACCAAATTGCAAAATACTTCATGTCAAAGCGTCATCATTAGGCTTCAATTATCAGTCTGTGTCATTTCGTTGAAGTGTCAACAACGGTAATTTTGTTAGCTTCGAAGATGTCGAAATTTGAGCCGACAAAACGTCATTTGCGGGAAGCAATGCTTTTCTGCTTTCATCTTAAGAAAACTGCCGCGGAAAGTCATAGATTTCTGCCAGAGGCTTACGGGGAATATACTCCGACAAAAAGGACTGTTGAGACTTAGTTTCTCCGATTCAAAAGTGGTGATTTCGACGTGCAAGACAAAGAGCGCCCAGGCCAGGAGCAAAAATTTGAAGAAGCCGAATTGGAGTCCATACTCCATGAAAATTCGAGTCTGATGCTGGAAAAGATAAGTGAAGCGCTTAATGTTCATCCCTTAACCGTTTCGAGACGTTTAAAATCTACGGGAGTCATTCAAAAGGAAGGGTGTCTCGGCAAATCCGTCTCGCGAGATCAACAAATGTCTCAGCCTTGCACGAAATACCAAAAAAAATAATTTCGTTTGTTTACCGGGTTGAAGTACTTGCCGAAGACGTGGCAAAACTCAGTTTGCCTCTTTTGTTCTGTATTTCCACTAAACAAATAAACACACATGTAATCACGGCCTCTTTATTCAAAAAACTAAGTTAGGATTTTTTAGAATAGGCGAGAAGTTAAGCACATTTGCAAAGTTATTAATCTACTTTTTACGGACTAAAACACTACTTTTACACAAAATAATAACCAAAGAAATTTACTAATCACCAAAGAAAGTCACACACTTCTCACCGCCACTGATCATGAAAAAACACTGCCCTGATCATGTAAAAACATACTCTGACGGCTCTGCCGCCGGGCACCGCTTTATATTTGCTTTAACCCCCTCCAGAGAGCACTACCCCTGCGTGCTGTCGTTAGCTCGTTATATCGTCAAAATTTCTTATATCTCTATACTTTAAACTTTTTACATCAAGAATTATCTATCCTAATGCTATTTTTTTAATGACATTTCTTAATAACTATACATAGTTTTTTACTTACTTAAACACATTATAACGTTACTTTTTTATACTATCATGCATGCTTATAATGTTTCTTATAATAAACATAACATCTTATAATAACATCAAACATCTTATAATAACATATAGTTTTACACTTTTATTATATATTTCTAATACTATATTATTGACTAAAATGCGACTCTCATTTTGAAATTGTCAAATTCGGTATTTTGCAATGGAATTTTATAAGCACACGTGCGTTCATATCGTCTTTTGTAGCTTGGCGCCGGGGCCGTCCGCGCCGCTCGTCTGAGTGGTTTTATGATACCTATGCATATTTCTATTTTCGGATGGAACTTTTTGGTTTATGGTTTTGTTTGTGCGTTGTGCACTTTATTGGGGTAAAGCCGAAAGTCGGTATTTTAAATGTAATTTCCGAAAGAGGTTTTATTTTTTTAAATATTTTGCCTGAACCTAATGCTTTTATTACCTGACTTCGGGATGACTGATTTCGGCGTGTGTCGCCTTGTCGTCGTTTCTTTGTCTGGTTGCAACAAAGGGCATTGGGTTCCTCACGAGTTGAAGCCGAGAGACATCGAAAGACGTTTCCTGACTTGTGAAATGCTCCTTCGCCGTCAAAAAAGAAAGGGGTTTCTCCACCGAATAATCACCGGCGACGAAAAGTGGATCTCTTACAAGAACCCCAAATGTAAAAAATATCGCTCGTACCCCAGTGAACCACTTCCATCGACCTCAACAGCCACGCCGAAGAGAGACATCCACGGATCCAAGGTAATGCTTTGCATTCGGTGGGACCAAAACGGTCTCATCTATTACGAGCTGCTGAAACCTGGAGGAACCATCACGGGTGATCGCTATCGAGCTCAGTTCAAGAATTTGAGCGATTCTGTAAAGATCAAACGGCCGGAATACGCTAAAAGACTCGACAAGGTAATTTTCCAGCATGACCATGCTCGACCACACGTCGCGATGCAGGTCAAGAACTTCCTGGAAACGCTTCGCTGGGACATCCTACCTCACCCGCCATACTCCCCAGATATTGTGCCATCCGACAATGGCCCATGGCCTTTCCGAGCAGCACTTCCAGTCTTTCGAGGATATTGAAAAATGGCTGGATTCGTGGATAGCCTCCAAGGACGAAGACTTCTTCCGCCGGGGAATCTGTCTCGTGCCAGAAAGATGGGAGAACGTCATAGCTAGCGATGGACAATACATTGAATGAAATGCACTTTCCAATTTGCTGCGAAATAAATGTTTAATATCACAAAAAAATCGAAGTTTTCAATTCAAAGACCTGATATATATTTTTTTCAAAACAATTTTTTTTTTTTTATTGTAGATTAAAAATTTGATGAATTTTTCATGACAGGGCTGCTGCACCCAGTGTTGTCTTCCAACAAGGGGACTCCTCAACGGTCAACAGCACAAACACAACATTCTGTATAGCATTAATTATGATAACCCCTTTTAAGTTCCACTATGACATGGCTGCTGCACTCAGAATTGGTTCGGGACAGAGCATTGGTTCGGGACAAAAGCTTGTTTTTAAAAATGTGTTTTAACTATTAACTTATTTGAAGTCAGTTAATAAAAGTTTGACAAACGTTTGGAGTCTCACGTTTGGAGTCTCATTGGCATACTACTATGGGCCAATGCCGTCAATGTAAACGATATATTTATTTTGCAAAAACGGGCAGTGAGAGCCATTAACCCCTCGCGTACCAGACGGCCCGAAACGTCCAGAATTGATATTTACCGTCGAACCCCAGACGGCCCGAAATGGCCAGGCGAGGCCGACCGCTAATTATGTTAGTACAACTTTGACTAATAATTATGAATAATCTTTATTGCTTTACATAACGACGTTACAAATATCTAATAGCAAATTTCAATAGGAATATAAAACAGGTCTTTTTTAGACGATCGGTGTGACAGTTTCGGAGTAATCGTTTTTTTTCTGAAACGCCATCTTTTTTTTGAGACTCGCGAATTTCTTACGGGCCGTAAGGCACACATTAAAATTCAAACCGCGGGCCTCGAGGGGTTAAGGGTCCAAATCTTTATTTATAGAATTATGTGTTTCCACGATATGTGACATTTTTGGTCATGAATGTAAATGTGAATTCTATAAGAAAAAGAAAACATGTTTAACGCAATTGCATATACACAATGAACAAGTCACTTTATAT
This sequence comes from Micropterix aruncella, assembly GCA_944548615.1. Taxonomy (NCBI): domain Eukaryota; kingdom Metazoa; phylum Arthropoda; class Insecta; order Lepidoptera; family Micropterigidae; genus Micropterix; species Micropterix aruncella. Next base: position 13,456,635 of record OX155976.1, read on the forward strand.
CCATTCATTACAGGCTGCCACTTCAAAGTTCCAACGCACAACTATGTACATATAGAAGCGTACATTTTTATAACAAGCTGCCACAAAACTTGAAGGATATTAATAATTATGTTGAGTTTAGAAAACGAACAAAACAATATTTGTTATCTAAATGTTTGTACAATTGGAGTGAGTTTTAACTTTGGGGTTTATGTTATTTTATTTAATTGTTACATTTGAATTTTTAGCACGCTGTGTCATCTATCGGTAGGTAAAATATCGCTAATAAACAATAGCGATATTTTACCTACCGCTAGATGGCGCATCGTACCCAGCGCTTTTTATACTATTTTTAGAAAATCAATGTTTTAGGATTTTTAAAAGAAAATAGATTAAAAAAATATAATTAAAATAAAAGAATCTGGAAACAGTACTGCTTCCAGATTCCCCCGACTGTTAGTCAGAGTGCGCAATCGATTGGCTTATGCCGGTGCGCAGACCGTCCAGGAGCGCCAGAAGGTTGATTCCCAGGGGAGACTAACCATAAGGCCATCTTAACCCCTAGAGCCCCAATTGGCCGATATCGGCCACAACATGATTCAGCGTGACGTTTAATTTTAATTTAATTTGTTTTATTTTATTATGTTAATATGTGGTTTGGCAGTAATTAATGTTTTCGAGAGGCAGTGTCGTAATTCAATTTTTTTACTAGTTTTTACTTGGGATGTCAATTTGTCAATCGGCTGAGGGGCCGAGGCGGGAGGCCTGAAGGGTTAAAGATGATCTCAGGAATAATAGCTCCCTTCATAGAACACCTCAACTCAACCCATATATACCAACCTAAATAAACGCCGAAAGCATCAGATAGAGCGGAGCTGTGGATATAAGACGAAAAGTAACGGCACTTTATCGTCCTATATCAATTTGTCTTGCAACTTGTTTACGATTATTTAGCAGATTTCTAGATTAGCACACCGCCAGCGCGGATATCGCAGCACAGCAGTCATCGCCACAGAAGATGCCATGTACCCACTCCCATCTCATCCTTTCACCTTTCATCATATCGAGCTAATGACCTCCAAATGTTACCAGTTGCTGGGATTCATTTGGAGGGTAACGAAGCCTTTCAAGGATTTCCGCGTTGTTATGCTCCTGTTTACATCGCTTGTCCGGATTAGATTGGAGTTTGGCAGCGTGGTTTGGAATCCATGTTATGAACAATATGTTTCAGACATTGAAAGAGTTCAGAAAACGGTTCTGAAATTGATGCGTTTTAAATTCTTTCACGAAATAGAATTCTCCGATTACAACGCCCAAACTCACTTTTTTGAATGTCAATCTCTGAAGACGAGACATACTCTTATAGATCTTCTCCTCATTAATTCACTCTTTACCCATAAGCTCGTCTGCCCTGATCTACTCAGTTGTTTCCCGCTGAACGTTCCGTCGACCCACAGATCTCGTCGTTGTGATGTCTTCCGCCCGCCGCATTGTTCAACCAATAACGCTCTATTCTCGCCGGTGCCCCGTATAATGCACTCATATGTGAAAATTGTAAATTGCTTTGATGGTATGCTTCTAAGTAAATCTCAATGCAAGCAACTCGCCTCTGCAAAAATAACGGACTAAAAAAAACCAAACTGAAATTAAAATAAAATATTCGAAGAGTATAACAATGTAGGTAAATTATTAATAAGTAGAAAACGTTTTTAGATTTATATCAAATAACTCAATGTAATATTATCTCTAGACTGATGTAAATCTGTTGTTTATAGATGTTATAAAGAGAAAAAAAAAAATAATAAGGCACCTGAACGGTCCGGCGTCTTGTAAATTACCTGCCGCAGGGTACAGAGCCCTGCGACGCCATATCCTAAAAGCCGGACCAATGGGCCCGGCTCATGAGATTCCTCGCTCAAAGCACCATAGCTAGCAGAAGATGTCACAGGCCTTTTTTAGGGCCCGTTGTCTAAAATACTGATGACGGTGGGGGCAAAGATGCAGATGTAGGACGAAAAGTGAGTATTGATGTGGCTTTATTGTCCATGGCCATGGCCATGGACAATAAAGCCACATCATATTGGCCATGGCCCATGTTTTAAAAGCGACGGTTACCTGTTGGTATTGGTTTCGATAAAACTATCAATTTCGTTAAAACGAACGATTTCTAACGTCAAAATTGCATTATATATTGATCTGTTATAATAAAACAATCTATCATTATTTCAAACCGATAGTTTCCGCAGCCAGGAACACTTTAACACCTACTGTATGGAAAACAAGATATCATGTAGAGAGCAATCAAGAGCCGTGCGAGTATGGCATATCAGATTGCCTCGTGTGACATGACCTCCTGATACAAATCAGGTTTGAACTAGATTTGCAATCAACAGCATCACATGAGGAGGCATCAATTCGATATGCCATACTCGCACTCTCGATTGCTAATCTATTTCAAACCCTATTCATGATCATGTCTTGTCAAGAGATATCAATCCGATAAACAATATTTGCACGTTCTAGATTACAAATCTGCTTCAAGCCCGATTCGAAGTATCAGCATATTTTTTTGATACCAAGCGGTAGCTTGGTACCAGTGGTAGCTTGATACCTAGCATATGTTCATTTACTTGTGGAACCTTGTAATTGGCCTTATATACATATTAATTTGTAATAACCGTATACCTAGCTGTAAGATTCCTAAAATTAATAAAATAAAATAAAATAAATAAAAAATATCATTTCGACGTAGTTCGGATCCCTTTTAAAAAGTTCTAAGAATGCAGGAATGGACTACCTGCTCTATATTATATTCAATTGTACTATTTCAGGGCTGTTGTCTCTCTCCGACGATATTCAATATCGTTTTCAATATACTGCTGGAAAGCCTGACCCAGTTCGACAAGAAGTGGGGTTACCGTTTCAAAACAGACAGCCAATACACCTCGTCGTGCCTCGGTTTTGCCAACGACCTAACTTTTATCACCAGGATCCCCAAGCAGCTTTCCCAGCTTTCCCTTCCTCCCTCAGACCACATTCTCCCTCTCCCTGCCCCCCCCCCCCTCCAACACCCCCTCTCCCGACAGCCCCTAGATAAGGCGGGATAAGAACCCACGGAAAAACAATATAGCGTCAGAATGTCACCGGGTTCTCCTCGTTGATACCGAAGTTAAGCAGCGTTGGGCGCGGTCAATACTAGGATGGGTGACTGTCTGAGTGTTTGACTGCGTGATGCTTTAAATGCCCACCTAGATGTTAGCAATAGGCAACAAGGCAGGTTCCACAAAAAGGCCTTGTGAATAAAAAAAAATAAAAAAAGAATATCAGAAGAATATTTTCATCCGGAACTTTATACATTCTGAGTACCTGGTCTATTTTCTATGAAGTTAACCCTTGGAGTAAATGGGTATTTTCATGGATGCATCTGTCTCTTTTACAGGATTTTCGGCGACATCGACCTTAAAGTAGTATAACTACGAAACTACTACACCAATCATAAAAAGAACAACTGCACAATGATTGCATTGAAATTTCGAATATAGAATATTGAAATATCATTTTGTAAAACAATTAGATAATTATGAATAAATATGAGAACGTCAAAGAAGTGAAAAAAACGCAGAACCAGATCTGGTCGTATCATACTCAACGGATAATTGTTTCAGAACCAGATTTGGTCGTATCATACTCAACGGGTTAAAGCATTCTAGATAAGGCGGAATGAGAACCCACGGAAAAAAATATTGAACGAAGAAGATTTTTGCCTACCCACCCGGTAGCAAATCTAGTATTTTTGTAGTATTTACGTGGTATTACAATGGCTATTTTCCAATATGGTTCGATTCAAAGCGGCTCGACGTTATTATTTGATTAAAATATCTGTTATGTGATATTGTTATATTATCTGTTATAAGAGATATTGAAACCAAAATTTAACAATATCGTTTCGACCCTACGACGCGCAACTGTGTACCGAACTTTTTAAGTCCGTTTTTAAGTCCAATATTTCGAGATGATTGAAATATGACTAGCTCGCCCCCTAAAGGACCGATTTCAACCACAATCTTTTTAATTCTTTCCATGACCAAACGATGCCTGCATGCCGAATTTCAGCTCAATCGGATGAAGCTTTTCGGCGTTATCGAGGAGGAATACACAGACAGACAGACAGGCACAGAAGTGCGTCCTTAACCCCTCAGTCCCCGATTGGCCGATATCGGCCACAACACGATTCAGCGTGACGTGGTCTTAATTTTATTTTGTTTTATTTTATTGTTTTATTATGTTAATGTTTCATTTTAATTATGGGTACAGTGCTTTGGCAGTAATTAATGTTTTGGTGAGACAGTGTCGTAATTCAATTTTTTTACTAATTTTTACTAAATTTTTTTGGGATAGCAACTTGTCAATCGGCTGAGGGGCCGAGGCCTGAAGGGTTAAGAGGGTGCTGCACGAAATTTCTCAAATTAGGGTCTAGCGTTTTAGTTATTCCGCTAAAACTACGCTAATAAAAGCAGTGACAAAAAACACTCGTTTTTATCAATAAGTCATTTATAAGGTGAGCTAATAAATATGGCAATAGTTTGCGTAGTTTTTTATAAAAACACCCGAGAAAATATACAAAAATGGGCGCGGGGTTTTAGTCCTCACTGGGAAAATAATAACTAATTTGAATTACAAATTATCATAAAAGAAAGTTAAATGACATATCTTCACTATGAAATATTTAAATTTCAATTATTGTAATAGGATTTTATACAATAAATCCCAGAAAATCAGGTATCAGATTCTCCATACATTTTTTGTATGGGCTGGCCGCGTTAATAAATACACAGGCGCGCTTAGATTCACTTCCCTGCTGCTATTGGAAGCGGGAGCACGTCTTTTTCGGTTAGCTCTCATCAGTTCCCGCTCACGTAATATTTTATTCTTCTACACCGCAGTGCCGCGTCGTCACGCATCGTCACGAGAAAGCAAACAGCAGTAAGTATTTTATTTTTTATATTTGTTTTTTATTAATGGATGTTTATGCCATCTTTGTTATAACTTATTATAATACTCTACATGTATTTTAGTTAATGGGGAAGCGTAAGAAAACATATTTCGTTTTTTGAGAAACGATGTTGTTTTCAGTCCGAGATTAGTTAGTTAGTTAGTTGTACTGGGCGTTCCTCCGCAAGTCGACATCCAGTGTGCCTATTTTGCGTGTAACAGGGGTAGCGCTATTCCACCCACCCCAGCTCCTCGACGAAAGCCAGCAGGGCTTTCAGGTTTCCTGCTGCCTCGCGCAGGGTGCCTGGAGTCCCAAGGTGTTTTGTCCTGTATACTTCTACCTGTTTACAATCTAGCAGAATGTGTTTTGTGGTTTCTTCCGCCTCCATGCATGCTCTGCACATAGGGCTATTCGTTCCGCCCATGTTGAAGAGGTGTTTGTTTAGTGTGTTGTGTCCTGTTATCAGTCCCACTAGTTTGCGTAGTTGGGGCCTTTTTGTCCTTAGAAGTGTTTTGGTAAGTTTGTGGTTGTATTCCACTACTATTTCTTTGGTTTGTCTGCAGGTGTCTATCTCTTTCCAGTGTGTTTGATGTAGTTGTTTGTAGTGGTTGTCAAGTTGGTTGTTTATGTGCGAGTAGGGTAGGGGCTCGATAGGTTCGGGTCCGTATGCCGGTGTGTCTGAGCCCTTACGGGCTAGTTCATCCGCAGCATCGTTTCCTCTTGAGTTATTGTGTCCCTTGATCCATTTCAGTGTCACCTTATTGCCTTTTCCGCATACCTCGAGGAGGCTTTGGTGGCATTCGTATACGAGCCCAGATGTAAATCTATCGCTTCCCAGTGCCTGTAGCACTGACCTGCTGTCCGATAGAATACATATGTTTTCGTGTTTTAGCTGCCGCTGTTTCACTGCGTTGCAAGCTTCTATTATTCCCATACATTCTGCTTGGAAAACTGTGTTGTGTGCTCCGAGTGGTTTGAAGATGTGTATATTTAGGTCTTCCGAGAAGACACCACATCCTGTACCTTTGTTGGTTTTTGATCCATCTGTGTAGATTCTTAGGTCCGTTTGATTCAGTGCTTCTTTTGAGTCTTCTGTTAATGATATGGCATATTCTTTCCAGAAGATCATACTTTTGGGTATTCTGTCGATTGCCGCTTCCAGCATTGGAAAACTTGATAGTATATTATCATATATATTCGTGTGCGGTGTTTTAACTTTGGTCCATAAGTTTAGATTCTTTAGACGAAGAGCCGTTGCGGCTGCTTCTTTTTGTATATGTAGGTGTAGTGGTAGAAGCCCTAGCATGATTTCCAGCGCCGCTGTCGGAGTTGTTCTCATGCAGCCGGTCGCTGCTATACATGCTAGCCTTTGCATTTTCTGTAATTTGTTGATTGCAGTAGTGAGTTGGGTGCGGGGCCACCATACTACAGCTCCGTAGCTTATCATTGGTATTATTATCATTTTGTACAGCCACAGTATAATGTGTGGGGCTAGTCCCCATTTCTTGCCCACCATTCTTCGGCATTGCCAGAAGGCGACTGTTGCTTTGTTTAGTTTGTTATCTAGGTGTTTATTCCAGTTTAGTTTTTCGTCCAAAGTTATTCCTAGGTACTTTACTTCTTTAGAAAGCGTTAGTCTGGATCCAAACAAGGTTGGCATTTTCTATGTACCCAATTTACGTTTATGTGTGAAGAGAATGGTGTCGGTCTTTTTTGGATTTACCGATAGGTCATTCTCCTTGCACCATTTCTCTATTATTTTCAAAGCTGTTTGTGTAAGGTCGCACAATGTGCTTGTTACTAGTCCGTTGATCATTATCACTAGATCATCTGCATATCCTATTGTTAGGAAATGATTGTTGTTTAGTTTTGTTATCAGGTCGTTTACTACCAGGTTCCATAGAAGTGGCGAGAGTACACCTCCTTGTGGGCATCCTCTCATCACGAGCGCCTGGTGATTTTGGTTTTCAGATAGCCTGATGATTCTCTTTCTTAGCATGTTCATTATCCATTCTGTAATCAATGGTTCGGTTTGATGTCTGTTTAGAGCTTGTTGAATGCTACTGAAATTTGTCTTGTCGAACGCTCCTTCTATGTCGATGAAGGTGCCTAGGCAGGAGTTTTTCCTTGCTAGTGCAGTTTCTATGTTGTTTACAACGGCATGGAGTGCTGACTCTGTCGACTTGCCTTGTGTGTATGCGTGTTGGTTCGGGTGGATACCTATGTTTTTAAGTGCTGTGTCCTTCCGCACTATAAGAGTCCGAGATATAAGAAAATGAGATAGTTTTAAACCCCAAGATTCGATCGATACGATGCTCATTATATAAAAAATAGATCGACTCCAATAAGCGTAAAACAATTGAAAATATTTTCTGAAGGGACCACTATTCGAAACTTGTAATCTCGAATAGTTTAGTTATTTTGCGTGAAAAACCTGAAATTCAATAAAAAAAATACTGAAAGACGCATAAACCATGTACAGGTAGAATATTAATTTTGAATATTGATTTTGAAAAGCAGTTTCGCCATCAGGAGTGAGCAACGAAGGACATTTCGGCATGCAGATGTAACATTTTCGTAAGTTGAAAATAAGTGGTTGGCTGTAAGATATTTCGCTTACAAAGAGCATTGATAGGATATGCACTGATTTAAGTTATTTTAATTATTATTATAATATTAATTTAAACCAGAAAAAGCACGGGAATTTTAAAATCAAATAGTCTTTAAAAAAATATTCAAAACTATAGAATACTTATAAATATTTTGAAACTATAGAAAAATAAAATAATTTAAAAATCATTTTAAAATCAAATAGTCTTTGAAAATATTCAAAACTATAGAATACTTAGAAATATTTTGAAACCATAGAAAATTTAAAAAAATTGAAAATCATTTTAAAATCTAATAGTTTTTGAAAATATTCAAAACTATAGAATACTTTAAAATATTTTGAAACCATAGAAAAATAAAATAATTTGAAAATCATTTTAAAGTCAAATAGTCTTTGAAAATATTCAAAACTACAGAATACTTAGAAATATTTTAAAACCATAGAAAAATGAAATCCTTTGAAAAACATTTTAAAATCAAATAGGCTTTGAAAATGTTCAATATCATAGATATTCAATAGTAGAGTCTAAAAAAAATTGAAACTTGAGTTTTTTTATTTTTCTTTATTTTAACTTCATCTCATACATTGTTCACCTTGATCGATCAGCAGAAAATTTTCATCTCATCATTGCGTCACATCACAAAAATAACAATTTTCAATCACATTAATTTTCAATCGCTACGTTACATTATTTAAAATATTAAATTTAAAATTATCGCAGAGTTCGGAAGACCACCACGGGGCCGCGAAACCACCGCGGGGTTTCTTCCGCCCTACTACGGCATCACAGGAAGACTCGATGGCCGCATTAAGTGCGACACACAAGTCCTCTGCGGTACTACTAGAAGGCGATGGAAAGGCCTCAAGATTCTCGCAGAGGACTTCACCAATGTCGCCGGTCCGGTATCGCCACTCGGATTGTGGCGTGGGGGGAATGCGACGGCCGATGCCAAATGTCACCAGTCTGCGGTCCGAAGAAGAAAGGTGCTCGTGAACTTTCCAATTGTTCATCCAACGGGCGAATCCCGGGGAGCACAGAGTGAAATCCACAAAACTCCTCTTCGAGACTGTTTAAAAGTGGCATTCATTAATTTATTTCTTTATTAATTTTAATTACATATTTGAAGTTGTTCAAAAATATATAATCACATTAAGCCGCGAAATCTATCTGTACCTTCTTTCCGTCGGAAGTAGTATATTTATAAAGGTAACTGCTTTTTGAAATAATTAAAGTTTTGGTGTAGCTATTTATACCTATAATAATTACTGTTTTTTTATCCTTCTCGACATACATTTTATCCTCGTACTGATGAGAATAACAATGTTATAATTGTTTTAAGCATTATCCATTTTTATTTCTTTACTCAGAATCATAAAGTATCTGCTATCCTGATAGTGGAAGCGGTTCGTCTCATATTTTGAAAGAATACTGTAAATTGTGATAAAAGCAAATCCTTTTGCACACGTGTGTTCATTAGACCAAAATAGTTGATTTGACCTGCCGCTCCGACAATTTGGCCCAGCGGACTCGAAATGGCGGCAATTTTCCAAGATGGCCGCTAATAAACCAAAATGATTACTCTCGTGCTGATTTTAAAGACCCATGGGTCTTTTTCGGTTATTTTGGCGTCGTACATTTCAAATATGATGCTGAAAATATAAACATAAATAAATATAAATAAATAATTCCTTACAAACAAGGTAGAATGTGTACAATCATTTATATATAGTGTAGTATAGTGTAGAATAAAACGGCCACGGTACATTTATTTTGACCAGTTCTGATGATGACACCGAGTACAAAAGTTTAAGTTTTCTGGCCAAAAGTACAAATATGTTCAAATCGGTTCAAAATACGTTCAAAAGTTGTTCAAAACACATGTAGTCGTCATATTTGAGCCAGCGACTACAAATTCAAAGTCAAAGACCCATTCACATATTCTATATTATATAGTTCAAATTTTCCATGTTTTCTGGGTAGCAAATTTCAGAAATTACTTACAGCATACACAAAATTATTCTCTCGTTTGACTTTTTTGACAGTTTTGACTTTAGATTCGTCTTTTCCAGTGTGCAAATATTCGAAGAAGACGCGTATAACATAACGGTAACGTGAAAGTAAATACTCGTTAAAAATGTTTATAATCCTGTTCAAAATTAACTAAAGTTATTTTTATTGCCATATTTGAAATATACGACCCCAAAATAGCCGAAAAGGCCCATGGGTCATTAAAATCAGCATGAGAAAAATCATTTTGGTTTATCAGCGACCATCTTGAAAAACGGCCGCTATTTTGAGTCCGCTGGGCCAAATATGTCGGAACGGCGGGTCAAATCGACCATTTTGGTCTAATAAATAAGTGTGCAAAAGGATTTGCTTTTATCACAATTTGCAGTTTTTGTTATTTGCAATTTGCTATGAGCAATAAAATTATAAAATGCGGGTTACATCGCTTTGGCGGGTGACCGTCTGTTCAGCGTTATCAATGTATGCGATTTAGTCACACCTGCGTGGCCGCCGCCGGCAAGCGTAAATTACCTACATTTGTGTAGCGGCATAGGCTCGGAGCCCTCTTAATACTTTCCTTGCCAGGAAAGTAAAAATAAAACACAAATTTCAATATTTTAATATTATGTATTTTCCATCATTAAAAAAATACTGCGGACGCTCTTAAAGAATACAGTTGCAACTCAACTCAAAATGGTGTATTTTGATGATCAAAAAATTTAAATAAAATCAAGCACAGCTTGATAAACAATTTGAACAAAAGCGAACTACTTTTACTTTTCCTAAGTCTAGATCGTGAAAATTGGGATTTTTTAGAAAAAGGCCAATTTTTTGGTTTTACGAAACTAAAAATCTAGAATAAATACTCCTTAGAACAAAATAGAAATTATCAGCGATAGAAAATTTGCGATATATTTTAATTTTTTCATTTTTTAATAATATTTCTAGGTTGTTTTTACTCTTCTACAACAATCCTACTATATTTCTAAATTATATACAAAAAAATGTTGGAACTCTTTAAAATTGCTCTTTTATCACTAGATTTAAAATATTTATTTAATAAATAATGCGAAATTAAATTATAATTAGGACACTGGTGTCGTTTTGTGAAACGGATGCGAAATAAACTGGAAGACACGGATAAAGAAAAATAAAGTTTAGCAAGCGAATTAAATACATTTTTTTTGTGGCTTAGGTGTATGTTCTACGGACCTATTAGTCAGAGAGTTCACTGCAGATTTTCTTATTATAAAATAAGGGTATCTGCCGTGATCGCATTTATTTAAACATCTAAAACTGTACATTTATTTAAGTAGTGCGGAGCGTTAGTCGGGGGCGGGCTCTGTCGTCTTGTCCGATGAATTTGTGAGTTTTCGCTTTTCGGGCGCTTTTGAGTGGGTTTTAGACGGGGTCGACGATGAGGACGGTTTTCTTTCGTGGTCTTTGTCGCGACGTTTGTCGTCGGAGTGTTTGTCGTGCGATCGGTGCTTGTCATGGCTGGACTTGTCGCGGTGAGCCGACTTTGACGAGCCCGAGCTCTTCGACGAGTGCTTCCGCTCCTTGTCGCCGGATTTGTGTTCCTTTTCTCGCTTGGAATCCGACTCGGACTTTCGGTCGTGGTGCCCCTTCGACGAATGGTGATGGCTCTTCGGCCGATCCTGGCTCCTGGATATATCCTGGCTTTTTACGAGCTCTTCCTTCGAAGACTTCTTAGGTGTGTCGTGCGAATTTTCTTTATCCTTCTCTTTTTCTTTATCTTTATCTTTTTCGTTGTAAGTGCTCGAATGGGGTTCGGACTTCAGCAGCGTTTTGATTTCGGTCTTAGAGGTATATTTTCCGACGAGGGCTCGCATCTCGATCTTATCTTTCGTTTTCGTCGAAGATGAAGGCGCCGATGATGAAGATGACGATTTGCGGGCTGCAAAAGAAGAAATTAAAAGTTGAAAATAGCAGGTTGTATTTCTTCATTCTCCAGTATGGTCCCAGGTCCGAGGTCGCTTGCGCAACCTCTACTGTAGTGCACAGTGGGAGCTAATGGGCCCTTGTTGAAAGACCCATTTGTTTAGGGATGGTCACACGCATGAAGTGCGAGCCCGGGTAGGACTCTGGCCTGAGGGCTACTTTCCCCAGGAGGCATTCTTTTGTCGCTCCTGGACGGTCTGCACACCGTGCGGCATCAGCCAATCGATTGTCTATTCCGAATAACAGCCGGAGGAGTCTGGAAATAGTAATATTTCCTATAGAGCGGGGGTAGTTGTTAACCTTACGGCAACTGCTCTTGAAATGATCATTCGGCCACCCGATCCCGGGTGAATAAGCTGGGCAAAGGATGCCGTGGTCTGCGATAGATTTGATAGACACCGTATCACCGCTTCATAAGGGAGAGGACCGCGCAAGCAACCTCGATCCTGTAACCAGTCGGGAGGCAGAAGGTATCCTGAAGGTTAATTCCAGACGGAGATATCCTTCCAAACTGGTAGTCAGGGGACGAGGCTACCCGCTGGGTACCTTTCCCGGTGCCTCGCCGAAAGGCGTTGGCCTCTGACGGGCAGGTGGCGTAACTAGACAGTGGATCGTTTTTCGTCTCGAGTCTTTTACACTCACCTCAAGGGAGAAAGAACAATCTAATATCGTTATAACTTCCTGAGGTGACGGGTTCGCCCCTTGTAGTTGACAGCTCTAATTGGAAAACAGTCGATTGGCTGATGTTGCTCGATGCATAAATTGCCCAGAAGCACCCGAACGACATCACCAAGAGGAATCGATCAGATAAGAGTTGAACCGTGAGTTGAGACGACCCAAGAAAACGAGCAGGTCTTAGTGGCCCAAATGCACAGGAACCATTCATACTCCCAACAGTAGGGTGGTGTCGACTACAACGGGCGAACCTGTCACCCTAGGCTGGTATAACAATATGTAATCATTCTTTCAGCCAGATGAACGTAGAAGACTTAAAGACAAGACAATTTACTGTTAGCTCGCCAGCAGCCCTTTAGAGGCCGACGCCTTACGGTAAGGCATCGGATAAGAGTAATCAGCGGGCAGCCTCGCCCCCTATCTACCAGTTTTGGTAGGATATCTCTGTCTGGAATTAACCTTCAGGATACCTCCGTCCTCCTGACGTCAGCGGTAATTCAATTTGAATTTATCGCGGACCTGGGCGTTCTTTGCCCGTAGTGCCACACGGGATCGAGTGGCTCAAGGTCATTTCAAGAGTGGCATGACAACAGGTCAACATCCACCCCCGCTGCTTAGGAGACAGTATATTTCCATAGTCTCCAGATTCCTTCAGCAATTAGTGTAAACTTCATCCCAGCTGGTGGTCCAGTTCCTGGCGGGATTGCATGGGATCCCAGGAGAAACCGGTCCACCAGCTCTGAGGCCTGAGACGCGGGAGTCTTACCCAAGGTAGCCTTCCACACGAGGAGGCTTCTGAATAGGAGCTGAATCGTAAGTTGAGCCGATCCAAGAACAAAGTGAAACTCTTGACCCAAGCTGCACGAAACCGTTCGCTACCAAACACATAGACCTTGAACTCGGTGTTGCCATCTTTGTTGAAAAAATCCCTTTGAGCGTCAGAGGTTCAGTAGTCTGACTTTCTGGACATGATAAATAGGATGGAAAACGAATTTACCGCGTGAAATTTGTAGCACCCGACGTTTCGGTGACGTTGCAGCCGCTGCAGCGTCACCGAAACGTCGGGTGCTACAAATTTCACAAGGTAATTTCGTTTTCTATCCTATTTATAATGTCAAACAACAGCGATAGTCTTCGATTTTATATTTCTGGACATGCTTCAAATTCAAAAATAAAAAATAAAAACTTACGTGTTTCGTGATCTCTGCTAGAAGTCGGCACCTCTATTGTGATTGGTGGAATTTCTATGCTTTCTTCGACTGGCGAGGACGCTTCAGACGCTGGATAATACTGCTTCAGACGTAGATGCCAAGCTAAATATATAAAAAAAGATATTTATTATAATTGTAAAATTTACAGTATGTTTCTTTTTTATTTCAAGCCGTACCTGTCAAATTTCAACAATATTCTCACTGATGTGAGCTAAATTAATTAACATTAGATTAAAATTGAGGAGATCTCTGAGATCCCTTTCTTTCGCAACCCTATTATCATTGATTATATAGCGTATTAGATTGGTCAATGTCCTAATACGATTTGGCAACTAGGATTTTATTACGAAATCCTATGCGTAGATGGCACTCATAGTTCCAAATATTGATCAATCTTCTCTTATGTTCAATATGGCGACTTTGGTGGTATAAAAGTATGGTCATCGGTTAAACAATGGGTTTTATAATAAATCATTCTTTATAAAAAAAAATAAAAAAACATTATCTGTGTTATTATAGACGGACCAATAAATAAAGCTCACAAAATATGCATAACATTATCAGTGTTATTATAGATGGACCAATAAAGCTCACAAAATATAACACAAGCATATGGCTTTCACGAAAAATTATTATAAGAGCGTTATTAAAAAATGCAGTCAAAAGTTATGAGTTCAAATAAAAGAGTTTGTTTATTATAGAAATTCCTGATATCGGATTATGACATTAAATCATAATTATCATGATATCATTATTATTATTACAATGATAATAATAATATTATCATTATCAATGTAATTCACCAGCTTGTATTATTATACAATGCACTCACCGACGGACGTAACAGCAGCGATAGTTCTGAACTGATGTATGATGTTTCTCGGTAAGAAGTAGATGTCGTTGTCCATGAGTCCTAGTTTTGTATATCTTACACCTTCTCTTCTTAGTTGGTTCAGTTTTGCTTCTTCTAACCTAATGAATTAAAAAATATTGTTTTAAACGTTGAAATAATCCTTATGTATTTTCTTGAATTCATATTTTTGTAAAAATCGGTTGTGTCACCCCAAGACTTGCCCGGCAAGTAGCCGAGGGACTTGCCCAGCAAGTAGCCAAGGACTGATTTCATCTGAATATTATATTTCATAAATAAAATCAATGAGCGCCCTCTCTCGACCGGCAAACGAACACGTTTGGGTTCCGCTATACAACGGCCTCGAGTGGCGTGGTTCGTTTCTTGGCTAGCATCGGACGGCTCGGCGTTAATATTTGATTATGGCGGAATTTAAATATCATTACTGTAGCTCGTATATGAGATATTTCAACCAAAATTTCACAATGTGATTTTGGCCCAGCAAGGCTTTTGTTTACCAAATTTCAAATCTCTAAGTCCAATATTTCAAGATTAATATATGCACGATCAAGCTCGATCTTTTCAACTCTTACCATGATCAAATCATGCCAGCATAGCAAACTTCAGCTCAATCGGATTAAGCGCTTGGGCACTATCAAGACAAATAGACCAGACACACATACTTCTATCTGGAAATGGTCTTAATCGCCTCGGCTCATAATAGATATATCCGTTTTTATCTCGAAAAAAAAAAACACATTCACAACTTTTGTGAATGCATTTCACGACATTTGTGACGTGGCAAATAAACCGTTACAACCGATCGTAACGATCAATGAATAGACGGTATGTAATACCCGATTACATGAATATGAAACTAGAACAGATAGCTACATTCAATTCAATTTATTTTTCTAAAATCTTTACAGATTGTTGAAACTTACTCTATATATGAAACTATTTCAAAGTTAACAAAGTACAGTGATATCTAATAAACAATCAAGGGATAAACAACAATTATAATAAAATTATAGCATTCGGTTTTACAGATATCCATTTCCTACTTCACGCCAGGCTGCATCGCACGAAAATAAATTTCCTGTTAGGTTAGGTCGCCTGATCTTACATTATAAGGTCCCGGTTTCAATTCCCGGCTGGTACACCATTTTTCGTTGGGATCAAATTAACGGAATTGCATTTTCAATTCTGTCGATCAAATACAATAACAAGACACACGCTTACAGACATGTTACACGCACACATACATATAACACGTCATAGTAGAGTTGGTTGTAAGAAATCGTCATATGACAATAAACCCGCCCATTGTGACATTTCACAATAAAGAATATAAACAAACAAACAAGGATCTAAAAATTAGTAGAAAAAGTATTCAATTAATAATCAATTTGTAATATAATATATCTAGGCATCACTCTTTGTAATATATCTAGGCATCACTGTAGACTGCTTTCTCCATTGGGACTCTCATATACATAAACGTGGCTACGAAGGTGCAAATTCTTGTATATGTTTTCAAAGAACTGAGGAATATTTTGGATTCCCAAAACACCAAAAACTGTTTTTAATGCTTTATGTAAATCGCTTATTACTTACGGCATAATTGGATGGGGTGGATGTGGTAAAACCCCACTAGAGCCATTGCAAGTTGCGCAGAATAATAAATAAATACAAACGGAGCTGCCATGGAATTCACCGACCGGAGTCGGGCCCATCATAATACTATTTTTTTTACACTTCTGGGGGGTGAGCAGTGGATTCCGGACTTACGAACCGGCTGTGGTAGGTTTAGGACAGCTGTCTTGCCACATGTGAGCGTTCACCTTGCCACCCATTCACTCCCCCTTCGAAGCCATAGAATTTGAGATGCGCAAATCGCAGTTTTAGATAATTTTTCTAAGAAAGAGTTGATTATTTTTCTGGAAAGGCCAAGATCTTTAAAGAGGTGAAATAGAGATTTAGCTGGCAGGCCACGAGCGCCAACTTCCACCGCGTGAAGGTGAACAGTGAAGCCGTTCCGGGTTACGGCATTTGCAAGATCATGGTATTTATTTAATTTGTACTCGTGGTCTTTTGGGATATTTGATTCCCATGGAACAGTTAATTCTACAATAAGAGCCACCTTCCGAGATAGAGAGTAAAGAGTTATATCTGGACGGAGGGCTGTGCATCCGAGACTTTCAGGGAATTTATACTGCTTAGAGACCGAATCAACCTCCAGAATCCAATCTGTAGCTTTCTCGATTATTGAGAAAGGTTTTGTAGTTAAATGTTTTTTGCCTTTAGAGCCATCCCGCACAAACTGTATTGGGGGTTTGGAGGATACTGTCAAACCCTTGTTGGCACGAGCCACTGAGAGACTAATTACCTCGCGAATAACAGCGAGAACTTTGTCATGGCGGTAAGTGTACCGTCCTTGATCTAAGGCCACCTTGCAGCCAGCTAGAATGTGTCTAGCTGTGCAAGGGGTATTGCTACAGAGGGGACAAGAACTATCCTCGGCAAAGCTCCAACGAGCGAGGTTACTGGGGTCTGGAAGTGTATGCTGAAAGGCATTCAAATAAAATTTCAGCATCTCTGGCGTCCAGTCATAGAGCATTACCTTCCAGTGCATTGGAGGCGGAATGCAAAAGTCACCAATTGTTGTCCAGTCATTCTGGCATTGAAGGCCAATAGCATGAGCCATACTCTTGCTGTCGTAATCTCCCCGCAAAAGAGACTTCTTCAAGTCCACGTCGCTCGTGGTTGTACTGCCATACCCCAGACCAGTGCCATTCTGGCTGATTCCAGTAAGGAACCTTTTGTGGAAGTCTACGCGGGCTTGTAGTTCATTTGAATCACTACAGCCACTTATTACGTGCTTCGATATTGCCGGATCTTTGGAATTGCACAGAATCGAATTTTTGGTTTATTCTGGAGTTGGCGTAGAGCAGAGAGGGCAGTTTAAGCGCTAACCCAAAATTTTGTTTGGACCTGAAGAGAGTCGAGGGGTCAGCTGGTTTGGCTAAGGACAGCCAGGATTTTAAACTAGCTGTCACCAGTGCATCTAGACGGGACAGTTGGGTTTTGGTAAAATCGTAAATAAGAAAGGGCCATGACAAATGTGACGTTAGATAATTGTCATAGATCCAGGCCTTACGAGGGCCAGAAATTAGCAAGGCATCTATTTTCGCCAGGCAACTTTTGATATGCTCTATAACATGATCGCCCGAGACGTCTTTTCCCTGATGGGTGATTTTTCTGCCGAGGAATTTGAAATGATTGTTTGGGTCTATAAGGGAGATATTAGAGCCCTTATAGACCAATTTGGGGTCATAGGATGTAAATTTTGTGCCCATGCGGGCGAGTCCAAGGCAAAAACATTTGGAGGGTTTCACTTTTATACAGCCTGACCAGTCGCAGAAAAGCTCCACTTTCTGTAATAGCAGGGAAAGCTGCTTGGGGCTTCTGGTGATGAAAGTTAGGTCGTCGGCAAAAGCGAGGCACGACGAGGTGTATTGGCCGTCTGTTTTAAAACGGTAGCCCCACTTCCTGTCAAACTGGGTCAGGCTTTCCAGAAGTATATTAAAAACTATATTAAAAATCGTCGGGGAGAGGCAACAGCCCTGAAATAGTCCAATTGAATATGGTATAGAGCGGGTAGTCCATTCTTGCGTTTTAACATGGAAAGTCAGACAGTTCTAGTAGGAGGCTACAATGTCACGCACGACTGGTGGGAAGTTGTACCAGCGGAGTGCAAAGTGGAGGAGACTGTGTCGGACTGACCCAAAGGCATTCTCTAGGTCGAGCCAGCATACATTGATTTGGCGTTCGTGCTGTCTCGCATCCTTGATGGCAGCAGTCAGGAGAGAGTTGTGCTCGAGGCAGCCCGAGACGCCGCGCATGAAGCCTTTTTGAACTGATACTCCAAGGTACTCATTCCGGTGCATGAATTCGCTCATCCTCGTGTGGACTATGCTAAAAAAGATTTTGGCCACAGTGTCTGTGAGAGCAATGGGCCGAGCGTCCTTTGGTCCGGTGCAAACTGGGACCTTCGGAATTAAGATGACTGTCGCTCGGCCAAAATTCTGTGGGACTACACCGCTATTCCATATATTTCGGAAGATGGATCCTAAATATTGCAGAAGGCAGGGGCATTTTTTGTATACTAAATAGGGAATACCATCGGGACCCGGAGTAGAGCCCGACGGCTTCCTCTTTACTTGATTAAGAATCTCATCTAGTGATGGAGGTTGAGAAGCAAAAGCTACCGTAGGCAGGGGCGGAGGTGTAATGCCCGGCGGAGGGCTGTAATTATGGAGCCGCATTGGGTCCTCATACGTGGTCGAAAAGTATTCCGTGGCCATATCTTCCGGGATTTGGATTTTTCCCTTGGCGGCAGACAAAACCGTTTTGCTGTAGTTAAAACGGTTTTTGTCGAACCGGGCTTCCTCTTTGGATTTGAGAAATGCTGCCTTGCGCTTGTCGTTTTGCGTTGCTACGCTCTGTAAGAGTTTTAGTATAGAGCGGTACGCGCGCGAGAAGTTGTGGCAGAGGGCTTTATCCCCGGCTTTCTTGGCTTCACGTAACTGGCGACGAAGTAGCCGCTTTTGCCTACGGAGCTTTGCCTTAAATGCGTTTTCTCTGTGAACCGGGTCGACATGGGTAGATTTTGGGTAAACACCCGAGAAGTATTCATGGACCGCCACCTGGAAAGATGACAGCTGGACGCTGGCAGGGGCATTACGGTTCACAGAGTGGTCAAGAATAGAAGTTAAATTATTATTATGAAATTCCCAGTCCTCTTTCGCAAGTGAAGGGAATTTTAGAGGAGGGAAGGATACGATTTGCGCGGGTAGAGGAGACCGGTCGGGTGACAAACTGCGGGCAGATGTGGAGTCAAGGGACATGTGAGGTTCAACTCTGTCCGTGACTCCTTGCGACGGTTTAAGACACTGACGTGCAGCGTCGCTATCATCGTGCCCAGCAATGTGTTTATTTAACCATGCTAATCGTTTATATTGTTTCCCGCAGATAGGGCAAGCAAGGTCCGGTGTCGTTTTAGCCGTGTCGTTGTTTGGGGTTTCTACTGGGGTAGCGGGAATTCTCCCCCCCCTGATAGGCCGCTTGGGGGCATATTTCCTTTTTTTTCTTTTTTGCTTTATAAATAATCGGGTCTGGCTTGCAAGGCCATCGACCCGATGCGTTCTTTCACGCCGTCCACCGTCTCTCCGGCTGTCACAACTCTTTCGTTGTTGTCATCCTGATGATCAGGGGGTTTACAATAAATACAAACGGAGCTGCCATGGAATTCACCGACCGGAGTCGGGCCCATCATAATACTATTTTTAAAAAATTAATCTACGTAGACCATATCGCCATCCCTTCGCCTATAAGTCCTTGATTGTAGGCAACTTTTTCTAAAAACTTCCCTCTTAAAGCTATTTTTAGACAATAACTCAAATTTAGGAATAATTGGAGTCCTGTACACCCTAGAACGGGCTAGTCCTAGTTGGGTGACAGAAACAAATAAGCAAAAGGTTAAGGTTTTGCCATTCGGTTCCTGTTATTTTTGTAAGCAAATCAATGTTTTATAGTAATTACTTCTTAAATAAATTAATAAAAAAATAATATTAAGAAAAAACAATTTAACTAAAAGGTACTAGAATGGTCACTGGAATAATAATAAAGCTTAGCTGATAGAACTTCAGAAAATGTTAATTTTGAAGTAGAACCAAAATGAGAATAAGTTTCCCGAAACTTTGTCTCAAACTTTAAACGCTTTTTTCTCGAAACTACTTTATTGACCTACTCGGCATGATTTTTCAAGTTCTACTGAAACGATTTATGTGCAATTTCGTGAAAATCATCTTGCTTATCCCTCTGTATCCGGAAGCAAGGATTTTGGTTTTCTTTTTCTTTACAATTTTTTTTAAATCAAACGTCAAAAAACAGGGGCAATTTTTTTTTTATGTTTGGCATTTTGCAGAAAAAAAATATATTGTCTTTCCAAGGTCCGGGCCATAACCTTGTTAATCAAGATTTTTTTGTTTTTGATTGTTTCATAACACTATAAGGCTTGGAAACATGTCTAGAATGCACCTCTTTTTTAGCTCCCACTTCACTAGCCTGTAACTCTTTTTTGTGTTTTTTTTTTGTATTCTTGAAATGCCAATGAACATGTTGTAAAAAATGAATTTTAAAAATGTTTCTTTTTTATCCTACTCGGAAACAGGCGTCTAGACCAGAATACACCCTTAAAATGTACTTTTTATTTATTTTATTTTATTTCAAACATAATGAGAAAACACAGAAAATGGTCACCAAGTAATGGTGCGCAGTAAACAACGACCCACATTCACATGACCATGCTCAGCGCATACCCAACTAGGCCGAATATAGCCTGTATCTGGGCATACAACTTATTTTCTGTCTTGGGTGGAGAAACCTAACTGACGTAGGTACTCATATAGATACATATAAACATACACACATACATATACATACATAAACAAACATATAAATATAACGATCTAGATATATTATAACATTATTCTTTTGCATTGTTATGTACTTATGGGAATTTTTTAAAAAGATACTAACCAGGTGATACACTGTGAAATGGGCGGTTCGTGTAGGTCCAATTGTAGTAGTCGCACCAGATTAGGAAAATCGGCAGCATGAAAAGCGACAACGTCCTTCGTTATGAGACCCGCGCCTGATGACACCCCTGATATCCCCTTCAAAACACCTGAAACCAATACCAATGTTGTACCAACCCTCTCTCACTTTATATTAAAAGGTGGCATATTGTTTTTTTTTTATTTTATTTCTTGTGTGGTTCTTTTCTAAGGTCTTTATGAGCCTTGTAACACTGCGACCATTGCTGATCTATTGTGTTTGCCACCTACTATAGTTCTGCGCTAAGCCTCGTGTCATTTAAGAACCGCAACAGGCTTTTGGCGCCAGATTGTTTTACCTCCTCAGGTTGGAGATAATGACCACCCGAGTGGGTGTATCTTTTACGCATCAGCGGGCCACACTCGCACATGAGGTGCAGGGGAGTTTCCCCTATCCCTTGGCAGAACCTGTACATTTTTGAGTCTCGGAGCTTGAGGTGGTACATGTGTTTGTTGAGGCCACAATGCCCCGTGAGCACCCTCACCAGTATGCGTAGATTGTTCCTATTTAGCGATAAGGCCTCACGGGCCGTCTTAGGTTCGTAGGCCTTAATAAGCGCTTTGGATTGATTCAACCCTGGCGAGTAGTTCCAGTGGTTGACGGATTGTTCTAAACATATTTGTTTGAGAATTAGGTTTGCAAGGTTTTTTGGTACACCACAGCAAGGTTCAGGGCCGTATATTCACTTTGCTCCCGTCTTAGCAAGTTCGTCGGCCTTTTTATTTCCCTCGATTTCTGCATGGCCGGGAACCCATCTTAGAATTACCCTGTTTTTTTCGCCCAGGGAATTCAGTAGTGATATGCAGTTTTGCACTAGCTTTGAATTAATAGTATTCGAGGCTAGTGCCATAAGAGCTGCCTTGCTATCCGAGTGGATAATCAACACTATAAGGTGGTTGGCGTAGTTCCAGCCGGTGAGCATAAGAGGGAAGTATCTCAAATCGGGTTACAATGAGGTAAGCGTATGATGAAATAACCCCCCAAATCAGAATAATATTCTACAATTACCAAAAATTATTTAATTTTGTTGTTATATGGGGTGAGTTTTAATTAACAGGCATCCTTGAAGGGGGTGAATCAGTATGAGCAGGTAAACAACTTTTGGCAAGAATTTGTGGGAAAAATAAAAAATATATTTATATATATTTTTTTTTGGAAAATTTTCTATTCTTTTAAAATAGTATCTAAAGCGATATTTTACCTACCGATAGATGGCGCAACGCCCTCAAACGATTGTTAAACTTTTATTTAAAAGTCAAATTCTTAAAAAAAAAATATCAAAAAAAAAAAAAGGTTTTGTTTTTTCCATTTTTTTTTAATCAAAACTTGTTTAGTTGCTTGGACTGATTCACCCCTTTTAATAAAAATCACCGGTATATTGTTCTGAAGATTAATTAATTTTTTTTTGACTAGGTATTTTATATAAAATTTTATGTTACTTAACATAAATTAAATAATAACCCTTCGGCTATGTAACGACAAAATTTGGTTGCACATCGTTGGCTACGTAATGACCAATATTGGCGGCTTGCTCCCAGAGCGCACAGTAATATTATTTTCTTATTCGAACGGTTCTAAAATCCATACGAACATGTCTCATTATTAAATCGAAGACTATCGCGGTTGTTTGACATTATAAATAGGATAGAAAACGAATTTACCGCGTGAAATTTGTAGGACCCGACCCAGTCTACCCTAGACAACGGCGGCTGCAACGTCACCGAAACGTCGGGTCCTACAAATTTCACACGGTAAATTCGTTTTCTATCCTATTTATAATGTCTCATTATTACCGGAAAATAGTATATGGACCGGAACCCTTGATGCCCAAATAAAAATATGGCTACGCAGGAATACCGATGAAACCCACCTCACAGAATGTAAAAAAACCGCAGGATGCAGGCAAACAAAGAACGCGGTTCCAGAAGCGTCTAAAAAACTTGCCCGCAACCTCACCAGATTAAAAAGGGACAAAATCCGTAAAGTCATAGGTACTATGACAGGCCACTGTCCCCTAAACAAACACCTGTTTACCATAGGCGTGACAGACAGCCCTCTATGCAGAGGATGCATAGAGGAAGAAGAAACACCACAGCATGCGCTCATGGAATGCAGGAGCGTGGCAGAGCAACGGGCGAGAATATTACAATCTCCAGCATCTGTCCCGGAGGCCTGTAGCAACCCAAACAGGCTGCTAACCTTCTGGGACAGCCTGGGTTGGCTGGAGTAACATACATAGAAACATGAGCCACGCACAGCGGCCCAATCAAGAGAAGTGCGAGAAAAAAGCCCAGGCAAACTAACTAACTAACTAACTATTACCATAGATACATAGACTTTTAGACAACTAATTACTTGATATTTGGACAGTTAACCCTTCAAGCCCCGCGACTTCGATATCGAAGTCAACTGAACTCGTCCAGGAAAAGTGATTTGATTGGGTTTTTCGTGTCATTCCGTATGCAGTTATATTTTATTTAAATGCACGATGATACAAATATCATTGTGCATTTGGCGGGGCTTGAAGGGTTATGATACTCTATGAAACACACTTCTAATTCGATTCATTTCGACCTTTTTAATATATAGAGAAGCATGCTAAAAGCCAACAACAAAGATTGTCAAGAATGGCAGAAGAGACAAACTATGCAATTCCTCGCGTACATACAACTTTTGCCAAAGACAACTGGATTCATCATTTTAAAAATTTCATTATTAATTTAACATTTCCAGAAACACTTACCGACAGCGGCCGTTGTAATCCTATCCAGGCCATGTCCGACGTGATCGGCGTGAGCTCTAGTCCGGTCTTCAAAGAGAAACTCTCTCGCTTCGCTCCACCGCGGTAAATACTGAAGGTTACGAAGCTCATTTATACCCGTTCTGAAAAAAAAGATACATTTTACTTGACCACTTTGTAGCAAAAATTGCCTTTTTCTACAGTCACGTCATTCGATTCTCTAGAGCCGTAATTTTGTGGGTTTTCCTGGTGTTGTTTTGGCGTGTTTGCGAACATTCCTCCAATATTTAATATAAAATAAAAAAAATTGCAAATGTCTCTTTTGACATCAAACAAATGTCATATTTGACAGCTAGAGCTGTGCGAAGCGTTTCACCCTGCAATCAGTTTAAATTATAGAGGCAAACGACTTTGGGTCGAACCCTACGCTCTTTGGGTAACACACTAACTGTCAAAAAATTTCGATTGGAACTGCGTGAGGGCGGTGATTCGCCGGCCGTTTTTTAATGTAAATGCCAAGTTGACGGAGTTATTTTTAATGTAGGCTGTGCTTTTAATTTTGGTAAGCCATTTTCTTCTATTTAGGGTTAATTTCCGACGCTGATCGGTGTGATTTTGACAGATTTCTTTCATTGCTTCAGTTTGTTGGCACCTTTGTTTCTACTTCTGTTTAGCTCTAATTTGCTGCAATTGATTATATAATTGATGCTATGATGCTATAATTATGTAATGGAATAAATTACATCGCGATGTCACGATGATACCGGCCTCCAGAAATGGAATAATCCACATTTTTGTTTGAAGCCGTCTTTGTACAGCAGATGCGGCTCGGATTACCGTCATTACGGATCGAAGAGGGCGCCTTAAGGGCGAAATCATATAACAATCTCTAGAAACATGTTTTTTTTCTTTCTTTCAGTGCGTGTTTGTAGGAGATTGGCCTGAAGGCCTAATCCAGTGACATATAACAAGTCCAGGACCCGAGATAATTGTTGCTTAGTCTGCAGTGATTATAAAATTTAGGGATATATAGTTGGCCTTACTGAACTATTGGGTGTGTGAATATGACTCTGCCCTTTATTTTTGAAATAAAACACACTCGCTTGTTTAGAAAATGAATGATTTGCTCTATCTGCAGCTACAAATTTCTCCAACTTTGAGGCAATTTACGGATTCCCTCTGTGAAGAAATCCTGGTCTTTGGAGGCGATCCAATCATTAAGTCAATTTTCGATTGCGCAAGGACTAAACCGCTGTTCAGAAAGAAACGACTGCATCAACGGGAATAAAGGATAATCTGAAGGAGCTATGTCTGGTGAATATGGCTGGTGGGGTAGAACTTCCCAGTCCTGTCCATTTAAGTATTTTTTTGCAATGTTTGCAAAGTGCTGTGTCATCCCAAAACTTTCCCAGCAAGTAGCCAATGACTTATGGTAGGATTTTGAGTGCGATGTCCCTTTGGAAAGGAGGTTGACCCGATTGAAAGTTCAAGTTATAGTCGATATCGTCAGGAAACAATAATCCAGGGTCACGCGTCTAGATTTTCATCAGATGCAATTTTGTAACAAATTGTTTTTACAATTTACAATTATTTACCTTGCAATGTTTGTCAGTATGTTTGTTTAGGTCAAATCTTGGAAGCAGCATTAGAACCACTTCCTCTTATCCTATCAAGTTCAAATTATACATGTTGGTTCAGTTCCGATGACGATGCATTTTTATGGTGGGCATGACCTGATTCTGCATCCAGGATTGGCTCCCGACGAGGGGACTTGTCAACGATCAACAGCACAGACACGACATTTTGTATACGCATTCAATTATGATAGCTTATTCTAAGTTTCACCGCAACATGGCTGCTGCACCCATGTTGGCTCGGGACATTTCAACATGGTTGGCTCGGGACATTTCAACATGGTTGGCTCGGGACATTTCAACATGGTTGGCTCGGGACATTTCAACATGGTTGGCTCGGGACATTTCAACATGGTTGGCTCGGGACATTTTAATAAAAGCTTGTTTTTAAAAATGCGTTTTTACTATTATCTTATTACTCCATCATTTGAGCATTTACAATCCAGCATAATTGCCCTAAAAGTATGAGATATTCCAACCAAAATTTTACAGTGTGATTTCCGCCTAACAAAGCAGCTGTGTAACAAATTTCAAGTCTAAAGTCCAATATTTCAAGATTGAAATATGACTAGTGTCCCCTCTGGTGGACAGATTTCAACTTCAACCTTTTTAACTCTTGTCATGATTAAGTGATGCCTGCATGTTAAATTTCAGCTCAATCTGAATAACCATTAGAAGGCCAGCCATGGGAATGAAACTCGCAACGGTATGTTTTCAACCTGCAAAAAATTGTCACGCCTACTAAAATATAATGGTAGTTTATTCAATCGAGGCGGCTTTTACCACATATAACTGCATAATTGCATAAATGCAGAAATTGACCGCGTGAACCAACAGAAAACGACCGATCGGTGGTATTGGCATTCGAGTGGTTAAGCGTGTGGGTGCTATCGTGGAGGAATAAACACAACCACAGACTGACGTTAATCTGGAAACGGTCTTAATCGTCTCAGGGGATATTCCCACCTTCATTTCGAAAAAAAAAATGCACATTCACAACTTGGGTTGTCGACTACAGCCGGCGAGCCCGTCACCTCAGGAAGTTTTAACGATTAGTCGTTCTATCTCCCTGGAGTGAGCGTAAAAGACTTGGGGACAAAACAGTCCACCATCTAGCTACGTCACAAGCCCGTAAGAGGCCAACGCCTTAACCGCGAGATAGCCAGGAATGTTACCTGGCGGGCCGACACTCGCGCCCTTACTTCCAATTGTGACCAGATTACTCCGGTCTCTCGATTGGTTACGAGTTCGAGGCCGCTTGCGCGGTCCTCTCCCTTACGAAGCGGTGAAACGGTGTTTACCGAATCTATCGCGGACCACAGCGTCCTTTGCCCGGCTGTTCACCCAGGATCGGATGGCCGATGGTCCGCAACCACCCCCGCTCTAATAGGAAACAGTACTGCTTCCAGACTCCCCCGACTGTTAGTCAGAGTGCACAGTCGCTAGGCTTACGCCACACGGTGCGCAGACCGTCTAGGAGCACCAGAAGGTTGATTCCCAGGGGAAACTGACCATAAGGCCAGAGTCCTACCCAGGCTCGTGTATATTTTGCATGGTAAAGTTGGCTGTCCTCATTAGTTGTGTTTACCGACCTAAAAAAACTCATCTCTAGTGAAATAATACTTCTTAGTTGACATTTTAGTAAACGTTGTATGAAAGCTCTCCAGAGTCGTCCGTTCCCGAGTGGTTAGTTTCCTTTCTAGAACGGCAACTTAAGGACCCATCAGTAAGGACCTATTATATAATTATTATTTAATTATACATCGCTCACCTCCGTTTCTTGATAGGGCTCTTGCCCAGTTCAGCAGTGGGTACCAGCTGCTCTCCGGGTCGAATCCATAGGATAGGACCATCGTTTGACTCCCGAGGCTCCATCTCCACCACTGACATTTGACCCCAAGGCATTGTCTGAGAAAACAACATCAATATTCACATCACCAAAAGCAAACTCAATACACAATCATTTAAATAGCAGATGCCCCTTTGAAAATGATGATGCTATCCTAGCCGATTTCGGTACAGCATTTCACAACATTTTATGGTTCAGTTAGCCAACGCATTTAATCTAAACTAATAAGATATCTAAAATGAATTTAGTATTTACGCAAATAACATTTGAAATTTGCAAATTAGTAGTAAAATTAAGTGTCAATCTTAATCCCTAGAGCCCCAATTGGCCGATATCGG
Source organism: Micropterix aruncella (assembly GCA_944548615.1). Classification (NCBI taxonomy): domain Eukaryota; kingdom Metazoa; phylum Arthropoda; class Insecta; order Lepidoptera; family Micropterigidae; genus Micropterix; species Micropterix aruncella. The sequence continues at coordinate 13,484,166 of OX155976.1, forward strand.
CCACAACACAATTCAGCGTGACGGCCCCGTTTTAATTTTATTTTAATTTAACCCCTCAAATGTGAGGCGTCCCTTAAGGGATGCCTTGGCAAAATGTATACAAAATGTTTATAAATTTATATAAATGTAAATATAAATGTAAATGTGCGCCGCTTTATAGTAATCCGCTCTATAGTAATGCTATAGCTCTATAGTAAACCCCGCTCTATGTAAATGTAAATATAAATTTATATACATTTTGCCGTAGGCAACCCGAGCTAATCGCCATTCATTTGAGGGGTTAATTAGTTTTATTTTATTATGTTTTATTATGTTAATGTTTTATTTTAATTATGGGTACAGTGGTTTGGCAGTAATTAATGTTTTGGTGAGACAGTGTCATAATTCAATTTTTTTACTAATTTTTAGTAAAATTTCTTGGGACATCAACTTGTCAATCGGCTGAGGAGCTGAGGCCTGAAGGGTTAATATGGCTCCCTTCGGGAGCCATCAGGCAGTTTGCCGAATGGAGCGTCTGATTATTACCTACCTTTTTAAGGAAAGGATCCTCCTCGAGCATTTCCAGCATGTCTGGAAAGTATCCTCCGACTTCCTCATGCACCGTCCCTACCAGGGATATCTGGTGAAGAGGACCGCACCGAAAGGTCCCCGAAGAATAGGATGACATCACCTAAAATAAATACATTATTTAATAATTTAGATTTTCCTTTAGATATTTAACATATTCAGAGCTGACTGAAATATAATTAGGTCACAATGGAGGTTTCTGGAATCTGATGAAATAAAACTGTTGTTTTTCAATCAGGTTATGACGTATCGCATTCTTGGATGGGGAGCAGTGCCGGGTTACCTTAACAGCATAAGTAGCTTTTACTATGGACTTCGCCATTCAGGGAGGGGTCCATAGTAAAAGTAATGGACCCCGCACCCCACACATTAGGACAGATTTACATTTAGTCAGTGCTGGCGCTGAGAACTGACTCACACTGGGCTCGATTGCGTTTCTTCGTGAACTAAAATCGGAAATTAGTCCATGTGAACGAGACAGGGCAATACGCTAGAGCGGAGTGTGAGATGACCGGTTGTTATTTTTCGCATTAAAACTGCCTGCCAAGGTCAAATCTTACACCACACGAAATATGCTCGAATTTATTCGGACGAGTATAAGTTCGGCAGGCAGTATTTATCGACGATCGTTCATTTCATATTCCGCTCTAACTTATTGCTCTGTCTCGTTCGCTAGGACTAATTTTAGTTTTAGTTCATAAAGAAATGCAATCGTTTACAACCAACCAATGCTGAAAAAATGGTTTCCATTCATCACAACCTACTACTAATAGATTTTAAGTATTGATGCAATAATGGATACAATTTGTGATTAAAATAGATACATTTTTGAGTGTGTTTTTTTATAGTATTCGATATTTGGCTGAATAGTACAGTATTCTTACCTTTTTAACTCTTGTCATGAATACTGAATATTAAAAAATGTGGCCGAATACCGAATATTTGTGGCATCACTAGTTAAAACATACAAAGGTAAACCTGGTAGGAATAATTTCATAATGTTTGATTTCTCATTATAATTATTGTCGTTTTACGTACAGTACCGAACAGATTAATTGAAACAAACATGATTTTTTCGTATTTTTCAAACTGGCAACATTTTTTGTTTTCTTACTGGCAATTATTATCTGCAGTTGATGTTTGAATGCTTATCTGACTCTTTGTGCTACTTGTGAGCACGTTTTCAGTCGATATAACCTACAAAACAGCGTTTTATAATTCTTTTGAGTTAGTGCGAGTTTTACATTCCTGTTTCGGTGGCTTAAATCCAGTAGTGGACAATGGATACCTCAATGAAAACACGTGTTAAGATACATACTTTATCAGAGCACACTTCTAGAACACAACGGGAGATTGCTGCTGAGGTTGAAGTGAGCGTTGCGACTGTAAATAGAATTATTAAGCAGTACCATAGTACGAGACAGATTTCTTTCAAAAGGATAGGAAAATGTGGGGCAAAGAAGAAAACCACTAAGCGGGATGACCAGCGAATCCTGGATTCCAGCAAGAGAGACCCACGGAAGTGTTGTGGACCTTGCACGAGAGTTGAGCGAATTTAGGGTTCATGTAACTCCGATGACTGTACGCCGTAGGCTCCTGGCGGCAGGGAGACCAGCCAGAAAGCCCGCTAAGAAATAAACACTGACTGTGGCGATGAAGCGATGTTTTTTGGACCTTGCCTGGGCCAAAAAATACTCACATTGGACCGCAGATCAATGGAAGAAGGTGTTGTTTTCTGATGAGTCCCATTTTATTGTTCAGGGGCAGCAGTTCAGGTTCATTCGACGTGGCATAAATGACAGAATGAATTCTGATTGTTCAATCCACGAAACATCCACTAAAAAAAATGTTTTGGGGATGTATCTCCTACTATTGGTCCGTTGGTTCCAATCAAGGGGATGATGAATACCCAAAAATATCTACCCACAATACAGGACAGAATGATTCCTGAGCTTCAGAAACATTGGCCTGCAGGCGACGGCGTGTTCCAGCAAGATTTGGCTCCCTGCCACACATCGAAGAACTGTTCTAGAATGGCCAGGGAACTCTCCAGACGTAACCCCTATTGAGAATCTCTGGGCTATCTGCAAGGTTCGCCTGTCAAAACAGGATTGCACGACAAAAGAGAAGCTAATTTCGGCAATAATCCAAGTCTGGTTCAAAGACGAAAGAGTGATGTCTACATGTTAAAACTTGGTAGAATCCATGCCTAACCGCGTCAGAAGTTTAATAGAAGCCAAAGGAGGCCACATAAAGTATTAAGTTAAAGAAGTTTGCTCAGAAATTGTATATCTGCTGAAATATAACAATTTTGTTAAGAATGTTTCATGTGACTGTACACCTAATTCAATTAACTGTTCGGTACTGTATATTGCGCATTTGACTATTTGTTGCACTAGATTTAAGCTATTGCTTTCTTTGACTTTTTAACATTATTATTTGTTTCATTCATATTTTGATTATTTGTGTTTTAAACATTTATTATTATGACATATCTAACCGTATTTGCAATTTTGTATGAATAAAAAACTACTGACTATTGACTCAATGAATTCCGCTGAGCTCATCGAACGTCGCAGCCCCTAAGAGCCTCGCTGAATATCTCAAAAGGCTGTCTCTCAATACGGAGGGCTCAAACAAGTAATGCAAATGACTCTTGACCACCTAGGCCTCGTTTATTGGGTCCTTAAAGGTGAGCCCGCACCTACGCGTTGCGTCGCTGCGCTGCGCGTAACTGCGCGTCGCGACAAAATATTCTTTCTATAGATTTGTATGGACTAAACCGCACCCGAGCGGAGCGGTGCTGCGCGTCGCCGCGCGTCGCGTCCGAGTTGGTCACCCGAGAATACCTTGACGCGACGCGCAGCGCAGCGCTGCGACGCTCCGCTCAAGTGCGGTTTAGCGAACTGCAAATGGTGATTCATTGTCCTCCGCCTAGCCGCTCCGAGCGGACGTCGCTGCGTGTCGCCGTTCCGGGGTTGTGGTGTATGAGGATTTCCGGTTTAGTGTATGACTATTATTCTATTATTTTTATGAGGAAGTTAATGAATTCATTGTCATTGCCATTCATAAACCTACTCATTGCCATATATAAATGTTTTTTTTTCTAAAATGCCATCAAATAAACTATAGGTAGGTACGCAGTTAGAGCCATGGACGAAAAGAAATTGATAATGCTTATTAGCAAATACGACGAAATTTTCAATTTGTCCCACCAACAACGCAAGGAGAATAATATATGGGAAGAAATCAGTAAGGATATGGGAGTGTCAGGTATTTTTTAGTTTCTTTTATTTCAACTTGGTTTAGAGTATTAAGAAATCAGAATCATGTAGCTGATACTGTTATAATTTTTAGCATAGTTATTACCGTTCATATCTTAAATAGCATATATTCGTGAATATCTACAAACCCTAGATATCACGTACGTATGTACGTATTTAATACCAAATATCCATCAACATTTTGTGGGTATAATTTCGAATACTTTGGTGAGAATACTTGCTTAGAGTAGATACGTACATATCAGATAAATTTTTATGTGGGGATTTTTTTTTAGAGCAAACAAAAAAACTTCGTGGTCGGAGTTCATTTTGAGTTGTGGTTAGAATGCACGAGCAAATAACGCACGACATTCAGCCGCGAGCGTCTGGCGCCGACTGCCACTTACGTACAGTTGCTTGCAGTTGCCTGCCGCGCTGGTGGGGTTTGACGGCTGACGCGCGGCGACGCGCAGCGCAGCGACGCGACACGTAGGTGCGGGCTCACCTTAACTATGAAGTTGCTGTTCTATAAAGGAAATGTAAGGCCAAAAAATTATAGAATTATTGACTCTTATTATTTGAGCAGATTTGTCATTTTAATGGGAGTTTCTTAATTCCTCTGCTGTAAAACTGGTGAGGATAGGAACCAATGAATGCTTTGAAGGTGTTTTTCATCGGCTCTTCAAGGTTGTTTTTTTTTCCCGTAATTGTAATTAACCCGCTCGGCACTTAACCCCTCACGTTGCGAGGTAAAAACTCACCGCGCCCAAAAACATCACTTTTGCGCGCGACATATTCGCGCGAAAATCGACGCGAGTCAACGGCCTTGAGAAAAACGATCATAACTTTTAAACCACTAAACGGATTTAATAAAGATAAAGAGAAAAATGATCGCATTGAAATTTGACATATAAAACATTATAACCTTATCTCGTAAAACAATTAAGATAATAATGAATAAATATTACAAAATTGGCAAACTGAAAAAAACTCGCCTATAAAATCATTTCGATTTTTTTGTAAATACAGTTTTTGTAAATATCAAAAATTGTAAATACAGTTATGTTCTTTATTAAATGCTTTACCAAAACGATATTTTTTTTTTACTTATTTGCATACAAAAATACGGAAAAAATATTTATTTATTCAGCCAAGAAAAATTTTATTTATTCTCGTAAAAAAAAATTTTTTTAATTTTTAATTTGTGACTACTTATGGTATTTTTTTATATGAAATTCTTTCAAAATAACTTTATTACTGCATCACTTCTTCTTAGAAATCACACCAGAACTTTGACCTTTGTCTGATATTATAGAAAAATCTAAAGTTTTGAGAGTTTCCGCGTTCGAACCTAATAATAAACTTTGAATGCCCATAATATAAAATTCGTTAGATTTTTTCAATTATATTGTCTTATCATAGACTTATTATATGTCTAATAACTAATTACTATACTCCAAAGAGTCACATTTCATCGAAAAACTATGGAAAATCGCACTTTTTTCTCTCATAGTAATTATCAAAACAAGTTTCATTTTCGCGAGCCATATTAGAAAAACAACATATAATGTTCAAAATACGCCTAATTATGTGATAACTTAGGATGTAAATGAAGCAATACCTATTTTATTAGTAAATTAAAGCGACATTACGTCATGTTTCGCGATATATAGGGATATTTCAAAAACATTACAATATAAAAACGGCCATATTTTCGCGAGCCGTTGTGTTGTTGCCAAAGTGTTTTCTTCGAAAATTCGTGAAAAACAGCAAATGGACTGTCTAAATTGACTAATCCTAATACCTAAACTACTTAAAAAGGGAAATTACTTACTTTTATCCGGTATACACTTCACTTATATTCACAAAACACTTCACAAAACAAACATTTCGCGGAACTACGCGACCGCCGCGCGCTGGCCGATCGGCGACTGTCGTCTGACGTTTATTCTGACTTTTTAATTAGCCGATCGATATTATCGCCGCTGGCCGCGGGATTAAAGATTATTCGGCCATGTATTTCAACCGTCAGAAAGCATAAAGTACGACGATTCGAATCGTAAATTGCATTTTTCGCAGCGGCGAGCGCGATATCCAAAATCGGATGTTTCGGATTTTAGGCGGCCGCCATACATGTCCCCAAATGGATGTTACGTGCTCAGCGGGTTAACATCCCTTGCGGGATATGTATGGCGGCCGGCTGAAATCCAAACTATCCCATACGGGATATCGCGCTCGCCGCTCAAGAAAATGTCGTTTAAATTTCGAAATGCGATTGTATATTCTATCGAATGATGCCATAATATAGCCAAATATGCAACACTATGAAATTGCTCGATTGCCGCATGCGATGTTAGAAATATGAATTACTACATCCCTTACAAAATCGGTGACCTCATTTCTGACGACAGTCGCAGATCGGCCATGGCGGCGGCGCGCGCGATGTTCGCCGAAGTGATTGTGTTGTGAAGTGTTTTCTGGATATAAGTGCAGTTTATACCGGATAAAAGTGAGTATTTCCCTTTTTAAGTAGATTAGCCAGTAGGATTATATAATTTCGACAATCCATTTGCTGTTTTTCACGAATTTTCGAAGAAAACACTTTGTCAACAAACCAAGGCTCGCGAGAAAAATGGCCGTGTTTATTTTGTAATGTTTTTGAAATATCCCGTTATATCGCGAAACATGACGTAATGTCGCTTTAATTTACTAATAAAATAGGTATTGCTTCATTTACATCCTAAGTTATCACATAATTAGGCGTATTTTGAACATTATATGTTGTGTTCTAATATTGCTCGCGAAAATGAAACTTGTTTTGATAATTACTATGAGAGAAAAAAGTGCGATTTTCCATAGTTTTTCGATGAAATGTGACTCTTTGGAGTATAGTAATTAGTTATTAGACATATAATAAGTCTATGATAAGACAATATAATTGAAAAAATCTAACGAATTTTATATTATGGGCATTCAAAGTTTATTATTAGGTTCAGACGCGGAAACTCTCAAAACTTTAGATTTTTCTATAATATCAGACAAAGCTCAAAGTTCTGGTGTGATTTCTAAGAAGAAGTGATGTAGTAATAAAGTTATTTTGAAAGAATTTCATATAAAAAAATACCATAAGTAGTCACAAATTAAAAATTAAAAAAATTTTTTTTTACGAGAATACATACAATTTTTCTTGGCTGAATAAATAAATATTTTTTCCGTATTTTTGTATGCAAATAAGTAAAAAAAAATATCGTTTTGGTAAAGCATTTAATAGAGAACATAACTGTATTTACAATTTTTGATATTTACAAAAACTGTATTTACAAAAAAATCGAAATGATTTTATAGGCGAGTTTTTTCAGTTTGCCAATTTTGTAATATTTATTCATTATTATCCTAATTGTTTTACGAGATAAGGTTATAATGTTTTATATGTCAAATTTCAATGCGATCATTTTTCTCTTTATCTTTTTTTATCCGATTAGTGGTTTATAAGTTATGATCGTTTTTCTCAAGGCCGTTGACTCGCGTCGATTTTTTGCGCGAATATGTCGCGCGCAAAAGTGATAGGTGACTTTTTACCTCGCAACGTGAGGGGTTAAAAAAAAACATTATTGGAGCAAATCCTGGCAAGTACCGTGGGTGACCCAAGAGGCTCCAGTCGCAAATCCTGCAACTTTGCGACTGTGCAGTGAAATCTGCGGTTATACATTGTCATGCAGAAGCAGTGGCGATGAGCGATTGATCAGACTCGGTTATTTAATCACGAGCTTCTCAATCATTGTTTGCAGTTCTTAACAGTACACATTTACGCTAACTGTATAGACAGACTGCAAGAAGCTGTAATAGAAAACACTGGCCCAGGATCTCATATTTGAAAACAATGCAAATTTTCAACTTTTTCTATGGTTGCACAAATGAAAATATTTGAGCAAAAACAAACAACGGAAAGACAAATAACCCCTCGAGCGCTGACGTTTGAATTGTAGTTTCTCTTAGAGAACGCGAAGAAGAAGAAGATTACATCACAACAAAAATATAGCGTTTCAGGAAAACGACGATTACTCCGAAACTACTATACGGATCGTATAAAGAAGACCTGTTTTATGTTCCTGTTGAAATTTGCTATTGGATACGTGTAACGTCGTTTTGTAAAGCAATAAGCATTATTCAGAATTATCTGTCAAAGTTGTGGTACAGAAAAAAACTGCCTTGTTGTTTCTATGTTTTTTCTGGAAATAAATCACCCTATACAAGAAATTGTGAATACTTTTATAATAATTATAATATGCTTCATTCAACCTATGACTTCGTTTTACTTATACCCATACAAAAATAAAAAAATATTCAGTGTTGAAAATCAACATGAATATTGAAGTTTTTGGTTTGGTTTGGTTCAATCATAGACTAAAAAATGGCGACTGTATGAAAAATAATGAACCAACTATGTAGTTAACGACAGAGAATCTTCTCCTCTTTTCGCACATACCACAGGCCGTATGATTTATGTGAGGTATCAAGGGTAAATAATTGGAAAACATCGGCGCCGACTTCGGCTGGGACAGATGTCCCCTTTGCCACTCTACGGTAATTTCAATTGTGGGACAATTGTCCCGTTTGCTGCTCAAGGGGTGAAACAACTGATTCCTAAATAACAATAGCATAGCCTTAAATTGAAATTTATTAGAATTTGAAATTCCAACTCAAATCCAAGTTATCAAAGTTAAAAGTGGCTAGTGTGAAAAAACAGCAATTACTTAGGTAAGGACCCAATATAAAGCTCGCCTTCTTGGTTTAACCGCCCTATCTTTGGGTTATTATTCAAAGAGTAGGTAAAAAACCATTACTTTTTTTCATTAGATTTCATAATAACAATACTTGTGTAGGGGAAAGACGTGTATCTTGAGACAGTTTTTGCTTTTTATTTTTTATATTTTTGGTTTTTGTATGAAATTGAATTGCAACTCATCCATGTGAAAGAAAGCAGTTTTGGCTATAGAATGATCAATACACATTTGCCAAAAGATCATTGAAGGAGTCGGTACTCACCATTTAACAACGCAGTGCAAGTTGTCCAAAGGTACAAACAGGGCTTGTGCCTTGGGACAGGGGTGGTTATACATTGGGACAGGAATACAATCATATTGAATAAATGAATATAAGTATTGAATTTATTTTAATTATAAAAAATAAGTGTACATTATGTTTATAATGAGAGTCATACATCATTTAAGGTTAATATTCGCAGGAAATTTGATGTTGAAGGAATGCTGTCCTCGACGCATGGTAGGTTCAGGCAATATCTTCACTATGCAGGACTTGCTAACGGCAGCAATATCTTCAATATCGGGAAAAATGAAGTGAACTTTTCGCGCTCGCAGAAATTTCACAGTAGCTTCCAATTATGTGACATCTACGACTATAGCGGCATAATAGATACTGTTTGACGAGGGTTTCCCAAAGACTAATCTTTCTAAGACTAAAGTTTCTAAAATTAACCTCAAAATTACAACTGCAGAGATTTTCGTAAAAAAATGCTTTTTATTACTCTCTGTCTCGGAAGGTGGCCTTTATTGTAGAATTAACTGTTCCATGGGAATCAAATATCCCAAAAGACCACGAGTACAAATTAAATAAATACCATGATCTTGCAAATGCCGTACACCCGGAACGGCTTCACTGTTCACCTTCACGCGGTGGAAGCTGGCGCTCGTGGCCTGCCAGCTAAATTTCTATTTCACCTCTTTAAAGATCTTGGTCTTTCCAGAAAAATAATCAACTCTTTCTTAGAAAAATTATCTAAAACTGCGATTTGCGCATCTCAAATTCTATGGCTTCGAAGAGGGAGTGAATGGGTGGTAAGGTAGACGCTCACATGTGGCAAGACAGCTGTCCTAAACCTACCACAGCCGGTTCGTAAGTCCGGAATCCACTGCTCACCCCCCAGAAGTGTAAAAAATAGTATTATGATGGGCCCGACTCCGGTCGGTGAATTCCATGGCAGCTCCGTTTGTATTTATTATTTATTATTTATATATTCATAAAGCATGTAGCAAGGATGCGGTATGAAAAAATATAAGTAATAGTACTTACTGTGGTGCTCTACACTTCTTCAAACGAACGTAAATTTTAATTCACAGTATTGAAAACACACTACTTCCATTTGTCAATGAGAATAATTTTTTGACAAGCAAGCGGAAGTGATCAATTACACAAAAACAGTGCTGCCAAGTTATAATGTAATTCCTAAATTTGCCAGTAGGGCCGAAAAAAGTTATAGCACTTAGTTTTAGTTTGTCTGGGCTTTTTCCCGCACTTGGCCTCTTGATTGGGCCGTTGTGCGTAAGTTATAGCACTTGTCCCAAGGTAAAACCGTCCTAAGGTACACGTCTTTCCCCTACAATATACAAGAAAACCTTTTTTACACAATACACCAATTTATGACCCTTTTATGTATTTAGAACTGTAGGAACTTTAGAGGTATCACATACGCTTTGTGGGTTTCGTTTTTTTTTTGTACTTGAACATACGGGATACGGTTTGTTGCGTTCGGGCAGTAATATAGCGGATGTATATTGTACGTTCGTATAGGTAGGACATTCGTTCGTTCGTAATCTGGTTTAAGTGGTCAATTTTGGTTTATATATGAAGATAATAATACTAATTACCTGATTTCTATACTGAAGCATAGTAGTAGTCTCAATGTCGCTTGCTCTAGCTAAGACACCAGCTTTCACCGTCAAATTGGGATGAATGAGACTGAGATGTTCTAGGAGACATGGAAATCTTGCAGCCGCTCCGCGGACTACGCCCATCGAGAAGTATGCCCAACCTTCTGAATCCTCTGAGAACACCAACTGCAAACATACAGATTTTTTACATTTTGTATTTTTTTTCTTTCCACAACCATTATTCTATTCTATGTTACAGTTGGACCATGACAGGATAAAAATGTTACCTTGAGAAATTCATCAGCGAGAGCGATTTGTTGATGGGGTGGTAATACTTCTACGTCTTTTTGCTGAAGATAGAGAACACTGCCACCCCCGTTTGGATGAGTCTCGCTCCTCATTAACCTGAAGAGAAAAGAAGAAAATTTATAAAGATAAAATCATTTTTTTTTTGACTGTGCACTATTGCGGCAATGAATGGTTTCATGCAGTTCGGGCCATATGATTATACGTATATATAGGATTTTACTATGCAAGCCAAAGCCAAGCTTGCCCATGACGTTAAAAGCGACGACAACGTTGACGTTGTCGAGAAAGCGCAACGTGAGCGCAATTTTACTTCACTGTAGTTAGTCGGTTTGTGCGAGTGACGTTGCGGTATTTTTTTATTGTGTAATTTCAATTGATTTGTGGTTTTTAGTGCCTGATAAACAATGGAGGAAATTGTCCCTTGTGGTGAGTTATGTGTACAACTTTTAATCGGCGAAGACAAAATAAAATCTTTGAGTTTTGAGCAAAAGAAGTTACTAATTTCTGGACCTAAACCTACGCCCGATTTGTGTATTTCTCAGACAAGCAAATCGTATAAGAGACAATTTAATAGATCAGTGTACAAAACTCACCGAGTCGTTGGATACTCCCATTTCAATAAATTGTTTTGTTACTGCTGTATTTTTTTTTCAAACGACTTAAATGTTTGGAATTCGTCCGGTTATGATGATCTAAATAATTTAGCCAGCGCAATAAAAACACACATGAATTCGCAAAAACATATAAATGCGGTTATTTTGTTTAGTAATTTTGGTAAACAACGAATTGAGACATCTTTATCTCGGCAGTTAAATGATGAAATTTTGAAGCGCAATATTCGCGTTGAATATTGCGCTTCGAAATGCGAGTCTAAAACTTCGTTGAATAGGGGAATTTTTTTAGAACTCCTATCACTTCTTTCAAAATACGATATCGTTTTAGAAAACCACATGCAGCTACAACAGTCCGATAAGCGAGGACCGAGTTATTTGTCTATTGTTAAATTCTGTCTAATGTTAAATTTTGTCGAGCAGTAACATGCCTTTAGTGTGTTTTATTGAATCTACGACACATGCAGTAAATTTCAAACTGACGATTAAAGAGTAAAGAGGTACCTCTTTTTTTACTATAAAAAACATAAAAAAATCGGTTGTGTCACCCCAAGACTTTCCTGACTAGTATCCGGGGAGGTGCGAAAAAACAGCGACATTTTTTACTCTAGTACCCCAAATTTGTATGGCAGGTACCCCAAACGTTGGTCGTAAGTTCCCCAAAAACTAATAGGTTCTTCCGATGGTTAACAGAAGCTTCTATGCCAAATTTTAACTTAGACAGATTAAGCGTCTGGGCGCTATCGCGGAAACAATTTTTTCACCGGGAACCCCAAATTTGTATGGGAGGTACCACAACCGTAGGGCGTAGGGACTCCAAAAACTAATGGGTTCCTCCGACGGTTAACAGAAGCTTATATACCAAATTTCAGCTCAATCCGATTAAGCGTCTGGGCGCTATCGTGGAAGAATACATACATACAGACATACAGACATACATACAGACAGAGATCGGTCTGGAAATAGTCTCAATCGTCTCAGGGAGTCTCAAAATATATATTCCCATCTTCATCTCAAAATTTTTTTTTAGCGCGATCACAATACTTTCCTTTCCGATAGGTCGTCAGGAAAGTAAAAAGACAAAAAGGTATGTCGGGCTTGCCCCATTCACCAACCCTGGGCACGCCATTGTCTACGCTCTATGGCGACACATGAGCTGTAAAAATTTCGAGGTTGGAGGTGTGTGAGTTTCAGCGATTCGCCAGTGGGTTTTTATTTACATGCCTGGTTGAAAGAGTTTTATTATAATGTAGGCTGTTTTTTTAATTCTGGTAAGCCATTTTCTTTCATTTGGGGTTAATTTCCGACGCTGATCGGTGTGATTCTAACGGATTTCTTTCGTTTGCTTTAGTGGGCGGCACCTCTGCTTACTCTGCTCTATCTCTGTTCTACCTCTCTTTTACCTCCGTTTTCCGCTCTAATTGCTGCTAATGTGAGGCTTGATGACACTTATGTAATGAAATAACATTACATTGAGATGACCCAAGGATACCTTCTCTATTAACGGATTATTCTACATTGTTTGTTCGGATGTCGGATTGTGACAGTAGAAACTGCCCGGCTGCCGCTGTAACGGAGTGAAGTGTGCTCCTTAAGAGGCTGAATTACATAACATTCTCCAGAAAGGTTTTTTTTTCTTTTATTGCATATTTGCAAAAAAGTTTCCTGTAGGCCAAATCCAGTGACATACCACAAGTCCCCGACCTGAGATAAAGCTTGCTTAGTGTACAGTGGTGATTAATTTTTTTTTTTGTTTGAGTAAAGTTTCCGTTTTTTGCTTTAAAAAAACGGTGGCGTCCATTAAAATTTAGTTTTTTCTTAAATTTCGTTTTATTGTTATTATTTGGTTATTATTATTTTTATTATTAATTCCGTAGCCGGCAATTGGGGAGGGGGTTGCCCTCGCTGCTGTCGGTGCCGCTGGATCTCGTACTCCATTCACGATTCGCTTCCATTCTTGATGATTTTTTGCCACGTCTCGAGAATCCCTAGCCGATAATCGATGATTCTTAAGGTCGTCTTTGATGTTATTTAGCCAGGTTTTCTTCGGTGCCAATCGCTGAATTCTCCATTCTGTCGGACGGTTTCGCCGAAGAAGTTTACGTGGCAAACGATTATCGTTCATTTAGCAAATGTGGCCGAACCACCGTTTGGTTATAAATAAAATAAAATATAAACGGAGCTGCCATGGAATTCACCGACCAAAAATCGGGCCCATCATATATAATTTTTACACTTCTGGGAGGTGAAGGGTGGATTCCGGACTAACGACCGGCGGTGGTAGGTTTAGGACAGCTGTCTTGCCACATGTGAGCGTTCACCTTACCACCCGTTCACTCCCCCTTCGAAGCCATAGAATTTGAGATGCAGAGATCGCAGTTTTAGATAATTTTTCTAGAAATGAGTTGATTATTTTCCTGGAAAGAGCAAGATCTTTATAAAGGCGAAACAAAGATTTAGCTGGCAGACCACGAGCGCCTACTTCCACCGCGTGAAGGTGAACAGTGAAGCCGTTCCGGGTGACGGCATTTGCAAGGTCATGGTATTTAATAAAAAATAAAGTTACATCTGGTCAGCGAACAAATTGAAAATAGCTTCTCACCTATAGTACTTCAAGTTCTGAATGACAGGATTTCCGGAGAGCGGTCCCCAGTGGGCGTGATTGCCCTGCGAGATGGTGTCCAGCTTGGTGGCCGAAGAGGTCTTGTCGCGCCGACACTGCACCCCGATGGAGCAGCGCTTGATGCGCGAGCGGCGGTGGCAATGGTGGCAGGAGGAGGGGCGGCGCGACGAGCCGCCCGTCTTGCTACTGTCCGAGGAATCCCTGCAACCGACATATTTGACTGAGCTCCTAAAAGCCATCACCGTATCGACTTCGCATAAACTGCCCGATAAAAACATGCTGTCCATAAAGAGGGGCCACAATTCCACGTGGCACCTTACAATATCTAAAAGCGTTGATTATATACAGTATTAGATTGCTCAACTTCATACTACAATTTGGCAACCCTTTCGCGCCCGCGATATGCATGTGGCGCTGATAACATTGACGGAGAAACTAATAGCAATTTATTAAATCGTCTACATATAAGTTTGTTTGTTTCTACTCTTTATTGTGAAATGTCACAATGGGCGGGTTTATTATCATATGACAATCTCTCACAACCGACCTTACTATGACGCGTTTATATGTATATGTGCATGTAACATGTCCGTACTGTGTATCTTGTTATTGCATTCGATCGACAGAATGAAATGCAATTCTGTTATTTTTTTCTAACAGAAAATGGTGACCCATTTGGGAATCGAATCCGGAACCTAACAATGTAACAGGCGACCTAACCACTATGCCACCGGCCCGTGGAAACACCCATTACATTGATAATGAATGGTTTATTTTACAAAGGACTGATTGATTATAAAAACCCAATAATTTATCCAATAATAACAATAATAAAATCCAATTATTATTGCCGTCTATTGCATTTTTTATATAGGCTGATACAGAAATAATAGAAAGATAGAATGTCATCTATTAGTCTATCCGAACATTAAAGTGCCTATATATTATGTTTTAAAACTTGTATATCGAATTATAAATTAATATCTCTATGTAAATAATATTAAAATAAAAAGATTTCAAAATTCGTTTATTATATTATTTTTTATACCGTATAAGCGTGTTTGGAGTGCCATCTCCCTAAGTGTAAATCGTCTGGCGCTCCTGGACGGTTTGCTCCTATAGAGCGGGGATAGTTGTTCACCTCACGGCGACTGCTCTTGAAACGACCGATCGGCTACCCGATACCGGGTGAACAGCCGGGCAAAGAATGCCGTGGTTCGCAATAGATTCGGTAGACACCGTTTTACCGCTACGTAAGGGAGAGGACTGCGCAAGCGACCTCGAACCCGTAAACAGTCGTGAGACCGGAGTAATCTGGTTGCGACTGGTAGTAAGGGCGCGAGTGTCGGCCCTCTGGGTGATTAACCTGGTTATCTCACGTTAAGGCGTTGGCTTCTTACGAGCATGTTGCGTAACTAGAGCGTTTCGTTTTAAGTCTTCTGCGCTCACCTTCTGCGCTCTGCGAGACTATCGTTAAAACTTCCTGAGGTGACGGGTTCGCCTGTTGTAGTCGACAGCTCTAGTTGACACTTTGCAATGTCTAAAAGCCATGAATATTGCTATATGCCAGATTTTACTTTATTATTTTGTACATTAATGTTCAAAATTTATACAGAAGAAAATTTCGTACAATATGAGGAGTTTGAACAGTTGTTCCATCGAAAATGGTATAATATTTTTCGAGGAGTATGTAACTAAGTCAAAAAAATCATTACATGCTCTATCAGACTTAGTATCTAAAACTACGAAAATCGGCTAGTCTGCCATTTTTCCTTTGAAACCTCTTCGAAGTAACAGGAGTCTATGTTTTATATAGAGGTCTCATATTACCCACGGAAGTAGCATTTGCTACGGACCCCGCCATTCAGAGAGTGAATGTTATCAAGAAGTAAACGTTTCGTACCATTTTATATATTTATTTTTTTATGCCTATCGATTGTATTGCATTTGTATCAATTTGGAGTTCTAATATATCTGCCATGAAAAAACTGGCTGGGTCAGCATGCTCAATCAGCCCCTTGTAGAAACTACGAAAATAAATGTCCGCCATTTTTTATTATTTCATATTATTATGGCTTTCATATTATTATTATTATCTTGCCATGACTAAATGGTGCCTGCGTACCAAATTTTAACTCAATCGGATTAAGCGTTTGGGCGCTATCGTGGAGGAATACATACACACAGACAAACGCTCAGCCAAACTTTAATCTGGAAATAGTCTGAATCGTCTCGAGGGGCTCAAAATGGATATTTGTATCTACATCTTGAAAAAAAACCACATTCATAATACTTTCTTTCCTTGCCGGTTGGTGCGGAATCCATAATGGCATAATGAGTGCATAATGAAATCTACTTTAAACCCAATTCGAAGTATCAGGAGATCATGTCACATGAGGAGTAGTGGGTTTGAGTGAATCCTTGCATTTTCAAATTTCATCACCTCCTTAAAAACCTTAACCCGCACAGCACGTAACATCCATTTGGGGACATGTATGGCGGCCGCCTACAATCCGAAACATCCGATTTTGGATATCGCGCTCGCCGCTGCGAAAAATGCAATTTACGATTCGAAACGTCGTACTTAATGCTTTCTGACCGCGGAACGACATGGCCAAATAATCTTTCATTCGCCGGCCAACGACGATAAAATCGATCGCCGATTTAAAAAGTCAGCATAGACGTCAAAACGCAGTCTCTATCGGCCACCGCCGCGGCGGCGTATAGTTCTGCGAAATGGTTGTTTTGTGCAGTGTTTTGTGGATAAAAGTGCAGTGTTTACTGGATAAAAGTGAGTAATTTGCATTTTTAAGTAGTTTAGGCATAAGTATTAGTCAATTGAGATATTCCATTTGCTGTTTTTCACGAATTTTCAAAGAAAACACTTCGGCAACAACAAACGGCTCGCGAAAAAATGGTTATTATTATTTTGTAATGTTTATGAAATATCCCGATATATTGCGAAATATGACGTAATGTCGCTTTAATTTACTAACAAAATAAGTATTGTTTCATTTACATCCTAAGTTATCACATAATTAGGCGTATTTTGAAAATTATATCTTGTTTTGTAAATTGAATCGCGCAAAGAAACTTCTTTTGATAATTACTATGAGAGAATAAAGTGCGATTTTCCATAGTTTTTCGATGAAATGTGACTCTTTGGAGTATAGTAATTAGTTATTAGACATATAATAAGTCTATGATAAGACAATATAATTGAAAAAATCTAACGAATTTTATATTATGGGCATTCAAAGTTTATTATTAAGTTCGGACGCGGAAACTCTCAAAACTTTAGATTTTTCTATAATATCAGACAAAGCTCAAAGTTCTGGTGTGATTTCTAAGAAGTGTGATGTAGTAATAAAGTTATTTTGAAAGAATTTCATATAAAAAAATACCATAAGTAGTCACAAATTAAAAAAAATTTTTTTTACGAGAATACATAAATTTTTTCTTGGCTGAATAAATAAATATTTTTGTATGCAAATAAGTAAAAAAAAATATCGTTTTGGTAAAGCATTTAATAAAGAACATAACTGCATTTACAATTTTTGCATATTTTACGTATTTTGTGACAAAAAAATCGAAATGATTTTATAGGCGAGTTTTTTCAGTTTGCCAATTTTGTAATATTTATTCATTATTATCTTAATTGTTTTACGAGATAAGGTTATAATGTTTTATATGTCAAATTTCAATGCGATCATTTTTATCTTTATCTTTTTTAAATACGTTTAGTGGTTTATAAGTTATGATCGTTTTTCTCAAGGCCGTTGACTCGCGTCGATTTTTTGCCCGAATATGTCGCGCGCAAAAGTGATAGGTGAGTTTTTACCTCGCAACGTGAGGAGTTAATCTACTTCAAATTATCAGGTTTAAAGTATCAGTATTCCATACATTCGAGTTCGACTGAGGTTGCATTTTTAAATTTGGAACATCACCGTCTCTGGAATGATGGCTCTCTCGCCTGCGATGACCTCCTCTCGCGCAACATGAACTCCTAATGTCGCAAAATTTGTAGAACGGTTGCGGCTGTGCCGTGCACTGCATTTACCGCTTTCGCGAACTTACCTCAGTCCAGACTCCTTCTTTTCAGTCTTCACAATGTCTGTGTTGCTGACGGGCAGCAACGAAGTACTTTGCTCTTCGCCGGTAGTCTTCCTGGACGAACGGTAATGTTCGCCGTTAGTCAATCCGCGTTCCTGCTTGATCTTCAGGGGCAGCTCCAGGTTACCGTAGCACGGCAGCTGCCTGATCTTCGGCACCACCTCGAACTTGATACCGACACGCCTGGTGGCACGCTTGTCTATTAAGAGAGGCGCCGTCAAGACGTTTGATCGAGTTATCTTCGGATATTGATATCTGAAGAAAAAAAGTAGTATGAATTGAAAAGATTTATTTTTGAAAAATATATTTTTGTGATCTTTTTAACGGGTAGAATCACGCATTAAAATTTTGTGCCCAATTTAAATTCCACCTTATATATAGTGCGATAGATGGCACTGTGAGGGACCACCCCTCACAAGACTCCAAATTATTCGATGTGAGGTGGTGGGGTGGTGTCAACTTACGAGTTATCTCCGTATTTAAAGGCGGTTTTGATGAAGCATAAGATATTTATTGATTGAATCGATTGAATATTGCCAGTTATAACGCTTGCCGAATTAACGAGTGCCCGGATTACTTTATCGAGACGCGAGGGTTGCGCGATGGCGGTTATGTAGGAAAGTGGATGAGGATTGTATGTGTGCTCCTAGTATCTTGTACTGGACACGGCTCGAGTCTGTGGGATTACAGACTGATGCTTCGGGGCTCAGGGAAAATGAGGAAAGGAAACCAAGGAGCTGGATCCGTTGAGCGACCTCGTAGAGGGGTACCGGATATGTCGTCGCAACCTTGGGGGAAGGTGATCAATCGGGGACTGATAATTTGGTTGCTTTTTGGCCGGTTTATATAGGCCGTGCAATGATGCAATTTGAAATATTCTGAGTAAAAGTATTGTTTCATCGTGCTGATTCATAGCTGCACAAGTCAAAATAATAGCTGAATTGTGTCAGTGGATTTCACTGGAAAACAATGCATTTGTTGATCGTATGTAGTGGACTTAAGGTCCGTTACAGCACTAATAAATTAATAGTATTACTTGGCTTGCTAGGCTTGTGGCGTAGCTAGACGGTGGACTGTTTTGTACTCAAGTCTTCTGCGCTCACTCCAGGGAGATAGAACGACTAATCGTTAAAACTTCCTGAGGTGACGGGCTCGCCCGCTGCAGTCGACAACCCTAGTTGTGGTAATATATACCTAACCAATGAAATCTATATTATAAAGAAGTAATGTTTGTAAGTTTGTATGTAGGGGCTAATCTCCAAAACTACTATTCCGATTTCAAAAATTATTTCACTAATGGAAAGCTCCATTATCGACGAGTGCTATAGGCTATATTTTATTGTGATAGATATTGGTTTTCAATACGAAATCACGATATTTGTAGATCAAGTTGGAGAAAAATGAGCTGGTGAGTTGCTTTATCGGCGTGCGCTGATGAAACGGTTTGATATATCGCTCATTTGATGCAACAATGACGTAATTACACTTTTGGTAATTTTACAGGAGAGCCAATCAAAGATTCGTATGAAAGGTATGGTATTATAAAGGGACTTATTACAATCGTCGTGATTTTAAATATAAGTTCAATATGTGTAGTTTCTATTATAGTCCCAATCTACTCGGTACATTGTACATAACCTGGATTATAGACTTAAACAAAAGAAGGCATCAGTATTTACTGATGCCTTCTTTATTCTTCTTGACGTATTTACGTCACTGTTGCTTCAGAATTCAATATAAAAAATAACACGTTCGCTAGGAAATTTTGCATTTGTGAGAAAATAAAACTAAATAATTGAATTACTCAACAGAAAACATTTATTTATGAATGTTTAACCCGCTCTATCCGTAACATCCGATTCGGGACATTTATGTCGGCCGCCTAAACTCCGTAACATCCGCTACCGGACCAAGCCCTCGCCGCTGCGAAAAATACAATTTACGATTCGAAACGTCGTACTATATGCTTTCTGAGGGCGCAACGATATGGCCAAAATATCTTTAATTCAAGATTTCCGTGTGGCAATATCGAACAACGATTTAAAAAGTGAGCATAGACGTCAAACGCCTAGTCTCCCGTCGGCATTCGCACGGCCGCGTACGGCTCCGCGAAATTGGTGATAAAAAGTGTGTGTGTGCAGTTTTTAAGTGTTATTTACTGGAGAACAGTGAGTAATATGCATTTTAAGTAGTTTCGGAATGAGGATTACTCATTTGAGATAGTCCATTTGCTGTTTTTCACGAATTTTTAAAGAAAATACTTCGGCGACAACAAACGGCTCGCGAAAAAATGGTTGTTATTATTTTGTAATGTTTATGAAATATCCCGATATATTGCGAAATATGACGTAATGTCGCTTTAATTTACTAACAAAATAAGTATTGCTTCATTTACATCCTAAGTTATCACATAATTAGGCGTATTTTCAACATTATATCTTGTTTTGTAATATGAATCGCGCAAAGAAACTTGTTTTGATAATTACTATGAGAGAATAAAGTGCGATTTTCCATAGTTTTTCGATGAAATGTGACTCTTTGGAGTATAGTAATTAGTTATCAGACATATAATAAGTCTATGATAAGACAATATAATTGAAAAAATCTAACGAATTTTATATTATGAGCATTCAGTTTATTATTAAGTTCGGACGTGGAAACTCTCAAAACTTTAGATTTTTCTTTTGGGACAAAAAAATCGAAATGATTTTATAGGCGAGTTTTTTCAGTTTGCCAATTTTGTAATATTTATTCATTATTATCTTAATTGTTTTACGAGATAAGGTTATAATGTTTTATATGTCAAATTTCAATGCGATCATTTTTATCTTTATCTTTTTAAAATACGTTTAGTGGTTTATAAGTTATGGTCGTTTTTCTCAAGGCCGTTGACTCGCGTCGATTTTTTGCCCGAATATGTCGCGCGCAAAAGTGATAGGTGAGTTTTTACTTCGCGACAGGAGGGGTTAATAAAGTAACTTAGTAACAATCATGTAGGTATATCTTATGTTCAATAGTCAATTACTTAAGATTAAAACAAGAAACATCTTACATAATACTGAACTATGACCACAATTTGTCTTATTGGCACAAAATCACTGATTATTTACTTATTACCTACTTTTAATTAAGCGCCAGTATTCGCATAAGTGTGAAAAATACTTGAGCAATAGGAAAAAAATCCTTTAGAAAATACTTTCATAAAAAGCAGAGTAATACCGAGGAATAATGTTTTTTTGTAACAGTTCTTTTAAATAATTTTTCTTGTTCGCGGGAAATTCTTTTTTTTCTGTAGCAACAGAAATAGCGCCAGTTTACTCAATTCAACAATGACACTCGCGCCATCTCGCGGCGAATCACCACAAATTCAATTCTGTCGATGTTTCTCCCGGTGTAAATAGTCTTTCCACACATTTTGACATATTTAACTTGAATTTGAAAAAAAGGGTATTTACGTCATTGTTGCACCAAATGAGCGATATGTGAAAACAATATATGACAAAAACATCGGCCTCAAAAAGATTTTTAAAAAAGTCGCAGACGGCATATACCTAACTTTTATATTTAAGCTACAATAACTGCTTTTATTTCTCAAAAAAATAAGAAAATAACATAGGCAGTGTTTGTTAAAAACATTAGCAATAAAATAATAATCCTTTTCAAAATAAATTGATCCATCATCTCGGATGTTAAATAGAAATAAAATTTGTCATTTACTGTATGTTTTTGGGTAGTATAGTTTTAGAGATATTATGAAATCAGTAACGCCTGCAAGCGCCTTGAAATACGTCGAGGAGATAGGTAGCTTGCATCGGAGGGGGGACTTTAACTATATATCTAAAGCTAGCATCTAAAAATGCAAATAAATGCCACCCTACTTAAATTAACAATTCGATTTGAAACTTTACGCGAAGCAAAGCCGCGGGCAACAGCTAGTAAGACATAAAAATACCTGAACAATGTTGTCTGCAAGAAGTTGTTGATAAAGCGAAGTTGCCTCGACACGGAATTCATAATCTTCTGGTCGCTCTTTCGGTCTGATATGTTTCTGAAGAGGCGACTCTGCTTGATGGTCGGGGTGAGACCGCCGAACCAGTTAATCGTAGATATACTGCTGCTAAATTGGTCCCTGTTCACGGCGTATTCCTTAAGACTCTGGCCTCCGTATTTTATGAGCGACGTAAAGTGTGGTGCGTTTGGATTGAACCCTCCCGAGTCGAAAACGGGCCAGACGAGGCCCCGCCGCGGCATCTTGCAGGCGACGGTGTCGATATCGTACGAGTCACTGCTCGTCGACGACGAATCGACCGTAATTGAAATATCCAGCTTGCGTTTCTTTCCTGCGAATCAAATATTTCAAATTGTAGTGGCGGAAATATTACACTATAAATTCACTAGTACAGTTGTTCTCAAATATTCTTAGACATACTGGAATAGAGCACGCGACCAGTCTGAGAAATCGATAGAGGAATAGAAAGAGAAAGCTGCATATGAGGCCCTCTATCCTTGTTTAGTCGCACATGCGCGGGACACACGTAAATATATCTCTATAGGAGTATATACAAGGTGGCGCAAAATTAATCACCCTACCGGAAGATGTTATAATTTTTGCAAATGGCGTTGTAGGTCAATCATATTTGACATTTGTGAACTACACAGCTGCAGTATACAAACAGACAAGCAATGGAGCACTATACTTCGAAAGAGCGTGGAGTAATTGTGTCGATTTTTTTTATCAATAATCGATAGGTGGTGTTAGCGCAGTGTGAATGTTGACATCGATTTCCTAATCTGGGCAAACATTCCGGCGCTTAGCTATTCGACTCGAACAGACTGAAGCCGCAGGAGACGTTGCAGGGCGTGGCCGCCACCGGACTGGTCGTTCGCCCGAGAATATCATGGCTGTGGCTGCCGATGTCGCTGAGAACGATGAAACATCAACCAGACGACGGGCCACGCAATAATTGGGCATCACCAGACGAACCCTACAGCGAATTTTAGTGAAAGTATCATTACCGTGACCGCCAATCATGGCAATATAGGTTTAATGCTGACTGGGACTGTAAAACAGTCAGCGCCTGTTTAGCGCCCACCTGTCTCGAGAACGACAGGTGTGGGCCTGCGAAGTAATGAGCAACTCGACGATAGCTTGTTGATATGGATGTAATGTGAATTCGAAGAAATAAAACAAAACGGTTCGCGCACAAAAAAATCCAAGCACAAAGATTAGAACGCGCCCAGCCAGCTGCCAAGAGGTCGATCAGACTGACGGGTCGTGTGCGCCCTCGCGCTCCCTCCGCATCGCTCACGCTGCACTTCGGAGTCTATTGCCATCTCTCTCAATAACACCTGCTACAACTGCCTTACTCTTACCACGCCTGCTACAGGCATCTACTCGTCATAAGCCGGCACAGTTCATCTCTCCTAATGCTTGGATTATCGTTTAATTTTTTATATAATTGCGTGTGTGTGGACATTCGATTACGACCGCCAGAGAAGAATGCCCAAGAAACTCTGAACGGGTTTTTAACAAAGTTTAAAATATTACTTTAAATTACAAATTTACAAGATATATGAAACTACGTTTGATTTTTTAAATTACTTTGTCATCGGCGGCAACAGAAAGTCTTACACATGTTGCCGTTAATGTCTGCTGACCGTCATCCTCAATCTCAACAACGAAGAGGACGATTTTGTGTCGAAAATCAGCATGAGCGACAAGGCGCATTTCCACTTAAGCGGTTAAGTCAATAAGCAAAAGCTTCGTTTCTGCCATTACATCCACTCAAAGTCACTGTGTGGTGCGGCCAGCAGCGGATCTATATAAGGGCTTTTGAGCTGCATCCCCATTGAAAACAATGGACAATATTTTCAGATAAATATACAGGTAAAGTCTCTGTATACGGCGCAGAAAAATTGAAAAGGGACACGCTAAATGTTGCGTTTGAGAAACTGATTATGGATTTAACCCGCTCAGCACGTAACATCCATTTGGGGACATGTATGGCGGCCGCCTAAAATCCGTAACATCCGCTACGGGACATCGCGCTCGCCGCTGCGAAAAATGCAATTTACGATTCGAAACGTCGTACTTTAATGCTTTCTGACGACGGAACGATATGGCCGAATAATCTTTAATTCGGCGGCCACCGGCGATAAAATCGAACGCCGATTAAAAAGTCAGCATAGACGTCAGTCTCGATCGGCCAGCGCCTCGGCCGCGTAGTTCCGCGAAATGTTGGTTTTGTGCAGTGTTTTGTGGATAAAAGTGCAGTGTTTACTGGATAAAGGTGAGTAATTTGCATTTTTAAGTAGTTTAGGCATTAGGATTAGTCAATTGAGATAGTCCATTTGCTGTTTTTCACGAATTTTTAAAGAAAACACTTTGGCGACAACAAACGGCTCGCGAAAAAATGGTTGTTATTATTTTGTAATGTTTATGAAATATCCCGATATATTGCGAAATATGACGTAATGTCGCTTTAATTTACTAACAAAATAAGTATTGTTTCATTTACATCCTAAGTTATCACATAATTAGGCGTATTTTGAAAATTATATCTTGTTTTGTAAAATGAATCGCGCAAAGAAACTTGTTTTGATAATTACTATGAGAGAATAAAGTGCGATTTTCCATAGTTTTTCGATGAAATGTGACTCTTTGGAGTATAGTAATTAGTTATTAGACATATAATAAGTCTATGATAAGACAATATAATTGAAAAAATCTAACGAATTTTATATTATGGGCATTCAAAGTTTATTATTAAGTTCGGACGCGGAAACTCTCAAAACTTTAGATTTTTCTATAATATCAGACAAAGCTCAAAGTTCTGGTGTGATTTCTAAGAAGTGTGATGTAGTAATAAAGTTATTTTGAAAGAATTTCATATAAAAAAATACCATAAGTAGTCACAAATTAAAAATTAAAAAAAAATTTTTTTACGAGAATACATAAAATTTTTCTTGGCTGAATAAATAAATATTTTTGTATGCAAATAAGTAAAAAAAAAATATCGTTTTGGTAAAGCATTTAATATAGAACATAACTGTATTTACAATTTTTGCATATTTTACGTATTTTGTGACAAAAAAATCGAAATGATTTTATAGGCGAGTTTTTTCAGTTTGCCAATTTTGTAATATTTATTCATTATTATCTTAATTGTTTTACGAGATAAGGTTATAATGTTTTATATGTCAAATTTCAATGCGATCATTTTCCTCTTTATCTTTTTTTAATCCGTTTACTGGTTTATAAGTTATGATCGTTTTTCTCAAGGCCGTTGACTCGCGTCAATTTTTTGCCCGAATATGTCGCGCGCAAAAGTGATAGGTGAGTTTTTACCTCGCAACAGGAGGGGTTAAATAGAAGAAGCCAAGTCTATGAGACTTAAAAAAAGAAATTATTTTTTTTGACGGATTTGCAAGATTAAAATATGGAAAACATAGATCTGGAAAGTGTACGTATTATTATTGATTATTATTTAGATGACGTAGACTAACATTTAGCGAATAAGTGCATTCAGTTAGAATCTTACTACAGTCTAAGCCAGAGTCTTACACCTCTTGCAGTGAAATTGTTATGCTAATTAATAAAGGACTCTTTTTGACGTTTTCCCAAATTGCTATATCTTTAAGATTTTTTTAACATTGCCAATCACTTAACTGTGAAGCGGAGCGCTCTTTCTCCAGGATGTCGTACGAAAAAAAACAAATATAGGACAACAATATCAAACTATCAACTAAATCATTTATCGCTTCTTTCCATAAACTGTGATTTAATAATGGACTTACAATGTGATGAGTTGCTTATAATTTATATACACCCTTGTGCAAATTAATGTGGACAAAGCATATTTTTCATACTGGTACAGATTTTGCTTCATGTTTCGTTATGTCAACAATATTAGCAGCTGTCAACGTCACATTAGTGTCAGGTAACCTCAATCAATCACACAGGTGTGTTGTTGCATGAGTAGTTTACAAATTTTTGAGTGTTTCGACTTTTTGGCGATACGTCTGAGATTTTTTACTTTTTCTTTAGTTTTCAGTGACAGTTTGGGTGTATGAGTATTGGATATTCGATAGAAGTTCGTTCTAAGGTTATTACACTATCTGAACATACTGAAAAGAATCAAAGGCAGATTGTAGAAGAGTGTGACATTTCTAAGAGTGCAGTTAACAAACTGATCAAACTCAATCGAGAAACTGACTCAATTTCACCACGAAGACAGGGAAAATGTAGCCGAGAAAGAAAAACCACCAAGAAAAATGATATGTTTTTGTTTAGGAACAGTAAAATAAACCCCACAAAGACCAGCGAAGACTTACAGAGAGAGCTAGCTGTTACTGGGACAAGTGTACATGCCTCGACAGTACGGCGTCGTCTGCTAGAAGTTGGGCGAAAGGCTCGAACACCCCTTAACCCCTCGAGGCCCGCGGTTTGAATTTTAATGTGTGCCTTACGGCCCGTAAGAAATTCGCGAGTCTCAAAAAAAAGATGGCGTTTCAGAAAAAAAACGATTACTCCGAAACTGTCACACCGATCGTCTAAAAAAGACCTGTTTTATGTTCCTATTGAAATTTGCTATTAGATATTTGTAACGTCGTTATGTAAAGCAATAAAGATTATTCATAAATATTAGTCAAAGTTGTACTAACATAATTAGCGGTCGGCCTCGCCTGGCCATTTCGGGCCGTCTGGGGTTCGACGGTAAATATCAATTCTGGACGTTTCGGGCCGTCTGGTACGCGAGGGGTTAAGAAGCAACTCTTAACTGATGTGATGAAGAAGAAAAGGATGGTTTAGGCACAGAAATATAAAGGGTGGACCCAAGATGACTGGAAAAAGGTGTTGTTTTCAGATGAAAGCCATTTCTTTGTCCAGGGCATGCGTCATCAGTTTGTTCGCCGGACCGATGGTGAATCACTTTCATTAGCTCACATTCAGCAATCAGTCAAACACCCCGTGAAGCAAATGTTTTGGGGTTGTTTCTCCTTTAATGGCACAGGACCATTGGTACCCATCATAGGGATGATGAATAGTGAAAAATACATAAAGGTTTTGCAAGATTTGGAAATCCCCATTTTCCAACAAGACCGGGCACCTTGCCATTCATCGATGATTGTGAAAAAATTCTTCACTGGCAATGGGATAAACGTTTTTGATTGGCCTGGCAACTCATCAGACCTCAATCCAATTGAGAATTTGTGGTCTATCTGCAAGACAAGGCTCAGAAAGATGGACTGCACAACGAAAACTAACTTGATCGAGTCAGTGATTTAAGTGTGGCATCAGGATCCAAAAATTCAAAGCAACTGCAAATCGCTGGTAGAATCAATGCCGAAACGTATTAATATGGTGCTGCAAGCCAAGGGTGGACATATCAAATATTAATTTTATGACTTTGTGTCCGATTGTATTTTTTGTGAGAATAAAACACATTTTGAAAGAAAAAATGTTTTGACCACATTAATTTGCACAAGGGTGTACATATGTAATAACAATTCAATCAACAGGTCAAGTCAACTACATAATTGACAAAATGGCAATTATAGTTGATTAATTAGGCAGGCCTCCAAGTAATATTAGCCCAGGGCCCCACAAACTCACGGTCCGCCCCTGGATTCACACGGGAGGGCTGGGCTACTAGCTGGGCTACTAGCTGACCACAGACCTAACCACATAGTGGATAGTTACAAAAGACCTTATAGATCTAGGTGACATCAAGGGCTGGAAACAAGCCCCCCACTCCGTCTACTACTACTACTACATTAAGTAACGGTTGATGCGGGGAAGCGCCGGAGGGGTCTCGATCAATGCGCTAGAAGTGCAGATTTTGCAGTCCGGATGGAAAGTTGAACGGAAGCGAAGCGCGTGCAATCGAAGCTTACTTCAAGAGTGGCAATTCGTATTCTGCAGCCCTTCGAAAGATTTTCTCTCACTACAATATTCGCCGACCAAGAGCAGGTCCGTGTTAATCTGTTGAAAAAGTGGGTAAAGAAGTTCCGTGAAATGGGTTCTCTCCTCAACCAACCAATTCCAGGACTGGCGCCTACTGTTTTAACTGAAGAAAACGTGCGTCGAGTGCGAGATTTAGTTCTTGCAGATTCACGACGTTCTGTACGAATGCACTCTGCAGTTTTGGGTATTTTAATTCGAAGCTATACGTATTTATGAAAAAAATGCATGTTCATAATTATAAAGTCCAATTAGTGCAAGCTTTGAAAGAAAATTATTATGCTTTAAGAAAAACTTCTGCTGAAAGGATGATGGAAGTTTTTCACACGCAGAGCCGACTTAATAACGTAATCTTCAGCTATGAGGCACATTTTCACTTGTAACGGTATGTGAACAAGCAAAACTGCAGATATTGGGCCCCGTCGAACCCGAAAGAGAGACATCAAAGACAGTTACATAGCCCAATGTCCGCCAGTAGCGTAATTGGTTCGTTTTTCTTTGAGAACAAAAATGGTCAAGCAATCAATGTAAATTCCGAATGATACAGGCACATGATCAACACGTTTTTTGCTCCTATTGTGGAAAGAGATCCCCGATATAACAGAAACACGTAGTTTCAATAGGATGGGGCGGGGCCACTACCCATACTGTCATGGGGCGTTTACACTCTCGCGCGAGGCGAGACGCAAAACCATGTAGTAAACAAACGGAACAGATGCAAAGCTTCTAGCAAGTAGGTAAACATTTTGTACGCTCGTTAGAACCTTTACCTCTGTTCCATTTGTTTACTGAATCGTTTTTGCGTCTCGCCTCGCGCCTCGCGCGAGAGTGTAAACGCCCTATCAGGGATTCAATGCAGACTGTTCGAGCACTTTTTCCTCAAAAAGTGATATCGGGGTTTGGAGACATACGCTGGCCGCCAAGATCACCCAACCTCACCGTGTGTTTTTTTTCTGTGGGGTTATTAAAAATCAAAATGTTATTCCAACAAACCTCGAACAATTAAAGCCCTGAAAAAAATATACGGCGAGAAATCGACAACAATGCTCCGCAGCTCTGCAAAAGTGTTTCAAAATTTGCGCGCTCTATCAGATGAGTGAGTGTGAATGGATGGGAACTATTTAGAAGTAATTATACTAAAAAAATAAAACCCGATGATTTTATAGATCTTTTAAAGTAAATAAATAAAACCACAGACAGTAGCTTAGCCAGACAGTAGCTTCTCTTAAAACAAAATTGAAATTGAAGCGAATAAGTCACGAGTCGTAAGGGCTTGGATATGGTCGCCAGTGTCCTGCTACTCGGCCCATACAGATATCCAAACGTCCGAAAAAGTGGTCAGCATTTATCAGCGCGTAATGCTAACCAAAGACGTTCGTCGGTACGTACCCCTCTGCCCATATTCCTCGCACCCTCTTCCCGCAAGGCCCTGCAGCTCGAGAGTGAAGCTACTGGTTGGTATACTGTGACGAAACTGTTTGCTACCAGTCAAGCGTTCACAGTGATCAATCTCCTTAAACTTCTCAAGAGCCCCGATCTGCCTGCGTCCTATTTCCTCTCCCAATGAACATGAATTGCAAGGAAGCCATCTCTTCATACAAAGATAATGGCTCCTATTTCTAGAAAACTCATATAATTAATGCCCACTCACTGACTTGAATTGACGTCAAGCATCTTAGCATTGCCACGGTATACCAGACAGTAGCTTCCCTTAAAACAACATTGAAATCGAAGCAAATACGTCACGAGTCATAAGGGCTCGGATATGGCCGCCAGATTTTGCTGCCGCTTTTGAATACGTTCGAAAATTCGCTAGCCTTTACCTGCGCGTAACGCTTTCGTCGAGACGTACCTCTCTGCCCACATTCCTCGCAGTCTCTTCCCGCAATGCCCTGTAGCTCAATAGTAAACCTACTGCGGCATTGCGGTGAAAACTGACAGGTACAGGTGCCGTACTTCATGCGCATAAGCATACATAGCTTTGTCAATAAATGTATACTATGTACTAATACACTGCACTAGATTACCTGCTGAGGTTTGACTGACACCACTCTTCAAAACATCTTTCATTCAAGACTAAAAACATTAAATACACATCTCTAACGCGTTCATATCCCTGCACCCGTAATGCAGATGCATTCCAGGCGGGAAATTGAAAAGAAAAACGAGTAAAAGCCAACCTTTTATGTCAACAATTCCGAGAAAACCGTCTTGTTTATTTCTCGACGAACTGTTCGTATAGCCCTCTTTCGACAGCTTCTTATAGTCGTGGTTGACCCGTCGTCTCTTGCTGGCCGAATCCGACGGGGAGCTATCGACGTTTTCGTCGAGGTTCGTCTGAATTTCCACGATTTTCACTGCGGAACCGATGGCGTTCTCCGACGCCATTGTTTGTGTTCCTGTCACCATTCTCTCTTCCGTGTTATGAATGCTGCGCGACGGGTTCGCGACTGAATTCACATTTTTTACGGAATTGGAGTATTTAGACGTTATTATGTCGCGATTCGCTGGCGATACGCCGAAAACATGATTATTTTCACTTTGCTGCTGCCCGAAGTCCTTGGCAGCCATGTTGTGCTCCTTCACATTCAGTGTTGCCACTGTTGATTTACAAATCTATTAAAAGGTGATAACAATCGTACATTAAAACGATAGTAATATCGTACATTTCGAACTTTACAAAAGCGTACATGATAAGCACGAGATACAGTTACATAATATAATTACTATTTCTTTCGAGGACAGAACGTATTCAGGATATAATATAATATATATATATATATATATATATATATATATATATATATATATATATATATATATATATATATATATATATATATATATATATATATATATATATATATATATATATATATATATATATATATATATATATATATATATATATATATAGTGGGCCTAAAGGAAATGGGCCCCAGTGCAGAATTAAACAAAAGGCCCCTCCCCCCACCTATTTATGTTCATTATAGCATATTTGAATTTGGGGTTCAATAAAGTTCCAAAGAACTTCAGCTGGACACGCAGTGTCACATAGAAACATTGTTGCTGGAGAATGTTCGAAAATTTCTTCCGACGTTAATACGATGTTTTTCTCTTGGTTTAATTGATTTTGGTAAAAAAAAATATTTTATTATTTTATTTTGAGTAGCTAACTGCTAAGTCTTAAAAATGCTAACCAAGTGCTAAACTGGTAAGTCCTAAAAATACCCACATACTATTTTTACAATATATACATATTTAAATTAACTACAAGTTGTAAGTATTACCAAAAATATGATCATACATTTCTAGAGTGGTTTTTGTCTTCCTTGGCCTTCTAGCAGAGTTGGACGGAACGTCGATCCTAGACTGAAGTTCCATTTTGGCCCCCCCAAACGACCGTGGGCCCCGGTGCGTCGAACTGGCTGCACCGGCTTAGTCACGCTACTAAAATTATAACAATGGATGAGTATTTAGAATAATTTAGATTTACGTATTATAGCATTACCTCGATCTATATGTTGTGATCGCTAAAAATCGGATTTGCGTTTTTAATTGTCATTGGTGTAGATTCCCCCCGCGGTTCCAATAGTTGCCCGCAGACGCTGCGACCGTCGCGATTTAATTTTGCCCACTGCGGGCGTAATCGCGTCGTGAAGTGTGCGACTCAATTTTACATGCATATCTGCATTTTACGGAGGCAACGGGCCTGCAAACGCCGCGGGCGCTGGTAAAAACAGCTCCGTGAGCTCTAAGCTTCATACTGCTTAGTTTATTGTAATTCTTATTGTTGTCAGGAGAAACCCAGAGACTCTGGAGAAAATGCTTTCCGGGGGTCAAGTGGAGGGAAGTAGAAGCAGAGGCAGATCACCGGCGAGATGGAACAACCTCATCGAAGAAGTAACAAAACAGTCTGCACCCTGCGACCGGCCATGCAGAAATCAGGTCGAAGTGGAGGAGCCTCGTAGGCAAACTGTTGTCTAGTGGCCACGATCCTCAGTGATGAGGGAACGGCGGAGAAGAAGAAATGGCGCAGCGCGCTCAACGCTTTTATACTTTATCTGTTTTTTTTCCAAATTTAAAAAAAGCTGTTTGTTTTTTTAATACATATTTTTATTAAATGTTGCTTAGATGCTCGTACTGATTTACCCACTTGAAAGATGCCGGTAGATTAAAACTCATCCTGTAGAGCGACGATTATTTGACTTTATTTTTGATCTCCATATAAGTACGATAATGTAATACAGCACTAACAAAAGCCATAGGAAAATAAATAATTAGAAAAAAACGAATTTATTCGTAATAAAATGTAGATTTTATTCTACACGTAATAGTCGATGAAATACGTATTTTTAAATGTTTTATTTGCTGCCATCTCGCGGATGTCAGCGGCACTGTTTAGAAAAATCCTAATTCTCTAACCCGTCGTTTCCGAAAATAGAGGCGCCTTCTTGGAGGCGAAACGAAGGAGGAAGCGAGCTGCGCGCGGCACAATGGCCGAAAATAAAATTATATGTGCACTGTTTGCTTTTCGTCACCCCACATGTTATTATTATTATTTAGTGTACACAGAGCGTTCCGCATCGGCGCACACATGCACGAAACCACACGGGCGGGAATGACGCAGTCGATCAATTGACTCGACATGTCGATTCGGAAAAGCGGTGTTCCAAATTTAAATTTTGACGGGGGACATGTCGAGTAAAGGCGTTTCACACGAACGCATGTGATCGTATAGATAAGTGATTTTCAACCAAAAGGGTCGCGACCCCCTGAGAGGGGGGGGGGGGTCCTAAGACACCCCTGGGAGTCGAAGGCTATTTAAAAATAAACATCGAAAATGTTACATAGTCTTTCTCTCTATATAATAAGCAAACATTCACAGCTTCGGAAGAGAAACAAATTTATTGTGTTTTGCTATGCTTATGTTGATCTAAAGTGGACACAGTTAGATACATTATAAATAGTATATTTATAAACGAATTTACCGTGTGAAATTTGTAGCCCCCGACGTTTCGGTGACGTTGCAGCCGCCGTTGTTCCAGCAACGTCACCGAATCGTGGTGTGCTACAAATTTCACGCGGTAAATTCGTTTATATCCTATTTATAATGTCACACAACCGCGATAGTCTCCGATTTTATACAATTAGATACTATTTTGAAGTGAAGAACAGTTAACATTAATGTGGTTTTCGCCATTGTAATACCAAAACTTTGTTTGTTGGATGCTTATAGTTACAGGTGTGGATGAGAAAACAATCTCAGGAGGGTCTCGAGTCGTCAGAGTTTTATTATTTTATATTTTTAATTTTATTTATTTATAATTACTTTGTTGTGCTATAAAAACATTACATAATGAATATTACACTGGTTTTATAAAAAAGTCAATTTATGCACAAATGGCGGACTTATCGCTATAGCGATATCTTACAGTCAACCATTTGATAAAATAACTCCTATTTTTTTCCGTACAATAGACAAATAAGTAATAAAGTAAAATTTAAAATATATGTCAATAACTTATGCGAAGGTTGCCCAGGGAAGGATAAAGGAGAGGACAAGGTAAGGTATTTGGTAAGTGGCTGTGTAAAAATAAGTTTCTCTTCAACAATTTTTTGAAAGTGTGCAACATAGGTGCATGCCTGATAGCGTGAGGGAGCTGATTCCATAAACGAGCAGAATGGACCGTAAAAGAGTGCTCGTAAACAGAAGAATGATGTATTGGAATGGCCAGTGTGTTATCCCGGCTTGATCGAAGTGGGAGACCGTGGCCTCCCAAAGGGAGGAAATTCTCCTTGAGATAGGAAGGCGTAGTATGAGTAGGTATGTTATTGAGTATGTTGCAGAGTAGCGACAACGTATGAAAATTTATTCGATCGCGAATAGGAACCCAATGAAGTTGCTCACGGAAGCAGTTAACGTGGTCGAACTTTCGCAAGTATTGAACAAGAAAACTTATGATAAGAATTCGGGAGTACCTCAGCGTCAGAATCAGAATACTACTTGTAAATGCCCTTATATTGTCTATAATGGACTATGGCGACTGTGTGTACGGCCCCTGTCTATATAGGAAGACTGAGCGGAGACTTCAGAGACTGCAAAATGCCTGCGCAAGATTTTGCTTTAGGATTCCTCCACGTCATCATGTGTCACCATTCCTTGCGAAAGCTTCCATGTTGAATATGAGTAAAAGAAGGCAGCTCCATCTTGCGACCCTTGTACTCAAGGTAGTACGCAATAAACAGCCGCGATATCTTTACTCGATTATGACGTGGTCCCGTAACCGGCATGTCCATTCAACACGGGCACGTGAACAACTTGCTATAATACCCAAGCACAAAACTACACATTTCCAGTGCAGCTTTTCGTATTATTCTGCGGTTGTATGGAATCGGTTGGGAATGGCTTTGCGATCGAAATCAATTGCAGTATTTAAGGACCACTTTAAAAGTTTATTATTAAAGGAAGATATTTAGATGTCATAATTTGATTTTATTTTAAAATAACTATTGCTAAATGGATTATTACTATTGTCTTCGTTTATTTATTAATTTGTAACCTGATTATTTAATGTTAAATATTTTGATTTTGATTATTTTTGATTTATTATATGTAGATTATTAAATTTATGTAATTACGTTATTTTCTTTTAATATCATTTGATGTTAAATATCTTGATTTTGATTATTTCGATTTGTGTATTTATTTGATTATGATTATTTGGATTTTTCGTTTTAAGATTTATTTGATTTGGTTATTTTATTTTAAAAATCATATACCTATGTATCAATAATTAATAGGTGTGTCCTGAAAACCAGGATAAGAGATATCCTGAGGATACCCCTAATTTGCAGCGTTTGTAGCTTTATTTCATAGTCTTTGTCTATTTATAGTTTTAATTTTTAATCTGTAGGTTCTTGTTTTTTTTGTATATGTTGTTTATAACAGCTGCAAATAAATAAATAAATAAATAAATAAAGTTAAAAACATGAGGAATATATTTTGCAGACGCTCCCGCTTATTCAAAATAACCTCACTGGAATCTATATAACAAACCGTAGTCAAGTATTGGCGTTAAGAGTGTGGACACTCTTGTGTTTAAATAAATAAATCTAATTTATATAAATAAATAAATCTAATAAATAAATAAATCTAATAAATAAGTAATTTAATCTTTAACCTATTTGACAAGAACGTGTATTTGGCATTTTAACAAGCAGATAAATAAGTGGCAAAAAACCGACTTCGGCGACGGCCCAGTGGCATAATGGTTTGGTCGCCAGGGTTTGATTTGATTCTTGGGTCACCATTTGCCGTTGGGATAAAATGAACGAAATTGCATTTTCAATTATGTCGATCGAACGCAATAACAAGACACAGACACTTACAGTCTGGCAAATAAGAGTAGACCCTACGTTTTGGGAAAACATATTTTTATCGCATATGTGAGATTAGTAAGACTTAATAATATATAAACATGTCTCAGTGCCGTCTCCCAAGATGCGCATTGTACTCAGACTCACGTAACATCGATGTTTGAATGATTGTGAGCTTGGAAGAAAAATAAAAAAACGTTAGTCGTGCCTCCGTGTAATAAGGATTAATTTTGACTACGCTTGAGATAGGTAGGTAGGTATCAACATTTTGTGGTTAAACTATACTAAATGTCAGGCGAAAACAGAAGAAATAACAAAATGAATGCAATTTCATGAACATGAGGGTTAGTGTTGCCACGTCAAATTGTTTTCCATCACTTTGAATTATTGTCTACTCATTTTACCCGTCTTTAAAAGAGTAGGAGGTTATCAATTCGGTTGTATCTTTTTTTTAATATTTGTTACCTCAGAACTCTGCCATTTATAAACCGATTTGGGAAATTATTTTTGTATTCGAAAGAATATACTTACAGATCGGTCCATATCAAAATCCTGTTCTGATGATGGAATCCATGAAGATTTGAGAAAAATCCTCAAATATTATCCATGAAAATTTACATGTCGGTTCAATTCCGATGACAATTCATTTATTTTTATATATAAGCATGACCTGATTCTACACACTTGGTTGGCTACCGACGAGGGGACTCCTCGATGGTCAACAGCACACGCGAAATTTTGTATACGCATTCAATTACGATAGCCCTTCCATGTTCCACCATGACATGGCTGATGAACCCTCCCGATGAGGGAACTCCTCAACGCTCAACAGCACAGACCCTAAATTTTGTATACTCATTCAGTTATGATAGCCCGTTCTAAATTTTATCATGTCATGGCTGCTGCACCCAGGGTTGGCACCTGGCGAGGGAACTCCTCAACGGTCAACACCACAGACACAAAATTTTGTAGATGTATTCAATTACGACAGCTCATTCTAAGTTTCACCATGGCGTGCGGCACCCAGGGTTGGCTTCCAACGAGGGAACTCCTCAACGGTCAACAGCACATACATACAATTTTGTATACGCATTCAGTTATGATAGCCCGTTCTAAGTATCACCATGACCTGGCTGCTGCACTTAATAATATAATAAACCTATTTAATAATATAAACACAAATTAATATATTACCACAAAATAATAATAAACTTTCTTTATAAAATTGCCGAATATACGAATGAGTTTTTTATTAGTGACATCCTTGTAGTGAGGTAGTACGAGTAAGTAAGTAACTTTTAATATAAAAAAAAATTAAAAAAAATATATTTTTTAAATATACAAGGACATACAAAAAAATATACAAGGACATGCATACTGTTTTACATGAATAATCATTAAAAACAAACATTAATATAGCGAAAAAAAAGCTCTATGCATATAAATATGCTAGCATGTCCGAAATGAGGCGAAATCGCACAACCAACTAGACAAAAGGTCTGTCTGGCTGTGCTGCTTTATACCAACTTTATGTTTGTTGACTCGCCAACTGACGCATTTGATTTAAATTTTCAAAGATTTTAAAATGATATGTGTACCTTCCTACGGTAAAAAAAAAAACAAATAAACCATCAAATGTTTTTTATCGCAACTTTATCGATAAACGTGTCGGTATAAACACCGTTACTATCGCAACCGCACACAATCTGCCACGCTCATACACGCGCATTTCAACGTCTGTATTATATCGCGTACGACACAACATACCGCGTTCTCCTACGAATATAAAAAGTAAACAATTTCAACACACAACACAAACAACACGCCAGCGATTTTCAAATTGTATAAACAGCAAATAAAATTAAAAAATGATAGTAACTAAAAAGGTCGGAGCACAATGATCGTGACGTTTTACACGACTGCCCATCAAAAAAGGATTGTAATGTGTTCATAGGGACTCACCTGTACTGCCCAAATATTAAGTGAATAGTTGTCTAAACGTCAAAATCTCCAAATGTCAATAAATTTACATAAATATATCGTGTTTAGTGTCAAATGAAAGGTCTGATTGAGTACATTCCTAAAATACATATTATGTATCCATACGAATAAATACATAAACCACAAAATTTAAAAAAAAAAAACCATTAAAAAACAAGCAAATATAAAAAAAATAAAAACATGACTACCGTTACAGAAAATGAACTACTGTATTTTAATTTAATTTAATTATTTTAACCGAAAATTTATAAAAATGTGTACTTGTACTATGTAACAAATATAAGAGTGGTATCACTCCAGAACAGACTGTAGTCTAGTGGAGCTGATAAAATCCAACAAATCTGTACTTTCTTTGCTTCGCAAACCTTTTTTTCTCTGTATTATTTATGTCAACATTGTAAATTTGTATTTTGGATTTAAATAAATAAATTTAAAAAATATATATATATTATTATTTTTATTGTGGTTTTTTAATGGAATATTCGTGATTTATGCATTTATCCATATACATTTAAGTATATTTTCAGAATGTACACCATCCGACCTTACATTAATGACACTAAACAGAATAGAATATAGAATAGAATAGAATAGAATAACTTTATTGTGCTATAAAAACATTACTTAATGCATATTACACTGGTTTTATAAAAAAAAGACAATTTATGCACAAATGGCGGACTTATCGCTACTATAGAGATATCTTATTTATGTTATTTTATTGACCTTTGGATATTTAGATAACTACTTACTTGATATTTGGACGGTTAAGCTACCTACCCTCTGACACTCAGGATGACATAACGATTCTCACAATACTACACAATTCTAAATCGGGTAAAGCGTTTCACGCACCAACTCTGCTCCGCGCATCTGCAACTGCTCAAATGGAGACGGTGCGCGCATCAACTCAAGAACAACGAGTGCTTCGCAGTTTTAGTTCGAACGTTGAGCGAACATTTCGTCGCCAGAATTTATTTTTAAATTTGTCATCCTTCGGATCCCACAGCACTGTATAATTTTGGTACTCCTCGATTAGAGCTAGACATTTCTCTTCTGCCCACTCCTTAGCGATGACTCTCCTAAGACGGCCCGTGAGGCCTTATCGCTAAATAGGAACAATCTACGCATACTGGCGAGGACGCTCACGGGGCATTTATGTACAACATCAAGCTCCGAGACACAAAAATGTGCAGGTTCTGCCCAGCACCTCATGTGCGAGTGTGGCCCGCTGATGCGTAAAAGATACACCTACTTGGGTGGTCATTACCTCCAACCTGAGGAGGTAAAACGATCTGGCGCCAAAAGCCTGTTCCGGTTCTTAAATGACGCGAGGCTTAGCGCAGAAATATAGTAGGTGGCGAACATAATAGATCAGCAATGGTCGCAGTGTTACAAGGCTCATAAATACCTTTAAAAAAGCCCTACACAACAAATAAAAAAATATCACCAATCTGAAGAGGTAGTCCATCTTCCTTAAAAAAAATAAACCATGTTTTAACACATTATTTGGTTACAACAGTTTTAGAACCATCCAGGCAACATAGTCGCCTGGGTTTATAGTAAGTAGGTGTGCGTCGCTATACAGCATACATAGTAATACAACAAACAACGGCCCCGGAGTGCATGTTTATTTATCGGCTAGCGAAGCATTATGCCCCATGCCTATTTAACATTTCCTAGCCAAGAAACAATACGCGAGCGTTTCGAAACACACCGCTATTTAACGATATTTGAGCCGAAATTCTCTACAAAATCGTATGCTTTGGTATTATTTGCAGCGGAATTATACAACTGACGCTTAGCAGCGATAACAACATATTATAAACAATGAATATTTTATTTATTTATTTTCTCGTAAACAA
Organism: Micropterix aruncella; assembly: GCA_944548615.1. Taxonomy (NCBI): domain Eukaryota; kingdom Metazoa; phylum Arthropoda; class Insecta; order Lepidoptera; family Micropterigidae; genus Micropterix; species Micropterix aruncella. Next base: position 13,523,530 of record OX155976.1, read on the forward strand.
TCGCCCGTTTCCGTCATAACTTTGTACGATTACGTCAATCTTTATTTTAATCGTACCCTGCCATTTTACTTTTCCGGCGCACAAATCGACCAGGAGGGAAAGTATTGTTAATGCGCAATTTTTTTCCGAGATGAAGACGGAAATATTCATGTTAATTAAGCCTCCCTGAGTAGATTAAGACCATTTCCAGATGGAAGTCTGTCTATGTGTCTGTCTGATTGTCTGTCTGTCTATGCCTATGTATTCCTCCACGATAACACAAAAACCCTTAATCCGATTGTGCTGAAATTTGGTCATAGCAAGAGTGTGGCGCGCTATTCATATTTCAATATCGAAATATTTTATTTATTTATTTTATTTTATTTTTATTGGAATTATCAAATTAACCATTTATAATAATCATAATATTGAAACAAATGGCAAAAAACTTTCCTCTTTCATTCACTGGCTAGTGCTGCCCAACTGGGATATACCCGTTCCAGGGCAAGCAATTTATATTTTTACATTTAAAACGAGGGTCGATGAACCAACCAAACACAATAATAATAATAATAATTAATATATATATATATATATATATATATATATATATATATATATATATATATATATATATATATATATATATATATATATATATATATATATATATATATAGAAATATTTGATAGTTTTGTGTATATATTCTTTTTAGAATTGATCAATAAGATGATTATAAAGTAAATAATTATAAAAGCCACTTACATCGTGACGAAGGATTCCCTTGATTGGATTCGGGAATGCTTTAGGTGTTAACGAGAATGATGAATGCCTCTCACTTGCGGAAAGAGGAGTAGGTTTAAGTTGGGCCCATTTTTCAACTAGTAAACGCTCACCCTTCATCCAATTATCTCAAAAATTAAGCTACAATCCTTCTTTATACGTAAACTCACTCAATTTCCTATTATTTCAGGGGAAATAACAAGACAAGACGAGCTACTTGACAGATGGAAGAATTTAAAATTTCGAATTTCGTTTTTTTATTTTCTAAAGGTGCGATATAAAGAAGCTGCGATCAATATTCAGCTGAAAACTTAAAACTAAAAGCGTGACATGCCCTCATATCAATGAAAGGAAGCAGTCAGCTCTTTCCTATTAGTTGGAAAGATTACCTTTAACCTAAATGGATTATTTACAATGAACGAAACATAAAATATGTAAAAATTCAATATTTTGAAATATTTGATAGTTTTGTGTATATATTCTTTTTAGAATTGATCAATAAGATGATTATAAAGTAAATAATTATAAAAGCCACTTACATCGTGACGAAGGATTCCCTTGATTGGATTCGGGAATGCTTTAGGTGTTAACGAGAATGATGAATGCCTCTCACTTGCGGAAAGAGGAGTAGGTTTAAGTTGGGCCCATTTTTCAACTAGTAAACGCTCACCCTTCATCCAATTATCTCAAAAATTAAGCTACAATCCTTCTTTATACGTAAACTCACTCAATTTCCTATTATTTCAGGGGAAATAACAAGACAAGACGAGCTACTTGACAGATGGAAGAATTTAAAATTTCGAATTTCGTTTTTTTATTTTCTAAAGGTGCGATATAAAGAAGCTGCGATCAATATTCAGCTGAAAACTTAAAACTAAAAGCGTGACATGCCCTCATATCAATGAAAGGAAGCAGTCAGCTCTTTCCTATTAGTTGGAAAGATTACCTTTAACCTAAATGGATTATTTACAATGAACGAAACATAAAATATGTAAAAATTCAATATTTTGAAATATTTGATAGTTTTGTGTATATATTCTTTTTAGAATTGATCAATAAGATGATTATAAAGTAAATAATTATAAAAGCCACTTACATCGTGACGAAGGATTCCCTTGATTGGATTCGGGAATGCTTTAGGTGTTAACGAGAATGATGAATGCCTCTCACTTGCGGAAAGAGGAGTAGGTTTAAGTTGGGCCCATTTTTCAACTAGTAAACGCTCACCCTTCATCCAATTATCTCAAAAATTAAGCTACAATCCTTCTTTATACGTAAACTCACTCAATTTCCTATTATTTCAGGGGAAATAACAAGACAAGACGAGCTACTTGACAGATGGAAGAATTTAAAATTTCGAATTTCGTTTTTTTATTTTCTAAAGGTGCGATATAAAGAAGCTGCGATCAATATTCAGCTGAAAACTTAAAACTAAAAGCGTGACATGCCCTCATATCAATGAAAGGAAGCAGTCAGCTCTTTCCTATTAGTTGGAAAGATTACCTTTAACCTAAATGGATTATTTACAATGAACGAAACATAAAATATGTAAAAATTCAATATTTTGAAATATTTGATAGTTTTGTGTATATATTCTTTTTAGAATTGATCAATAAGATGATTATAAAGTAAATAATTATAAAAGCCACTTACATCGTGACGAAGGATTCCCTTGATTGGATTCGGGAATGCTTTAGGTGTTAACGAGAATGATGAATGCCTCTCACTTGCGGAAAGAGGAGTAGGTTTAAGTTGGGCCCATTTTTCAACTAGTAAACGCTCACCCTTCATCCAATTATCTCAAAAATTAAGCTACAATCCTTCTTTATACGTAAACTCACTCAATTTCCTATTATTTCAGGGGAAATAACAAGACAAGACGAGCTACTTGACAGATGGAAGAATTTAAAATTTCGAATTTCGTTTTTTTATTTTCTAAAGGTGCGATATAAAGAAGCTGCGATCAATATTCAGCTGAAAACTTAAAACTAAAAGCGTGACATGCCCTCATATCAATGAAAGGAAGCAGTCAGCTCTTTCCTATTAGTTGGAAAGATTACCTTTAACCTAAATGGATTATTTACAATGAACGAAACATAAAATATGTAAAAATTCAATATTTTGAAATATTTGATAGTTTTGTGTATATATTCTTTTTAGAATTGATCAATAAGATGATTATAAAGTAAATAATTATAAAAGCCACTTACATCGTGACGAAGGATTCCCTTGATTGGATTCGGGAATGCTTTAGGTGTTAACGAGAATGATGAATGCCTCTCACTTGCGGAAAGAGGAGTAGGTTTAAGTTGGGCCCATTTTTCAACTAGTAAACGCTCACCCTTCATCCAATTATCTCAAAAATTAAGCTACAATCCTTCTTTATACGTAAACTCACTCAATTTCCTATTATTTCAGGGGAAATAACAAGACAAGACGAGCTACTTGACAGATGGAAGAATTTAAAATTTCGAATTTCGTTTTTTTATTTTCTAAAGGTGCGATATAAAGAAGCTGCGATCAATATTCAGCTGAAAACTTAAAACTAAAAGCGTGACATGCCCTCATATCAATGAAAGGAAGCAGTCAGCTCTTTCCTATTAGTTGGAAAGATTACCTTTAACCTAAATGGATTATTTACAATGAACGAAACATAAAATATGTAAAAATTCAATATTTTGAAATATTTGATAGTTTTGTGTATATATTCTTTTTAGAATTGATCAATAAGATGATTATAAAGTAAATAATTATAAAAGCCACTTACATCGTGACGAAGGATTCCCTTGATTGGATTCGGGAATGCTTTAGGTGTTAACGAGAATGATGAATGCCTCTCACTTGCGGAAAGAGGAGTAGGTTTAAGTTGGGCCCATTTTTCAACTAGTAAACGCTCACCCTTCATCCAATTATCTCAAAAATTAAGCTACAATCCTTCTTTATACGTAAACTCACTCAATTTCCTATTATTTCAGGGGAAATAACAAGACAAGACGAGCTACTTGACAGATGGAAGAATTTAAAATTTCGAATTTCGTTTTTTTATTTTCTAAAGGTGCGATATAAAGAAGCTGCGATCAATATTCAGCTGAAAACTTAAAACTAAAAGCGTGACATGCCCTCATATCAATGAAAGGAAGCAGTCAGCTCTTTCCTATTAGTTGGAAAGATTACCTTTAACCTAAATGGATTATTTACAATGAACGAAACATAAAATATGTAAAAATTCAATATTTTGAAATATTTGATAGTTTTGTGTATATATTCTTTTTAGAATTGATCAATAAGATGATTATAAAGTAAATAATTATAAAAGCCACTTACATCGTGACGAAGGATTCCCTTGATTGGATTCGGGAATGCTTTAGGTGTTAACGAGAATGATGAATGCCTCTCACTTGCGGAAAGAGGAGTAGGTTTAAGTTGGGCCCATTTTTCAACTAGTAAACGCTCACCCTTCATCCAATTATCTCAAAAATTAAGCTACAATCCTTCTTTATACGTAAACTCACTCAATTTCCTATTATTTCAGGGGAAATAACAAGACAAGACGAGCTACTTGACAGATGGAAGAATTTAAAATTTCGAATTTCGTTTTTTTATTTTCTAAAGGTGCGATATAAAGAAGCTGCGATCAATATTCAGCTGAAAACTTAAAACTAAAAGCGTGACATGCCCTCATATCAATGAAAGGAAGCAGTCAGCTCTTTCCTATTAGTTGGAAAGATTACCTTTAACCTAAATGGATTATTTACAATGAACGAAACATAAAATATGTAAAAATTCAATATTTTGAAATATTTGATAGTTTTGTGTATATATTCTTTTTAGAATTGATCAATAAGATGATTATAAAGTAAATAATTATAAAAGCCACTTACATCGTGACGAAGGATTCCCTTGATTGGATTCGGGAATGCTTTAGGTGTTAACGAGAATGATGAATGCCTCTCACTTGCGGAAAGAGGAGTAGGTTTAAGTTGGGCCCATTTTTCAACTAGTAAACGCTCACCCTTCATCCAATTATCTCAAAAATTAAGCTACAATCCTTCTTTATACGTAAACTCACTCAATTTCCTATTATTTCAGGGGAAATAACAAGACAAGACGAGCTACTTGACAGATGGAAGAATTTAAAATTTCGAATTTCGTTTTTTTATTTTCTAAAGGTGCGATATAAAGAAGCTGCGATCAATATTCAGCTGAAAACTTAAAACTAAAAGCGTGACATGCCCTCATATCAATGAAAGGAAGCAGTCAGCTCTTTCCTATTAGTTGGAAAGATTACCTTTAACCTAAATGGATTATTTACAATGAACGAAACATAAAATATGTAAAAATTCAATATTTTGAAATATTTGATAGTTTTGTGTATATATTCTTTTTAGAATTGATCAATAAGATGATTATAAAGTAAATAATTATAAAAGCCACTTACATCGTGACGAAGGATTCCCTTGATTGGATTCGGGAATGCTTTAGGTGTTAACGAGAATGATGAATGCCTCTCACTTGCGGAAAGAGGAGTAGGTTTAAGTTGGGCCCATTTTTCAACTAGTAAACGCTCACCCTTCATCCAATTATCTCAAAAATTAAGCTACAATCCTTCTTTATACGTAAACTCACTCAATTTCCTATTATTTCAGGGGAAATAACAAGACAAGACGAGCTACTTGACAGATGGAAGAATTTAAAATTTCGAATTTCGTTTTTTTATTTTCTAAAGGTGCGATATAAAGAAGCTGCGATCAATATTCAGCTGAAAACTTAAAACTAAAAGCGTGACATGCCCTCATATCAATGAAAGGAAGCAGTCAGCTCTTTCCTATTAGTTGGAAAGATTACCTTTAACCTAAATGGATTATTTACAATGAACGAAACATAAAATATGTAAAAATTCAATATTTTGAAATATTTGATAGTTTTGTGTATATATTCTTTTTAGAATTGATCAATAAGATGATTATAAAGTAAATAATTATAAAAGCCACTTACATCGTGACGAAGGATTCCCTTGATTGGATTCGGGAATGCTTTAGGTGTTAACGAGAATGATGAATGCCTCTCACTTGCGGAAAGAGGAGTAGGTTTAAGTTGGGCCCATTTTTCAACTAGTAAACGCTCACCCTTCATCCAATTATCTCAAAAATTAAGCTACAATCCTTCTTTATACGTAAACTCACTCAATTTCCTATTATTTCAGGGGAAATAACAAGACAAGACGAGCTACTTGACAGATGGAAGAATTTAAAATTTCGAATTTCGTTTTTTTATTTTCTAAAGGTGCGATATAAAGAAGCTGCGATCAATATTCAGCTGAAAACTTAAAACTAAAAGCGTGACATGCCCTCATATCAATGAAAGGAAGCAGTCAGCTCTTTCCTATTAGTTGGAAAGATTACCTTTAACCTAAATGGATTATTTACAATGAACGAAACATAAAATATGTAAAAATTCAATATTTTGAAATATTTGATAGTTTTGTGTATATATTCTTTTTAGAATTGATCAATAAGATGATTATAAAGTAAATAATTATAAAAGCCACTTACATCGTGACGAAGGATTCCCTTGATTGGATTCGGGAATGCTTTAGGTGTTAACGAGAATGATGAATGCCTCTCACTTGCGGAAAGAGGAGTAGGTTTAAGTTGGGCCCATTTTTCAACTAGTAAACGCTCACCCTTCATCCAATTATCTCAAAAATTAAGCTACAATCCTTCTTTATACGTAAACTCACTCAATTTCCTATTATTTCAGGGGAAATAACAAGACAAGACGAGCTACTTGACAGATGGAAGAATTTAAAATTTCGAATTTCGTTTTTTTATTTTCTAAAGGTGCGATATAAAGAAGCTGCGATCAATATTCAGCTGAAAACTTAAAACTAAAAGCGTGACATGCCCTCATATCAATGAAAGGAAGCAGTCAGCTCTTTCCTATTAGTTGGAAAGATTACCTTTAACCTAAATGGATTATTTACAATGAACGAAACATAAAATATGTAAAAATTCAATATTTTGAAATATTTGATAGTTTTGTGTATATATTCTTTTTAGAATTGATCAATAAGATGATTATAAAGTAAATAATTATAAAAGCCACTTACATCGTGACGAAGGATTCCCTTGATTGGATTCGGGAATGCTTTAGGTGTTAACGAGAATGATGAATGCCTCTCACTTGCGGAAAGAGGAGTAGGTTTAAGTTGGGCCCATTTTTCAACTAGTAAACGCTCACCCTTCATCCAATTATCTCAAAAATTAAGCTACAATCCTTCTTTATACGTAAACTCACTCAATTTCCTATTATTTCAGGGGAAATAACAAGACAAGACGAGCTACTTGACAGATGGAAGAATTTAAAATTTCGAATTTCGTTTTTTTATTTTCTAAAGGTGCGATATAAAGAAGCTGCGATCAATATTCAGCTGAAAACTTAAAACTAAAAGCGTGACATGCCCTCATATCAATGAAAGGAAGCAGTCAGCTCTTTCCTATTAGTTGGAAAGATTACCTTTAACCTAAATGGATTATTTACAATGATAAAATATGTAAAAATTCAATATTTTGAAATATTTGATAGTTTTGTGTATATATTCTTTTTAGAATTGATCAATAAGATGATTATAAAGTAAATAATTATAAAAGCCACTTACATCGTGACGAAGGATTCCCTTGATTGGATTCGGGAATGCTTTAGGTGTTAACGAGAATGATGAATGCCTCTCACTTGCGGAAAGAGGAGTAGGTTTAAGTTGGGCCCATTTTTCAACTAGTAAACGCTCACCCTTCATCCAATTATCTCAAAAATTAAGCTACAATCCTTCTTTATACGTAAACTCACTCAATTTCCTATTATTTCAGGGGAAATAACAAGACAAGACGAGCTACTTGACAGATGGAAGAATTTAAAATTTCGAATTTCGTTTTTTTATTTTCTAAAGGTGCGATATAAAGAAGCTGCGATCAATATTCAGCTGAAAACTTAAAAAAACTAAAAAGTTTTAAGTTTTCAGCTGAATATTGATCGCAGCTTCTTTATATCGCACCTTTAGAAAATAAAAAAACGAAATTCGAAATTTTAAATTCTTCCATCTGTCAAGTAGCTCGTCTTGTCTTGTTATTTCCCCTGAAATAATAGGAAATTGAGTGAGTTTACGTATAAAGAAGGATTGTAGCTTAATTTTTGAGATAATTGGATGAAGGGTGAGCGTTTACTAGTTGAAAAATGGGCCCAACTTAAACCTACTCCTCTTTCCGCAAGTGAGAGGCATTCATCATTCTCGTTAACACCTAAAGCATTCCCGAATCCAATCAAGGGAATCCTTCGTCACGATGTAAGTGGCTTTTATAATTATTTACTTTATAATCATCTTATTGATCAATTCTAAAAAGAATATATACACAAAACTATCAAATATTTCAAAATATTGAATTTTTACATATTTTATGTTTCGTTCATTGTAAATAATCCATTTAGGTTAAAGGTAATCTTTCCAACTAATAGGAAAGAGCTGACTGCTTCCTTTCATTGATATGAGGGCATGTCACGCTTTTAGTTTTAAGTTTTCAGCTGAATATTGATCGCAGCTTCTTTATATCGCACCTTTAGAAAATAAAAAAACGAAATTCGAAATTTTAAATTCTTCCATCTGTCAAGTAGCTCGTCTTGTCTTGTTATTTCCCCTGAAATAATAGGAAATTGAGTGAGTTTACGTATAAAGAAGGATTGTAGCTTAATTTTTGAGATAATTGGATGAAGGGTGAGCGTTTACTAGTTGAAAAATGGGCCCAACTTAAACCTACTCCTCTTTCCGCAAGTGAGAGGCATTCATCATTCTCGTTAACACCTAAAGCATTCCCGAATCCAATCAAGGGAATCCTTCGTCACGATGTAAGTGGCTTTTATAATTATTTACTTTATAATCATCTTATTGATCAATTCTAAAAAGAATATATACACAAAACTATCAAATATTTCAAAATATTGAATTTTTACATATTTTATGTTTCGTTCATTGTAAATAATCCATTTAGGTTAAAGGTAATCTTTCCAACTAATAGGAAAGAGCTGACTGCTTCCTTTCATTGATATGAGGGCATGTCACGCTTTTAGTTTTAAGTTTTCAGCTGAATATTGATCGCAGCTTCTTTATATCGCACCTTTAGAAAATAAAAAAACGAAATTCGAAATTTTAAATTCTTCCATCTGTCAAGTAGCTCGTCTTGTCTTGTTATTTCCCCTGAAATAATAGGAAATTGAGTGAGTTTACGTATAAAGAAGGATTGTAGCTTAATTTTTGAGATAATTGGATGAAGGGTGAGCGTTTACTAGTTGAAAAATGGGCCCAACTTAAACCTACTCCTCTTTCCGCAAGTGAGAGGCATTCATCATTCTCGTTAACACCTAAAGCATTCCCGAATCCAATCAAGGGAATCCTTCGTCACGATGTAAGTGGCTTTTATAATTATTTACTTTATAATCATCTTATTGATCAATTCTAAAAAGAATATATACACAAAACTATCAAATATTTCAAAATATTGAATTTTTACATATTTTATGTTTCGTTCATTGTAAATAATCCATTTAGGTTAAAGGTAATCTTTCCAACTAATAGGAAAGAGCTGACTGCTTCCTTTCATTGATATGAGGGCATGTCACGCTTTTAGTTTTAAGTTTTCAGCTGAATATTGATCGCAGCTTCTTTATATCGCACCTTTAGAAAATAAAAAAACGAAATTCGAAATTTTAAATTCTTCCATCTGTCAAGTAGCTCGTCTTGTCTTGTTATTTCCCCTGAAATAATAGGAAATTGAGTGAGTTTACGTATAAAGAAGGATTGTAGCTTAATTTTTGAGATAATTGGATGAAGGGTGAGCGTTTACTAGTTGAAAAATGGGCCCAACTTAAACCTACTCCTCTTTCCGCAAGTGAGAGGCATTCATCATTCTCGTTAACACCTAAAGCATTCCCGAATCCAATCAAGGGAATCCTTCGTCACGATGTAAGTGGCTTTTATAATTATTTACTTTATATATATATATATATATATATATATATATATATATATATATATATATATATATATATATATATATATATATATATATATATATATATATATATATATATATATATATATATATATATATATATATATATATATATATATATATATATATATATATATATATATATATATATATATATATATATATATATATATATATATATATATATATATATATTTTCAAATTGAAATTATGTTTATCACTAAATAAATGAAATGATAAAATAATGAAAGGGCACTTATCTGGTCTGTGGTGACCAGGAGTGACTCCACGCCTTCTTCTTCTCCTCCCTCAGTGTTTGCTGGTGCTTCCTGCTGTGGCACTAGAATCCGATTAAAATGGCCTCACACAGCGGCAACACAACAATGCGAGACGAGAATGAATGCTGGAAAATAATAGGCGATTAGTGTTTCTTAAATATTAATGATTGTTATAAAATGTATATCAATATTTCGGCTCAGCCGTCGTCAAGATATGTGACATTTCTGAAATCGAACAATTCGTTGAAAATTTAAATTCAAGGAATCGAACAAAAAGAAATGGATTAATAATATTTTACACGATTTAGTTAAGGTACCATAACCAACCGTGCAAAACGTTATTTTAAAATGAATGATTATAAATTAAAAGAAAAAGCATTTGATGATTATGATAATATGATAAACCTTATTAATTTTGCCTATTGAGACCGGAACCTTTGCAAGCGCCTAAAATATAAATATAAGCCAATTCCCAAGATTTGACGTCCCTTTCTTTTGCATTATCTCCAAGGCATTTTATTATTTTAACTTTAAAACATTGATCAAAAGATAAATTATGCGCCCTGGCATGCAAAGATATTGGGAGTTGGCTTTCATTTCCTACACTAGCCCTATGATTATTTAGTCTAATATGAAACAACAACACCACTTAATATTAGACTAAATAATCATAGGGCTAGTGTAGGAAATGAAAGCCAACTCCCAATATCTTTGCATGCCAGGGCGCATAATTTATCTTTTGATCAATGTTTTAAAGTTAAAATAATAAAATGCCTTGGAGATAATGCAAAAGAAACGGACGTCAAATCTTGGGAATTGGCTTATATTTATATTTTAGGCGCTTGCAAAGGTTCCGGTCTCAATAGGCAAAATTAATAAGGTTTATCATATTATCATAATCATCAAATGCTTTTTCTTTTAATTTATAATCATTCATTTTAAAATAACGTTTTGCACGGTTGGTTATGGTACCTTAACTAAATCGTGTAAAATATTATTAATCCATTTCTTTTTGTTCGATTCCTTGAATTTAAATTTTCAACGAATTGTTCGATTTCAGAAATGTCACATATCTTGACGACGGCTGAGCCGAAATATTGATATACATTTTATAACAATCATTAATATTTAAGAAACACTAATCGCCTATTATTTTCCAGCATTCATTCTCGTCTCGCATTGTTGTGTTGCCGCTGTGTGAGGCCATTTTAATCAGATTCTAGTGCCACAGCAGGAAGCACCAGCAAACACTGAGGGAGGAGAAGAAGAAGGCGTGGAGTCACTCCTGGTCACCACAGACCAGATAAGTGCCCTTTCATTATTTTATCATTTCATTTATTTAGTGATAAACATAATTTCAATTTGAAAAAATAATAATTTACACATTTACAATCAAATATTATATATATATATATATATATATATATATATATATATATATATATATATATATATATATATATATATATATATATATATATATATATATATATATATATATATATATATATATATATATATATATATATATATATATATATATATATATATATATATATATATATATATATATAAGATGATTATAAAGTAAATAATTATAAAAGCCACTTACATCGTGACGAAGGATTCCCTTGATCGGATTCGGGAATGCTTTAGGTGTTAACGAGAATGATGAATGCCTCTCACTTGCGGAAAGAGGAGTAGGTTTAAGTTGGGCCCATTTTTCAACTAGTAAACGCTCACCCTTCATCCAATTATCTCAAAAATTAAGCTACAATCCTTCTTTATACGTAAACTCACTGAATTTCCTATTATTTCAGGGGAAATAACAAGACAAGACGAGCTACTTGACAGATGTAAGTGGCTTTTATAATTAGCATTCCCGAATCCTAATAAGCATTCCCGAATCCGATCAAGGGAATCCTTCGTCACGTTCGTCACGATGTAAGTGGCTTTTATAATTATTTACTTTATAATCATCTTATTGATCAATTCTAAAAAGAATATATACACAAAACTATCAAATATTTCAAAATATTGAATTTTTACATATTTTATGTTTCGTTCATTGTAAATAATCCATTTAGGTTAAAGGTAATCTTTCCAACTAATAGGAAAGAGCTGACTGCTTCCTTTCATTGATATGAGGGCATGTCACGCTTTTAGTTTTAAGTTTTCAGCTGAATATTGATCGCAGCTTCTTTATATCGCACCTTTAGAAAATAAAAAAACGAAATTCGAAATTTTAAATTCTTCCATCTGTCAAGTAGCTCGTCTTGTCTTGTTATTTCCCCTGAAATAATAGGAAATTGAGTGAGTTTACGTATAAAGAAGGATTGTAGCTTAATTTTTGAGATAATTGGATGAAGGGTGAGCGTTTACTAGTTGAAAAATGGGCCCAACTTAAACCTACTCCTCTTTCCGCAAGTGAGAGGCATTCATCATTCTCGTTAACACCTAAAGCATTCCCGAATCCGATCAAGGGAATCCTTCGTCACGATGTAAGTGGCTTTTATAATTATTTACTTTATAATCATCTTATTGATCAATTCTAAAAAGAATATATACACAAAACTATCAAATATTTCAAAATATTGAATTTTTACATATTTTATGTTTCGTTCATTGTAAATAATCCATTTAGGTTAAAGGTAATCTTTCCAACTAATAGGAAAGAGCTGACTGCTTCCTTTCATTGATATGAGGGCATGTCACGCTTTTAGTTTTAAGTTTTCAGCTGAATATTGATCGCAGCTTCTTTATATCGCACCTTTAGAAAATAAAAAAACGAAATTCGAAATTTTAAATTCTTCCATCTGTCAAGTAGCTCGTCTTGTCTTGTTATTTCCCCTGAAATAATAGGAAATTGAGTGAGTTTACGTATAAAGAAGGATTGTAGCTTAATTTTTGAGATAATTGGATGAAGGGTGAAAGTTTACTAGTTGAAAAATGGGCCCAACTTAAACCTACTCCTCTTTCCGCAAGTGAGAGGCATTCATCATTCTCGTTAACACCTAAAGCATTCCCGAATCCGATCAAGGGAATCCTTCGTCACGATGTAAGTGGCTTTTATAATTATTTACTTTATAATCATCTTATTGATCAATTCTAAAAAGAATATATACACAAAACTATCAAATATTTCAATATATATATATATATATATATATATATATATATATATATATATATATATATATATATATATATATATATATATATATATATATATATATATATATATATATATATATATATATATATATATATATATATATATATATATATATATATATAATAATAATAAATATAATATTGGACTTAGACACTTGAAATTCGGTACACAGATGCCTCGTTGGGCCAAAATCACATTGTGAAATTTTGGTTGGCATATTTCATATACAAGCTACACCAATAATATTAAAAAAAAATCCGCCATACATTTTAATCAAATATTAACGAAATCTGTTGGCTTTTGGCCCAACCCCTTCCGTTAGTCAAAAAACGAACCGCGCCGCCGCGCCGACTTCAATAAATCGCAACCGTGTTCGCCCGCCGTGATAGGGCACTCATCAAATTAATACACAGATGAAATCAGTCCTTGGCTACTTGCCGGGAAAATAGGGGTCTCACAACACAACTGATTTTTGTCACAGTCACTTTTGCTATTTAGGTAGGTACTGCAAATCATCCTCCCCACGCATAGGTATGTTTCCAATCGAAAACAGCATAAAAAAGTCGGGTCATTGATTGTACGAATCCCACCCCGATTTCCGAGTTATTTCAATAAAACCACAATTCCCATTGATTATGAGTTTTAGAAATGTAGTTTCAATTTAATTTTTTTCTCAAAACTAACCTAGCCTAATCTACGCTGTAATCTATACTTTTATACTAATATTATAAAGAAGTAATGTTTGTGAGTTTGTATGTATGGGGTAATCTCCAAAACTGCTCATCCGATTTCAAGAATTCTTCCACTAATGGAAAGCTTCATTATCGACGAGTGATATATGCTATATTTTATTGTGATAGACATTGGTTTTTAATGCGAAACACCGATTTTTGTAAATGAAGTCGGAAAAAATGAGCTGTTGAGTTCCTTTATCGGCGTGCTTTAAAGAAACGGTTTGATATATTATGTGAAAACAAAATATGACACAAACATCGGTCTTAGCCCAGGCGCGTATTTGCGCATCCTACGAAATGTATGGAATCGCCGTCAACCGCGCGCACTGGGCCGCGCGCCGGCCGGCGATTCTATACATTTCGTAGTATCTCGTTGGCCGCCGCGTCCGGGCCGCCGCGTCCGGGCCGCCGCGGCCTTGGCGATTTCATACATTTCGTAGGATCTCCTTGGCCGCCGCGGCCAGGCCGCAAGTGGAGGACTATAAGCCGGGGCGCGCACTTGCGCCCTGGCCACGCAAGTGCGCGCAGGGGTTAAAAAAGTTGACGATAACGTAAACCTAACTTTTATATTAAAGCTACAATAACTGCTTTTGTCTCATAGCAATAAAATAAGAATCCTTATCAAAATAAATTAATCCATTATCACAGATGTTAAATAGAGATAAAATTAGCCATTTACTGTGGTATATTTATAGAGATACCATGAAATTATTAACGCGTGACGAGGAACAAGACGCGTACGTCTACGAGATAGGTAGCGTGCATCTGAAGGGGGGGGGGGGGGACGTCTTGCATTATATATCTAAAGGCAGCCTCTAAAAAGGCAAATAAACGCCAACCTACTTAAATTGACAAATCGATTCGAAACTTTACGCGAAGCGAAGCCGCTAAGCGAAGTTGAAATATAGTTATGCACTCTATCGCATCGCTTCATTTATCGATTTATCCGCGCTGCGCATGTGTTACTTTGCATACGTTCATTCACTGCTAACGTACGGCGCGGAGTTATGGCGGCGAGCAGCCGACAGGCAGAGGGCTTTCGTTATGCAGAAGCGTGCAGTCCGCACAATAGCGCGTGTGGCGCTTGATACGTCAGCTAAGCCTCTGTTTAGAGATCTCTGCATCATGACGCTGCCGTACATTTATATAATGGAAGTAGCGCTGTTCGTTCGCAGAAATCTAGCCGATTTTGAAGTGAATGGTGTGCATCATCACTATCCAACAAGATCCCGTAGCATGCTACGTTCGGTAAGTCATGCATTATCCAAGTCGGAGAGGCTAGCTTATATCGCCGACCCAGCGGTTTACAACAAAATTAGCGAGCACATTAGGCAGGCGCAATCTCTTGACGTGCCTTAAGAGGTACCTTACAAATAAGGCGTTTTACTCACTGGAGGAATATTACTCGAGTGAAGTCTAAAATGCTTTGTTGGCTAAAGTATTTAATGATCTCTTTACATTTTGTCTTGTATTTTCTTCTTTTTACATTATTCTTGTCTTCGTTTTGTTTTCTTTATTTTATCTTTTCTTTACGATAAAAAAATGTTTGTTTGCTAATATGTATCTGACTTGTATACCAGTATACTAATAAAATGAATATGAATATGAGTAATAAAGTTTACAAAAATGGAATAAGAAAAAAATACTGTCATATTTACTACATAGGAATATGTGTTTTTTTATTAGTCGATTGAATAAATTCATTTCGAAAATCACATAAAATAAATGGTTTAGGCATTTCTTACGAAAACAACAAAACCGAGTTTTCTTATATATTTTTTAATGAAAGTATTACAGTTTCGACTGTTTTCATGACATAAATCTTTCCTATAAACAATAATGAATTTAACTTTAAAGTTAAATGCTTTATATGGGATGCGATTATGGGTACAGTCGATAGCCTACCTCTCAATCTACTGAATCCCATCACTCTTGGGAGTCGATAGTCAGTGGCATTTGTATGAAGCCATGGGGTTTCTCTGATGTCGTGCGTTGTCGACATGATCACAGTCCAACGTTGATATCTGCTCCCTCCACGTGGTACATGCGTTAGGATAAACACAATGTTTAATGCTTAGACCATTTAATTATTCAAAAAGAAGCTAATAGAAGAGATGGCTTACCATTGTTAACGTCAAACGAGAGTGATTGAATAAGCTAAATGTACGCTATCAGTAGATCTGACATTTCAGAAGTGAGGTATTTTTCGTGTGAAATTATACGTGCAACTGTGAAAGACACAGTTTTCCATACAATGATAATTTGCAACGTGTGAAAGACTCATTTATAAATTAAATTATTATTTCTTTGACAACTATTAGTCATCAGGTGCATCGACAGTTTTGCCTGTTCAATTATGTCAACTGCATCTTGGAATTAGAAATGTTTGTTGATTTTAATGTTACATTGTTCATCCTCATGAGTCACTACAAAGCGTCGATGCTTCAAAGCTAAGGCCTTGGTCACCCTCCTCCTAATCAAGCTCATAAGCTCTAAGGCCAACGTTTACCTCGATGGAACCCAAATCGAACAGGTCCCACAATTCAAGTATTTAGGATCGTTGGTTACGGAAAAGAAAGTGGCATCGACGGCCGATGTCCATAGCTGGATCGGTCAGGCAACAGCAACATTTACCTCGCTCAAGTGGTGCATATGGAAGCGAACGAATATTACCATCAAAACCAAAGTACGACTATACCGAACGTTGGTTTTTCCCATTCTTCTTTATGGATCGGAAACGTGGACGTTACTACAATCGGACCTCAAAAAGTTCGAAGTCTTCCAAATGCGATGCTTGAGGCAGATTCTCAGTGTCTCACTCCGCGATCGAATTCGAAACGAGACCATTAAAGAAAGATTCGATCTAGTAACAACGATCGAAGAAGAAGTACAAAAACGTCGACTACGATGGTTCGGCTATGTTTGCCGAATGAACGATAATCGCTTGCTACGTGGCAAGAAGTTTACGTGAACTTCTTTGGCGAGACCGTCCGACAGAATGGAGAATTCAGCGATCGGCATCGAAGACAACCTGGCTAAATAACATCAAAGACGACCTTAAAAATCAACGATTATCAGCTAGGGATGCTCGAGACGTGGCAAAAAATCGTCAAGAATGGAAGCGAATCGTGAATGGAGTACGAGATCCAGCGGCACCGACAGCAGCGTATTGGCTGCGAGGGCGATTCCCTCGCAATCGCCGGCTACGGAATAAATAAATAATAATAATAATAATCAAGCTCATAAGAGGCTGGCTGAATCTATGGAGGTATGCGCAATCATCTTGAAACTGAAAGTAAAACGCAATAATATATTACTATAAAGTATAAATAAACATATGGATAGAAACAAATTGCAGAGAAACTAACCTCACTACGACCACAACTGATTGCCGCGGCGACTTGCAGCTCGGGCTTTACGTATCCACCTTTTTGTCGCCTCAAAGCTCAGGACGTACCATATTCACAATTTTGGAATAACTGCAGTATAGGAACCTCTCTAAAAAAACACACTAATAGATTGTCACACTAAATCTGGAAGAAAATTGCGTCGGTCGCTATAAATAAGCGAGATATATGCATTCAAAGTTTACATTTTATATGTAAGCAAGCAGGCCAAAATAAAAAATATATATAAATAGACTCGATCATTTTAACGCTAAATCTGAAAGAACATAGATTCGGTCTCAATAAATAAGCGAGTTATAGGCATTCAAAGTTTGAATATACAATGTTAAGAAAGCGCCGCCATTTTGTTTTTACATCCCGTCTGGGAACATATTCGATAAGTGTCGTGACTATAGTCGAGCATATCGTAATATCGATAACAATTAGCGATATTACAGAAGTGATGACATTTTGCAGTTTTTAGATTAAACGAAATATTTTGTAAAAAAATCGATCGGAAAATACATATCTCCGCGATACTTAAAAAAGGGGACTATGTTCGAGGTTTTTTCAATGACTTTGCGTATTGATGACAAATAGTATCCAGAAATTTCGTTTGTTTCAGGTTTCCGTTTGTCATCAACACCCAGTAATTTTTTAAAACTTGAAAAAAAATCCGAATTATCGCTAACCCGTCATTTAACATTCGCTTGCGGTGATATTTTCATATTTAAGAATTTTCTATTGATTTTGGATACCGTTTGTTATCAAAACGCAGTCATTAAAAAACCCTCAAAAATAGTCCCATTTTTTTAATCTCGTATGCATGTTATTTCACGACCATTTCATAATTTGTGTAATATCGCGAATTGTTATCGATATTAGAGACCTCGCGATATGTCGACTATATTCACGACACTTCCTCCGAAACAAAATGGCCGTGCTGTTGACATACTAAATGAAAACTTTGAATGCCTATATCTCGTTTATTTATTGAGACCAACAAAATATTATTGCAGATTCGAAATCTGCGTGGCGAATATAGTCGGGTGACGTTTTCACAATCCAGGAGAGGTTTCTATAGGTACTGCAGTTAGCATATTCACCTTCGAGAAACGATACTCTTTGAAAAATTCCGAATTCGGCGATTTGACATATGGGTCGAAGCGCCTTTCGTAAAATGTTGGCTTACGGAGCCTACAGATGCGCAAACGTTGACACTGCTCCTCGAAGGTACGAACACAATTCATCCATTTCCTCACGGAATATCACGAATATCGTACACAAAATCAGAACAAATCGCTGGTATGTCGCAAAACACGCAACTGTTCACCCCTATTCCTGCACTATTCCACCGCAAGCCACGGACTAAACTAACCGGAGTTAGTCTAGTGGTAATATCGACGGAATAGTGCTATTCCAGGTTATGAATGGCACTTTCGTTTGTTCCGAGGATTATGCGCGGAATAAGAATTAGTCTGAGTTTATTAATAACACTGTAAAAAAATAGTATAACCAAACATGTAATATTTTTAGGAACATCAGGTTTTTTATCTTCTGTAAAATTCAGTTTTTGGTACTTATAACGTTTCTTAAATGACTGATTCCATTGCAACGGAATTATACGATTGACGATTAGCAGCGATAACAGTATTATAAACAATACCTATTTAATTTATTTATTTTCGTGTAAACACTCGCCCGTTTCCGTCATTACTTTGTACGATTACGTCAATCTTTATTTTAATTGTACCCTGCTATTTTTTATATATACGATGACTCGAGATTGCTATTTATTGTAATCTAGTCTTCTGCTTTTAAGCAAGGCCGTTTGCGCATAGATAACGTATCTCACGATTTTTAATCCGTATTTATAACCTAAAATATTAGCGTATTTGTAATCTTCATGCAATTCACTATCGTTAGATATCGCCTTCATAGAAATCAGCAAGGAGATTGCTGAGATAATGGCAAAATAAGTTTCTTCGTTCTAAATAAAAATAATATTATAAGAAAATTCATCTTCAGCAAATTTCCTATTGTATAATATCAATATTGTTGCAATCGGTGCAGTGATTGCAGAGATATTCACAGATTAAAATCTGATAAAAGACCAAAATATGTCGGAAGTTCATTTGTCGCCATTTTAAACATTCGAAAACGTGCAAAAGAGCGTTCGATTTTAAAAAATAAAATAAGGCCGGGCTCAACCCTACCTAATTAGCATCCAATGGAACGGATATTTTGTACTCAATTGATATTTTTGTATCGGTAAGCAGTGTTTTATTATTTTTATTTAGTTTTGCGACGCCCATTGAATTCCGCAGGAGAATTGTTGAGATAATTAGCGAAATAAGATTTTTCGTTTTAAATAAAAATAAGATTATCATAAAATCCGTCTTCAGAAAATCTCTTATTTTTTTATATCAATATTGTTGCAATCGGTGCAGTGATTGCGGAGATATTCACAGATTAAGATCTGATAAAAGCCCTAAATATAGCGGAAGTTCATTTGCCGCCATTTTGAACATTCGAAAACGCGCGAAAAAGCCGGGTTCAACTGTACTTAACCCTCCATAAGCTTTGCGGTAGAGTGTGGAAGTTTTTGATACATGAAACTATGTATCAAATAAAATGTAGGTATGTAAATAACATGCCACGTTTTTGATATAGAAAATAGGGTGATGTAAATAACATGTAGGTACGTGGTTTTTGCGAAAATTGGTTTAATAGATTTTGTATAAATTAAGTGTCCTGTGGCTTATAAAGAAGCAAATTTACAACTTTTTCCACAATTTTATTATTTTATTATTTAACTCAGAATTCATACGTACATAAAGAAAAAAAAACAAGTTCAAAAAGTTGCAATAAATATTTTGTTCATTTATTTAAATCCACCAAAGTTCGTTGGTTATTTGCAATATTTAAAAAACTGTATTTTTTAAAAACATTTGTCGCTCATATTAAATTTTTGATATCTCAATAACATAGAAAAAATATAATTTATAAATTATTCGTTTTCGATAATTAATTTATATAATGATTTTGAAGTTATGGGACACATATATCTCATGGTCCTTAAAGGGTTAATTAGCATTCATAAGTGGAACTGATATTTTGTACTCGAATGATATTTTTGTAGCGATAATAAGTACTTTATGATTTTCTTTGCTTTGCAGAGAGAGGATTCCGCAAAATGCCGATATTTAACCCCCTTTTTAAATATATTTGCATATTACGCGCAAACTATTAGATATAGAGAAATAAATCGGTTATGTCACCTCAAGACTTTCCCGGAAATCCCCCCTTCCCCCAACCCCACCACCTCTCAATTTCTTCCACCCAGTCCCTCCTCCTCCCCCCGTCAATCCCCCTACGCCCCCCTCATCCTCCCCAACCCCACCCTTCCCCTTCCCTATCCCCCCACCCCCTCTTCCCCAACCCCTCTCTTTTTACACCTCCAACTCCCTTCTCTCCTACCCAACTACTCCCCCCCCCCTTACAACTTCCTTCTCCCGCTAACACTTCCTTCCCTATCCCCCCACCCAGCCTTTCCCTCCCCTACCCTGTAACTCCCCCTCTCACCCAACGTTCTTTAACTTCCCCTCTCACCCCCTCTCACGCACCTCCATTACCCCCCTCCCCCCGACAGAAAATCTAGTATTTTTGTAGTATTTCCGTGGGATTGAAATTGATTTTTGCCAATATGGTTCGTTTCTCGGCTAGGCTCGGGCGGCACGACGTTATTATTTGATTAAAATATATGTCGTTTTTTTTGCAAAATGTCATCACTTCTGTAATATCGCTCATTGTTATCGATATTACGATATGCTCGACTATAGTCACACACTTTTTGTGTCCCTTGTATAAGAGATATTGAAACCAAAATTTAACAACAAAAAAGGGTTTCGACCTCACGACGCATCTGTATACCGAATTTCAAGTCTCTAATTCCAATATGTCCAGATTGAAATATGACTAGCGTTCCCCTGGTGGACCGATCTCAATCACAATCACATTTCAACTCTTGCCATGGACCAAATGATGCCTTCATGCCGAATTTCAGCTCAATCGGATGTAGCGTTTCGGCGCTATCGTGGAGGAATACACACAGACAGACAAACAGACCCACAGAAGTGCGTCCACAATACTTTCTTGCCAGGAAAGTTGAAAAGGTTATGGACGAAAAAGAGCGAAAAATTCTCTATTAAACTGTGTTATTTATATAGACTTTCAAAATATTGTAGACGAAACAAAAACAGACAAGACAGAGAAATACTTCGACCGTGCCCCAAATGCCGATATTTTTACCACTTTTATAAATATATTTGGATATTATCAGAGACAGAGAAGGAATTGCTATGGACGAATCATAAAGCAAAAAATGCTCTATGAAACTGGGTATATAATTTTCGAATATTATATACGAAACAGAAATAGACGACAGAAAAAGACTTCAACAGTACCCAAAATGCCGGCAATTTTATCGCTTTTATAAATATATTTGCACATTACAAACAACCTATCAAAGACTGAGAGAAGTCGCTATGGATAAACTATAGAGCAAAAAATTCTCTATCAAACTGCGTATAGAATTTTGAAATAGTGTGGACGAAACAAAAAGAGACAAGACAGAAAAATCTTCGATGGTGCGCAAAATGCCGATATTTTTATCCCTTTTATAAATATATTTGCATATTACGCGCCAACTATCAGATATAGAGAAAGAGCTGCTATGGACGAGTTATAGAACGAAAAATTCTCTATTAAACTGCGTACATAAACATATTCTAGATGGAAGAAAAACCGACACGTCAGAAAAAGAGTTGGACGGTGCGAATCGGATTCCAGAGCGGTTCGAAACGAATGAAATAAACGAATTGAAAGTGTCAAGCGTCCGGCCGGCAGCGGGCCGCGCCGCGGCGTCGGCGAATGATTTTCGCGGGGCCTCACTCTTCACACGCACGGACGGATGTGTTTGTTTGTTTGTTTACGTCGCGTGACGTCATATGTTTATTCTAAAAGGGGAACTGCGCGCGAACGAGACACAAGAATTTATGAGGCGGGGGGCTTTATGTCCGTCGGCGACAAGAATTATATTTAAATTAGTAAAATTGTTTGGATTGACAGGATTTTGTATTTTGTTTTCAAATGCTGATCGCTGCGGCGCGAAAAACATATGAAGATCACAGAAAAAAAAGAATTGGGCGAAAAAACTGTTTTGAGATAATCGCATTTAAAGATTTGAAGTCATAATTTTAAATCAGCGCCAAAAAACTTTTTAATAAAAATCCAAGTGATGGGTAATATGTAAAATAAAAAAATACGTGTGGCACTCGGGGACTGCCGCGGTAAAGCTATTGCATAGCATTTTTAACAACTTATGCAATTATAATTATTTATTTATTTTATTTATTTTATTTTTTCTGATATCAGATAACTGCGCTCTATCGGAAACGTTGAAATTATTCCGAATCATTTGCGGCTGGGGTAGCAAATGATTCGGAATAATTTAAACGTCTTCCGATAGAGCGCCGCGCACGATTTTTTTATTCGATAACGCAAAAAACCGGATTATTCGAAAAAAATCGTAGATAAAAAGATAGATAATTAAAATATCTTTAAAATGGTGCAGGTTTCATAATAATACGCCAGATAGTATTTGCGTAGTAGTCGTTTTTGTGTTCGGTTAGACCTAATTTCACAAATTAATTACATTATGTAATATAAACAAAATCTAAAATATTCATAGCTAAGAATATTAGGAAAATGTTCTTGTTTAACATATATTTTTTTCGAATCGTAAGCAGTACTCGTTTAGACGTAATTATCAGTTTAAAATCATTAATTTTCGTTAAGAAATTTCTTCATTCGGTCACCGCGTTGGCCTAGGCCCGCGATAAAAGCTATGCAATAGCTTAAAAAAAAAATCGTGTGGCACTCGGGGACTGCCGCGGTAAAGCTATTGCATAGCATTTTTAACAACTTATGCAATCATAATTATTTATTTATTTTATTAAGCTATTGCATAGCTTTTATCGCGGGCCTAGGCCAGCGCGGCGACCGAATGAAGAAATTTCTTAACGAAAATTAATGATTTTAAACTGATAATTACGCCTAAACGAGTACTGCTTACGATTCGAAAAAAATATATGTTAAACAAGAGCATTTTCTTAATATTCTTAGCTTTGAATATTTTAGATTTTGTTTATATTATATAGTGTAATTAATTTGTGAAATTAGGTCTAACCGAATACAAAAACGACTACTACGCAAATACTATCTGGCGTATTATTATGAAACCTGCACCATTTTAAAGATAATTTAATTATCTATCTTTTTATCTACGAGTTTTTTCGAATAATCCTTTTTTTTTGCTTTATCGAATAAAAAATTCGTGCGCGGCGCTCTATCGGAAGACGTTTAAATTATTCCGAATCATTTGCTTTTGCAGCCGCAATTGATTCGGAATAATTTCAACGTTTTCCGATAGAGCGCAGTTACCTGATATCAGAAAAAATAAAATAAATAAATAATTATAATTGCATAAGTTGTTAAAAATGCTATGCAATAGCTTTACCGCGGCAGTCCCCGAGTGCCACACGTATTTTTTTTCTGATATCAGATAACTGCGCTCTATCGGAAAACGTTGAAATTATTCCGAATTATTTGCGGCTGCGGAAGCAAATGATTCGGAATAATTTTAACGTCTTTCGATAGAGCGCCGCGCACGAATTTTTTATTCAATAAAGCAAAAAAAACGAATTATTCGAAAAAAAACGTAGATAAAAAGATAGATAATTAAATTATCTTTAAAATGGTGCAGGTTTCATAATAATACGCCAGATAGTATTTGCGTAGTAGTCGTTTTTGTGTTCGGTTAGACCTAATTTCACAAATTAATTACACTATGTAATATAAACAAAATCTAAAATATTCAAAGCTAAGAATATTAGGAAAATATTCTTGTTTAACATATATTTTTTTCGAATCGTAAGCAGTACTCGTTTAGACGTAATTATCAGTTTAAAATCATTAATTTTCGTTAAGAAATTTCTTCATTCGGTCGCCGCGCTGGCCAAGGCCCGCGATAAAAGCTATGCAATAGCTTAAAAGTATACAAAAATGAAGCATTAATGAGCATTTATCTTTTATTTTATCTGACTTTTGGTTATTTTTACAGATTTGAAAAAAAAAGCATTATTTGTTACATTTATATTTTAATCATTGTGTGTTAAACAATTTGGATTATGACATATCCAACTGTATTTGCAATTTTGGATGTATAAAAGACGATTGACTATTGACTAAAGAAAATCTAAAAAAATCTTTTAAATAAAGGTAAAAAAAACTGATAAAGTCAGTTATACAGGAAACAAGTAAATATATTAAAAAGAATAAAAAAACACGACTGCTGATACAGAAAGTGAACTATTGTATTTATAACTAGCTGCGCCCCGCGGTTTCACTCGCGTGGTGATGGAAAATTGTGATAATGATGATAAAAAACTATATATCTTTATAAATTATAGCCTATGTGTTATTCTGATGTGTAAGCTATATTATTGTAAAGTTTCACCAAAATCCATTGAGTAGTTTTTGCGTGAAAGAGTAACAAACATCTATACATACATTCTTACAAACTTTCGCGTTTATAATAGTAGTAGGATTATTTTTATTACGGGGTTTTTAAAATATATATTAGTGCTTTATGTATTGATCCTTATAGATAGATGTATATTTCCGGGATTTACTCATTCAGACCTGTTATTTGACACTAAACACGATATATTTATGTTAATTTATTGACATATGTACATTTGGACATTTAGACAACTACATACTTGATATTTAGAGAGTTAAGATACCCTATGACACCCGGGATGACATAATGATTCTAAAAATACCACACCCTTATAAATCGGTTCAAGCGTATAGAAGTGATGGTGGAAGTAAGAAACTGAAAACGTACATAGTTGAACCCTGAACACATTACACTCTTTTTTGTTAGGCAGTCCTGTAAAAAGTGAAACGTCACCAAAAACATGTCATAAAAGAGAAAATAACGTTTAAAATACAAACAATCAAAAATATCAATGGAAGAAATATAAAAAAAAAACAAAGAAATCAATAGCCTAAATCGAATCTAACAAATAATCAAAAAAATTAAAATGATTAATAACCAAAATAACTCAATAATCACATATGTAAAACTACAATAATTATATTGAATTTCCACGAGGTTTACCCTTTATGTTTTACCATGAGAATAATCTGTTTTGAAGGCTTCCTTATTTATACTCTTGCCTATATGTGTAAATTTATACATAGTTATAGAGGCATCTTAGAGAGATAATATTATTTTTCATACTAAGTATGTGTATTAAAGATATTGTAATATTTTTTCGTTGTCGTCGACCTTATAAATATCATGTGTGATGAGCCAGTGTTTAACTTTGTCTGCGACCTTTTTTGGTTCTAAATCTCGTTTTAAGTTTGGAAGGTTATTAAAGAGTTCAAAGTCCAAATACACAAATCACTTTTGGCTTACAGTCAAATAGACTTTAGGGAGGGCTATGTGTATGTATTGCAACAATTATATGTTACTAAAAGGCAGAGAGAAGACAATATAATTATAAATAGGATTAATTTCATGGCAGACCTCGGCAATTTATTGGAATTTCTTGCAATATCGCTGCGCTCTACAAAAAGTACTATAACTATGGAACTACTATAGCAATCATAAAAATAATAACTGTGCAAAGATCGCATCGAAATTTTGGATATAGAATATTGAAATCTCATTTTGTAAAACAATTAGATAGTAATGAATAAATATGAGAAAATAAAAAAAAGTGAAAAAAACTCGGCATTTCTAACTTGTACTTGTCTTACGAAAAAATACGGAACTCTATTTAGAAATTGTAAATACTATCGTGATCTTTATTAGATTCTCTATCAAAGGTAATATTTGGTTTTGCGCGAAATTGTTCTAGCGGCCGTCTTGGTATGGATTTTAGGATTCGTTCGAATTAGAAAATAATATTACTGTGCGCTCCGGGAGCAAGCCGCCAATATTGGTCGTTACGTAGTCAACGGTGCTCTGATGTGCAACCAAATTTTGTTGTTACGTAGCCGAAAGAGGGTTAAAAAAACGAATTTACCGCGTGAATTTTGTACCACCCGACGTTTCGGCGACGTTGCAGCCGCCGTTGTCTAGGGCAGACAGGTGAGTCTACCCTAGACAATGGCGGCTGCAACGTCGCCGAAACATCGGGTGCTATAAAATTTACGCGGTCAATTCGTTTTTTATATTATTTATAATGTCAAACAACCGCAATAATCTCCGATTTCATAGAAAACAATATAATTTTACAACCTTTGAATCTTGATCATAGATGATCATTAAAGACTGAGAGGTGGTTAAAAATAACCGTCATGATTTAAAAATATTTTTAATAAGATCTCTCAGGTGCACGCTACCTATCTCGTAGACGTACGCTTCTAGTTCCTCGCCACGCTCTACTAATTTCATGATATCTCTATTACTATACCACCTAAACACTTACAGTAAATGATTAATTTTGTGTATTGAACACCCGCGATAATGGATTAGTTTATTTTGATGATGAATATTATTTTATGGCAAATTTTTCAACAAACACTGCCTACTTATTTTCCTTACTTTTTTGAGACATAAAAGCAGTTATTGTAGTTTAAATATAGAAGTTAAATATATGTTGTCGTTGACCTTTTAATAGATCTCTTTAAGGTCATATATTGTTTTCACATATTATTATGTCAAACGGGTTTTTCAGCGCACTGCGATGGAACAACTCACCAACTCATTTTTCTCCGACTTGATTTACAAATATCGTGATTTCTTATTAAAAACAAATATCTATGACAATAAGATATAGCCTATACTGCCGTCGTAAATGAAAACACAGTAACTTCATTTACTGTGTTTATACAAGTTTGGTTCTTTAAAATCACAACTTGGAGTAGGTACTATAAGGCAAATTTTTCGGTTTGTCTGTCGATGGATAGTTAACGAGATACCTTACATAAAAACACAGTATTTTAAAAAAAAATCAGAATATTTTAAATAAAAAACACAGTATGAATATTTTTTAAAGTTAAAATAAAGTAACCTACTATTTACTGTGATCTTTTTTAATACTTATAAGCATTTAAGAAATATTTTTGTTTGGTTTCAACACGGCTTCTTCAGATACTGTGGTTTTAGGTAAAATTTTGTTAAAAGGTAATTTATTAATACACGAATTAATCACAGTATCTCAATTACTGTGTTTAAGGTGCCTGCAGTTTTTTATTTATTTAAAAAATATATATTTATTTTATATGGTTCGAACACACTAATGGGTAAAATTTACCTATAACATAGTAACCACTCAGTTACGGTGTTATAGCTTAAAAATATAGAAGTTATAAAATTGTTTTCCTCATTTAAAACACAATATCTTATTTAATTAATTAAACAATTATAATTTAATATATATTTTTATGCAGAATTGAAGTTATAACTATTTTATAACATTAAAGATTAAACGAAATAACCTATATTGATTTGTGAGGGACCACCCCTCACAAGACTCCAGGTTGTTCGGTGTGATGTGGTGGTATCAACATATGAGTTATCTCCGTATTGAAAGGCGATTTTGATGTGAAGTAGAAGGAATTTATTGATCGAAGGTTTGACTATTGCCAGTTATAACGCTTGCCGAATAGTTTACGTCGACGCGAATGTATAGATGCGCGACTGCGGTTACGAGGATATACGTATGAGGATTGTATGTGTGCTCCTAGTATCTTGTACTGGGCACGGCTCGAGTCCGTGGGATTACAGACTGATGCTTCGAGACTCAGGGAGAATGAGGAAAAGGAAACCAAAGAGCCGGATTCTTTGACCTAACTCGTGAGAGAGAGTGCCGAATATGCCGTCGCAACCTTGGGGGTAGGTGATCACTCGGAGAAAGATATGTGACCGAGAAGCCAGGACACCGAAGTGTGCCGTCGCTATCTGGAGACGTGACCACTCGAGGAATGATAATTTGGTCGCTTTTTTGCCGGTTTATATAGGCCGTGAAATGATGCAATCCAAAATATTCCGAGTAAAAGTATTGTTTCATCGTGCTGATTCATAGCTGCACGAGTCAAAATAATAGCTGAATTGTGTCTGTGGATTTCACTGGAAATCGATGCATTTGTTGATCGCATGTAATGGACTTAAGGTCCGTTACAGATTACTTTGTTCATGAAAACAAATATTTAACAACTGAACTTTGACCGCGTTTTTCTCAAAACGTCTTTTTTCAAGTTACTGTGTTTTCATTTACGATGGCAGTATAGCACTCGTCCATAAAGGGGCGTTCCATTAGTAAAAGATTTTTTGAAATCGGATAAGTAGTTTCGGAGATTACCCCTTACATACAAACTTACAAACATTACTTCCTTATAATATGAATTTAGATTATATTTTAAGAAGAATCCTGCGTGCCATTTGGGGCCCGGTCCATAAAAATCAAGGTCCCCGTGCTCACCCGTGCCCAAAAATCCAAGTAATTAGGTTAAATAGGTAATTAAAACGAAATAGTACAGCAGAACCAAAAGATTCGTACGTTCCCCTCGTCGGCACAAACACAAACACAGCCGCGGGCGAGCCGGCACGCACACAGCGGCGCGCCGCGCCACACTTATTTAGGTATATTGTTGTTTATTTTATTCAGCGCTATGTTCTCGCGCTAGCTAGGCATTGGACTCAGTTTTAACGTGTTTACGATACAACAAGAGTGTCGACCGCCCGCCCGCCGCCCGCTGCGCGCCGGCGAAAATTTTCAATTTTGACGTTTCCGGAGTGACGCCGCGCCGCCCGCGCCGCGCGCGCGCAATTTTTATTTAGATCGGCGATTTTTTTTCGCGCGCGATTGATTTTAATTATCGACCGCGCCGGGCGCGACGGCGTTGCCAACGCTCACACGAATAGATTCAGTGAAGTTTATCGCGAGCAACTCGAGAACTCTGCCGTTTTATTGCAATTTTTAAACTCGCAATCGTGGAAATTGTCGAGACTCATCGAATGATGGTAAAATTACGGAAATCGGATGATTCGGAACAAAGTTATATGCAATTATGTGTCATAACAAAATGAGAGCTGTAGGTATCTATAAACTATAGTTTTCTTGCAATGTTTTAACGAGCAACGATGGGAAATGTCAAGACTTATCGAATGATGGTAAAATCACGGAAATGGGATGATTTGGAGCCTAATTATTGACAATTATTTGCCATAACAATATCAGAGCTGTAGGCAGCTGCAGATATCTATAAACTATACTTTTCTTGCAATGTTTAAACGAACAACGATGGAAAATGTCGAGACTTATCGAATGATTGCAAAATCACGGAAATGGGATAATTCGGAGCCGAGTTATTGGAAATTATGTGCCATGACAATATCAGAGCTGTAGGCATCTGTAGATAGATATCTATAAAATATACTTTTCTTGCAATGCTTAACCTTTCGAGTAGCGGCATTATTTCATGGCAGACCGCGGCAATTTATTGGAATTTCTTGCAATATCGCCGCGCTCGACAAAAAGTACTATAACTATGGAACTACTATAGCAATCATAAAAAGAATATCTGTGCAATGATCGCATTAAAATTTAGTATGTAAAATATTAAAATTTAATTTTGTAAAACAATTAGATAATTATGAATAAATATGAGAAAGTCGAAAAAGTGAAAAAATAACTCGGCATTTCTAACTTGTACTTGTCCTACGGAAAAATACGGAACCCTGTTTAGAAATTCTAAATACTATCGTGATCTTTATTAGATTCTCTATTAAAGGTAATATTTTGTTTTGCTTATTTACATACAAAAATATTTAGATATTAGCTCATAAAAACCAATAACAATTTTGATGATTTCTCGAAATAAAAAATGATGATGTTTGACAATGTAATTTTACCAGAAATATCCGCGAAATGACGCGCGAAATTATTATAGCGGCC
Organism: Micropterix aruncella; assembly: GCA_944548615.1. Lineage (NCBI taxonomy): Eukaryota > Metazoa > Arthropoda > Insecta > Lepidoptera > Micropterigidae > Micropterix > Micropterix aruncella. Next base: position 13,553,964 of record OX155976.1, read on the forward strand.
GTCTATGCATCTATGATAATTATGAGATATTTGGTATGGATTTTAGTATGTTCTGATGTGCAACCAAATTTGGTCGTTACGTAGTCGAAGTGTTTAAATGAACTACGATGGAAAATGTCGAGACCTAACGAATGATTGTAAAATCACTGAAATGGGATAATTCGAAGCCGAGTTATTGGCAATTATGTGCCATAACAATTTCAGAGCTGTAGGCAGCTGTAGATAGATATCTATAAAATACACTTTTCTTACAATGTTTAAACGAACGACGATGGAAAATGTTGAGGCCTATCGAATAATGGTAAAGCTCTTGAAAGTCGGATGGTTCGGTACAGTTATGGGTAATTACTTGTCATAACAATATAAGAGCTATAGGCAGCTATATGTATCTGCGTATAAACCATAATTTTCTTGCCGGCTGCGACAGCGTTGCCAACGCTCTCTCGAATAGATTCAGTAAAGTTTATCGCGGGCAACTCGAAAAATCTGCCGATTCCTCGCTATTTTTAAACTGGCAACAATGGAAAATGACGTGACCCATCGAATGATAGTAAAATCGCGGAAATCGGACGTTTCGAAACAGAGTTATAGGCAATTATATGTCATAAAGTCAGAGCTGTAGGCACTTCTAGGTTTCTATAAACTAGTTTTCTTGCAATTTTTGAAAAAGCGCAAGCATGAAAAATGTTGAGACCTATCAAATAATAGTAAAATCACGGATATCGGACGATTCAGTACAGAGTCATAATACGTAATTATGTGTCAGAACAGTATCAGAGTTATAGGTATCTATAAACGCGATGTTTTTTTTATTTTTTTATATTATAAATAGGTATTTAGATCGTTTTTATGTTGTTTGCCATTACAATAATTGCTGCTCTCATGCAGTATACAGCGTTGCCAAACGAATATGTTTTAATTACTTTTTTGTTAGTCGGCTCAGCATGACTGTTACAAGGCCGAGAGCCTGTTACACTTACGCGCTTTCCATGAATTTAGTTACATTAGTATAATTACACTACTTTATTTATTTATTTATTTAAAGAAATAACTATATTATTACCTGCATTAGCACTAACAGATGCTACGTTATAAACAGTAGCAAACAAGTAAATATATTAAAAAGGATAAAAAACACGACTGCTGTTACAGAAAATAAATTTTATTATGGTCTTTTTATGAAATATTTGTAGTTTATGTATTTATCCAGATGTATATTTCCGGAATGTACTCAATCAGATCTTTCGTTTGAGACTAAATACGATATATTTATGTTAATTTATTGACATTTGTACAACTTGCGGTGTCAACTACAACGGGCGAGCCCGTCACCACAGGACGTTTTAACGATTTTCTCGTTCTGTCGCCCTGCAGTGAACGTAGAAGACTTTGGACAGAACAAATCCAACGTCCAGCTACGTCACAACCCGCAAGAAGCCAACGCCTTTACCGCGAGATAGCCAGTAATGTGACCTGGCGGGCCGACCCTCGCGCCCTTGCTTCCAATTGTGGCCAGATTTCTCCGGTCTCTCGATTGGTTCCGAGTTCGAGGTCGCTTGCGCGGTCCTCTCCCTTACGAAGCGGTGAAACGGTGTGCGCCGAATCTATCGCGGACCAAGGCGTCCTTTGCCCGACTCTGAACCGGGATCGGATGGCCGATGGTCATTGCAAGAGCAGTCGCCGTAAGGTAGGCAACCACCCCCACTCTATAGGAAACAATACAGTTCCCAGACTCCCCCGACTGTTAGTCGGAGAGCACAGTCGATTGGCTTGCGCCGCTCGGTGCGCAGACCGTCCAGGAGCGCCAGAGGTTTGATTCCCAGGGGAGACTGGTTGACCCAGTGTCCTACCCAGGTTCGCACCCCATGCGCGGAGGCCATCGGATGGGTGTTGACCCGTGAGTGTGACCGACCCTGAAACAGAATGGGTCTTCGTGGCCAACTCAGCAAGGGCCCATTAGCTCCCATTTGTACATTTGGACAGTTAAGAGTTTCAAGGCGATAGGTGAGGGCAGCAAACCCCGCCCACCGCCCGGGCAGTTATAACGACGAGGGTCGTCTTGTCTGCCCGGGATGTCGTGCTACGACAACCCTGCGCGTACCAGAAGGGTAGAACGCGCAGGGGGTGAAATAGGGTAAACCACCCCCCCCCCCCCCCCGTACCGCCCCGAGAACCCATTTATTTAAAATAATAAAAGATATTTACAAAGTAAAAATTTACAAAAATAATACTAAATTTACCATATTCACAATAGAAAAGAAAAAAAAACAACAAATATCACAAATTTAGGGCCGGTGAGCGGGGTAGAGGACGCATCAGAAACGATGATGGTGGAGGCGCACGGTCCGTGGGCAGGTCTCGGAGCAGCCACGGGGGGGAGGAATCCCTGGATCCTGCAAAGAACGAAACGCCCCTCGGGGCGGTAAAGAGACGGACACAAAGACGGGCACTTCGGGCTGGAAGTATCCGCCGAATCACGCCACCAAGGAAGAGGGTACCCCCTGGGGGGTATCCCGAGGCCTCATGCTTTCCCAAGAAGCCACCCAGTGCTCCACAAACTCGCCAAACGACTGGAAGCAGCTCCTACAACTGACCAGATCCGGGTACCAAATCGGAGAGCGCCCAACGCACGCGGCCACTGCATCCATCAACTTCTCCCGTGCAGCCGCTAGAATTGGGCAAGACCAAATTACGTGTTCCGCAGTTTGGCGACCATACCCACAGGCGCACCGGGGGTCATCGGCAAGTCCAAAGTCAAATAGTTTGGCTCTGAACTCTCCGTGGCCCCCAACCAGCTGCGTGGTATGGTGGTCGAACCGCAGAAACGAATTTGCCATCCGCACTGCGACGGACGGGAAAAAGCAATGGGTGAGGCGGCCAGTACCCCCGGCGTCCCATCTAGCCTGCCAGACACGCAAGGACTCCACCCGAATCAGGCGGGCAAACTCCCCAGCTCGGTGCGCCACCGGGTCGATCGACAGGCCATGAAGGACTACCGGCTCGCCCCGGCGGTACCGCGACAACGCTGCACGCTCCAGAATCTCCAGGTCAATCGGCAGAACGCCAGCGATGACGGGTAACGCAAGAGTGGACGTCGTTCTGTACGCCCCGGTCAGGGCCACGAGAGGGATGCGCTGTCCGCGCAGCAGCGCGACACGCGTCGCCTCAGGAACAGCAGACTCTGTCCAAGCGCGTGCGGCATAAGTCGCACGCGGGACGAAGACGCCCTTATAGATAGTCATGACCGCCGGGAAACGAATTCCCCAGTCGGCCCGACTCACTCCGCGGAGCGCAAAGAATAGATCCCGGGATTTTTCGGCTGTAATCTTTGCGTGCGAAAGAAAGGAAAGGGAAGCCGTAAGCGTCACCCCCAGGTATCGAACGGTGGCCGGGAAGGATACCGGGCGACCGTTCATCCTGATGACAGGGTTCCGCTTAAGATGTCCCTTCAGGAGAAGCGCCTGAGTTTTCGTCGGAGAGAAGGTGAGTCTGTTTCGCTGTCCCCATCCGAGGATCAGGTCCAGCGAGTCAGCCACCCTTCTCTCGACCTCTGCGCGACTCCTGCCGCCCACCAGGAGAAGAGCGTCGTCTGCATAAGCGCTGACGGTGCACCCCTCCGGGTAAGGTAGACCGAGGAAATCATCAAAGAGAATGTTCCAAAGGCTAGGACCCAACACTGACCCTTGTGGACAGCCCATGGTCGGGGTTTTGGTGACGCTGGTCGGGCCGTACCTCAGAGTGACAGATCTGTCTGAAAAGTAGCTCCTCACTACTTTCAACAAATTGTTCGGGCACAGGCGGGCGCGAAGCTTGCATATAAGCATCGGCCACCACGCGTTGTCGAATGCACCGGAGATATCCAAAAATACGCCTACCACGTAGCGGCCGTCGTAGTTGCGGACCCAGTTCTTCGCAAACAGGATGGCGTCCTCCGTGCTTTTCCCTCGGGTAAATCCAAACTGACGCTCGTTCTGGGGAGACAGAGTCCTCTCCAGCCGTTCGCGCACAAGCACTTCTAGCACCTTACCCATTATGGGAAGGAGCGTGATGGGCCTGTACGCTTTCGGATCCGAGCGCGGCTTGTCGTTACCTTTGGGAATCACCCGCAGGAGGCCAGCCTTCCAGCATAATGGGAAATGACCGTCCCTAATGCATTTCTGCATCAGGACAGTCACCTCCCATCTTGCGAATTCCCACACCCGCTTCACTATATCAGACGTAAAGTTGTCTATCCCCGGTGCCTTTCTACGCGATAGCGACCCGATGATGGTGCCGACCTCGTCCGCTGTTACCTCTGACAGATCAGGTACGCGCGAGTCTACGGCAATAAGCCGCCGCAGCTGCGCGTGGTGGGGATCGTCATTGTCATTCCGATCCGATGGACACAAAGAACCGAGGAGAACTGAAAGAGTGCCTTCGGTGTCAAGCGGGGCGGAAGTACCCTCGACAATGCTAGAGAGGTAGTTCCCACCCCGCTTGGCACCTTTGTCGATGACGTTCTTCATGTCCCATGGGTTTGCATTCCCAACTTCGCTAACCCATGTACGCCAGGAATCAGTCTTGGCACGCCTAATAGCGGCGTGGTAGACGCTCCGAGCCGATCTCAGGGACTCCCGAAGTACCTCCACACGCTCAGGGGGAAGAGAACCCCTGCGGGCTTCCCCCATGCGGCGGTACGCTTGCCGGAAGCACCTGCGAAGGTCGGATATTTCCGGAGACCACCACGGGGCCGTAAAGCCGCCGAAGGGCCTCCTCCGACCGAGGACCGACTCGCAGGCCGAGGCAACTGCCTCATGAAGTGCAACACTAAGTGCCTCGGCCGAATTGGAGTGAGGGGACGGGAACCGGGAGAGCCTCTCACAGAGGGACTCCCCAAAACGGTCCCAGTCCACATCCGAGGTGCGGTACGCCCATTCTGAGGGGGACGGGGGATTCACACGGCGGCCAATGTCAAAGGTCACTAGTCTATGGTCTGAGGAAGACGACGATTCGTGGACGGTCCAGTTCATCATCTCCCGGGCGAATCCAGGGGAGCACAGCGTCAAATCCACATTGCTGGACCCGCCGGGGCCACAGAAGGTCCGGGGCTGCCCGGGGGAGTTGACAATATGCAACCCATAGGTCGCTATCAGCTCCTCGACAGCCTCGGCTCTTCCCTTCGCGACCCTGTCCAGGCGGTCCAGGTTGCCGTCGTCGTGCCAGGACGGGGAGCGGGCATTAAAATCGCCCGCTACCACTACCGGCCGACCCCGAAGAGCGTCAAGGGCCGCGGCGAGTTCAGCAATGTAGGCGTCCACAGCCTCGCCAAACTGGAAGTAGACGCTGATGAAGTAGCAGTCCACATCGTTGATAACTATGGACGCGCAGGCGAGGTGCTCACTGGAGAGCCGATCCAGGAACAGGGGAGGCGGGAGAGACGAACTCACTGCGATCCCTGCCATGGGTCGGTGCCCCTTCTCGAGCACAACGCACTGCCCGTCTATACCCCGGGTTTTACCGAGGAACGTGAACTGCTCCTGCACAAACGCCACTCCAATGCCCATCGTCTCAAGCGTGCGACCGAATTCGGCCGTTACAGCCCGGCTTCTCTGCAGATTGTACATTTGGACATTTGGATATTAATACATACAACTACTTAATTGATATTTGGACAGTTCCAGTACCCTATTTATCGATGGCTTAATCTGCAAACCGGCCAACTCCGTATTGTGAAATTCTACAGGAAACAAAAAAACTTCCTAAAAAATGTTTAAGTTACTATATCCAGATTCCAAAAATCCATTTGGTGCCTTTTTATTTTGCGAATGGTATTTACTGAAAATTATAACATAACTAAACGACCCGGTGAACTTCGTACCACCTAAAATTGATTTGATTGTAACTCTTCATAAGCGTTTATTAATCCTAATCAACCTTCCAAATCGAATTCATTGAAATCTATAATATGGCCGAATCATGTACGGTTTGAGTTTCGTTTGCTGATTAAATGAAAGTCGTTTGTAATTAAAATAAATTCAATGTATTTATTTTAAATGATGAAATATAAATGCACTTCACATTCAACACAAAACATTCTGGTAAACTATGTTTTTCGTTTTGTTTTCCGGCGCGTAAATAAACGAAAATGATGGCTTTTTCGACCGATGGCTTGGCGAACACGGGACATACAGTTTTCCATTCGCGAAATACGGAAATTCCAAGTTAATTCCGCAAACGTCCAACACGCGTGATTTGTCATCGCGAAGGCCAGACGCACGGGGAATTGCAGCCGTTTAAAATCGAATGGCAAATCCGTTGATTGATGTTGATTGTCGAGGTTGATTGATGTTACGCAGCATGATGATGACTGAGCCTAATTTCTATTACAAATGTGAGGTGGCAATCCAGGCAATCCCAGCGAATTCAAAAATCCTGTTAGAGAGTTGACTCCCTCATCCTGGTTGATAATTGTATCTATCGATTTGAAGGCAAACAACTGTCCCTGAATTACATTTTGAATGGTCGCGTTGAGATCGTTGACATATTTGTTTTTCAATTGGCTTGTTCGATCAGCTAATTATGGCTTTTGAACTTCTGCGCTAAGTTCGGAAAAACACGCCAATCGAGTTCCTCCTTCGATTTTCCTACTTTTTCGACTTTGCCGACTTTTTTTACTTTTTCGACTTTTTGACTGATTTTTCCGATTTTTTCGACTTTTCGACTTTATTTGCCTAGTTTGACTTTTTCGACTTTGCCGACTTTTTTTGACTTTTTCAACATTTTTCGACTTTGCCGACTTTGTTTGACTTTTTAGATTTTTTTGACATTTTCGACTTTTTTGACTTTTTGACTCGAAATTTTACACAATCGCACGGAATGAAAACAGTTATGGATGGCGCAACTGTCAAACAATTGGATCGCCGCCAACACCATTTATTGAAAGTGGCCTATTTCCTAAAACGACCGATTTCGATTTTTTCGATTTTCAGTTGTTTCTTTGAGTTTTTCCTAAATATTTTTTTTTGTAAACCACTCCTGAATCAAGGCGAACAAAACAAAAAAATAATAATTGAAATCGGTTAAGTCATTTCCGAGATCTTGCGAGACTAACGCACGGCGATTCATTTTTATATATATATAGATAGATAGATATATTGTTTACATATTCAATATTGAAAATTTTGGAGTTGGCCTGTTTAAAAAAAAAAAAAAGAATGGGAGTTGTCCTTACTGTAATCTATTGTCGAAATGAAAAAAAAATACATTATAAATATGCGATAAAACACTATAAATATTGGTCTTAAATATTATTTTATTTCTTAATCAATCTTCATGTGGTAAATTAACGTAGTAGTCCTTGTAATCCACCGGTAGTGTAAGTTTTAATTCCTGGTATACTATTATTTTGTCTATTAAAGCATATTAAAAGCATGTCTTCTAACATGTAGGCTTCGAACCTACATGTTAGAAGACAGGCTTTGTCCAGCATTGAAAGTGATAATTTGAGACAAATATGTAAGTTAAGGAAATATTATGTGTAGCTTAATTAGTATGAATTATAGGTGCAAATCCATTAGCCCCAGAAATTATTTTCACTTAATTTTTTTTTTGTAAAATGCTGTATTTGAATAATAAAATTTGATTATAGTTAGAGGAAATAAAATTTGCATGTTTGTTACATATCCTTTTTAAAATTGCATTGCCTGACATGTTTACTTAAAATTACAATGTTATTCATCAGCTTTTAGCAATTTGGGAATATATAAGTAGGTACATTAATCTCCACTATGCAGTCTTTTGTAAATATCGTGTTGAACAACTTAATGATTGCAATTCTTTTAATTTTATCTCATCTCATTAATTCATTATCTTCGATATTTAGAAGAAAATGAATTGATGAGATGAGATAAAATGAAAGAATTGAAATAATTAAGATGTTCAACATCATTTGTGTTAACATTGCTTTAAACAACTATATTTAAAAAAAGAATACCAAGTTGATAGAATACAAAGACAGTATTCCGGGTAGCAAAAAAAATCTACGTTTTTAAAAAAAAAATAAATGTTCCTTGTTAACAGATCTTTGTAGGTTTTGGTTAGAGAAGTGCTCTAAAATGCCCTCCTCTTGCCTTCCGTTAGGCCCATTCCATTGGTTGAGACTAATAATATGGTATACTGGTATAATATCTCGGAGCTCACACGCGGATTATTATTGCACGCCGTCCAGTACAAAAATGACCCCTGGCGTCGGAGCTAGCCACTTTTCGGTGTTACTAAGCCAGTGTTGGGAGTTGCCCTTTTTACGTGTCCGCTGTTTTCTCCTTAATTATATAAGTTAGGGAGTTGCTTCATGTTGCATAATGTAGGTGACAACTAGGCGCATACAACAACGTTAAAATATGACTTTGGGTCAAAACGGGAGTTGGCCGGTTTGCCGGTTAAGCCGAAGCTATGTCACTTGGGATGACATAACGGTTCTAACAATACCACATACTTCTAAATCGGTTCGAGCGTTTGGACGTTATAGTGGAATAGAGAAACGGAAATCATACATATATGAACCCTGAACACATAAGACTCCTTTTTTTTGGGCATTCGTGTAAAAAGAACACCGCAGCCTAGTATATTATTTAAATCAACGCCGCCTAACTAGGCCTAGGCCCGTACAGGCAAACGTACCAAGTAAGTAATTTATTATTTTATTTATTTATTTGTTTATTATTCGCTTATTACTAATCAACATTACAGTAAAACCAAGGCATTGAAAAGTAAAATTAATAAAAATATCACCGTGAGTATACAAATAGAACGACACTTAGAATACTAACAATCATATAAGAATAAATAATTAATAGCCTGAAATTTAAACGAGTGAGGGTTGGCGGTAAAAATATCAAAATCTGGTGCAATCGAGTGAATTTCATTTAAGCGCCGCAAAGCACGCGCCAACAAAATCCACCTCGTAAGGTTAGTGCGCGAGAACGGCTCCGCGAAAAGATGGTGCGTTCGAGCACGAAGATAATTATTTGGTACGAAAAGACTCACCTTGGCTAATAATCTAGGGTTATAACATTTACCACGAATGCGATTCAAAACATAGGACATGGTCAACATTTCTCTTCTGAGACAGAGAGAATTAAAGCCAACCATTTCTGTGATAAATGCAGTCGGATACAAAAATGGATAATATCCGTACTGCTTGGTGTACAAAAATCCCAAATAACATTTCTGTACCTTTTCCAGCATGAGGGTATAGGTATCTTCATGCGGATCCCAAATAGCTGCATTAGTTTCCATGCGACTTCTAACAATCGAGTTGTACAACGTGCGCATAACCCTAATATTATTGAAGTGTTTGAATTGCCGTATCACATACCCCAGAAGCTTGAAAGAAGTTGTAGATAGTTGCCTAATGTGTTCCTTAAATTTTAATTGGGGGTCGTAAAAAACTCCCAAGTCCTTGAATTCAGTTACTCTGGAAAGTACACTTCCAGCGATGGAGTAATCATACATCAGATGAGCAGGGGATCTTTTGTATGTCATCACTGGACATTTGTTAATATTGAAGTGAAGGTTGCGAGCTTGGCTCCATACATAAACTGCATCAATATCACGTTGGAAGAGCTCGCAGGCCTCAGCACTTGACGTCATCAGCAAACATTAGACAACGTGCTGATGTGACAACTTTACTTCCCTTGCGGGACCAACGTTAACAAACTATCTGACCCGTGCCCACTTCGATAGGCGGTAAAACATTTTACTTGTGATTAATTATGAGTGTGGTTCGGTTAGTACTGAGTGCTATGATTTATTTTCTGACTGCCAAGAGAAGGGTTATATTTCTACTGCATATGTATGTATGTATTTGCATGCCAATTTGACTATATTATTATTACCGTTATTTATGAGTGTCTTCTTGTGAGTGTCTTATTTGTGAGTGTCTTATCTCTTTAACCATTTATGCAGTAAAAGGGAAATTATATGCAGTAAAAGGGAAAAGTCTTTTGTTTTAAACACTTGAGACAATAAATTTACTTATTTTGATATGAATTCATAATTGTTGAATATGACCAATAAACATGACCTAACGATTTAAATTATTTTAAAAATATACAATACTACTTTTTGTGACTTAAATATAAAATTTTGGCATATACTGTCACTGACTTTTTTGTAGGCATTACCAAGATCTACGACTTTTCTCTAGAACTCAATCATATATCTCTTATCGTTAAAGCAGCTTTCGTAAGAAACGTTTTCATTCGACCGTTTTTTCTCCGACTTACTTTGCAAATCCAACTATCACGAAATAGTCTTTTCATTTTTTGGATTAATATATAGCCCTATGCCAATCACAAATAACTGGCTTTCTATTGGTAAAAGAATTTTCAAAATCGGTTCAGTAGATCCAGAGATTACTTCCTACAACCTCACAAACTTTACCTCTTTATAATATCAGTTTAGATAAGTTGAATAACAAAGGCCCCAAGTTTGATCCTTGGCAAACCTTCGATTGTGCATACGGGAAGTTACATCATTTTGAAATCTAATAATATTAAAAGTAAAGTAAAATATTAATCTAGGGTAATAATAATAAGATTATGATGAGTATTTTTTATTATTTTAACAGGAACCATAATAACAGGAACCGAATGGCAAAACCTTAACCTTTTGCTTATTTGATTCTGCTACCCAACTAAGACTAGACCGTTCTAGGGTGAACAGGGGAATTAATAATGATAATAAATAATAATAATAAACAAATAAAATTAATCTTTAATCTCAAGTCATACCTATATGTATACAGTATGCGAATAATATTTAAAAATATTATTTTGAGTAATAATTTGTTATTATTTTTTGAGTCAAGAGAACAACTTTTGGAGCCCAATAAGACTTCATCCATTTTCACGAAAAACTTCCTTAAATATGCATTTGAAAATCCTGTTTTTTTTTGCTGACTGAAGTAAAGCGTGTGGCGTAAAAAATATTATTTTGACAATACAATTGATATATTTAGAGAGTGCAAAGGGAATTAAAAAATGGCCAATGTATAGAAGTTTTTACAAATATAATTAATTGGAATGAAAGAATATGAAATACTTGTTTTATTTATTTACTTGTTTCTTTGCCGGAACATAATTAACATTACAGACGATTCCAAATCGTTAATAATTATTCTAGACTATATTATACACATATCAAATTACTACAAACCCTTCCTTGTTATTATAGTCTGTCCGAAAATTCCTGGCACGCTGAGTTATAAAACGTAGGAAAGGAGTAACGCATATTGCGCGCTCCCTTGCACTTACGAGTCTTATAACGGACAGCCGACTGTTTCCGTTATGAGAGCTGCCGCGAAGCATATTGGCGCGCTATTCTCTTGCATACTTTGCAATTTGTAGCCAATTTATTTGTATCTTAGGGCATATCTAGCTAATATATTAATGATTAGCTCCCCCTCCTACCGACAGAAGGGGACGGTGCTACGAAAGTCAAGCGACGGTCGGTTTAAGTAATAATAATAATAGTAATAGTAATAGTTCGCTACTGTTGCTTTTTCGCGGACTGTTAATGATTCGAGGGAGCTAATGGGCCCTTGCTGAGTTGGCCACGAAGACCCATTTTGTTTAGGGTTGGTCACACTCACGGGTCAACAGCCATCCGTCGGCCTCCACGCATGAAGTGCGAGCCCGGGTAGGACTCTGGCCTTAGGGTTAGTTTCTCCTAGGAGTCAACCTTCTGGCGCTCCTGGACGGTCCGCGCACCGTGCGGCGTAAGCTAATCGAGGTACCTGAAAGTTACATATTAATGTTATTCCCATTTCAAAGAATTGGCATGCTCAAAAAAATCACCCAGCTTATAGAAAGCATGTGTAGATTGTAGCTTTTGTTTAATAAATCTTTTAAACGCCTTTGTTTCCATCTTTTTTGTGGAGAGTGGTAGCTGGTTAAAGAGCTTATAGCTCAAATATCCAAAGGACTTTTGTGTCTGCGTAAGGCGTACTTTAGGCAGGATAACGTTATCACGTCTGCGTGTATTGTGGGAGTGCATATTCCCGTTTACCTCTTGTTCGTTAATATTTGATTTAGCATATAGTAGACATTGTATAATATATTGAGACGTAAAAGTCAAAATATGGTTCGTGCGTGTCACGGGATACTCCTGCAAATGCTCTTAAGTCTTCTGCGTTCACGTCACGGGATATTACTGAAAACTTCCTGAGGTGACGGGTTCTATTTGTTGATGTTTGGCAACGCCGTTGCGATGTGTTCTTTTTATCAGTGTTCCGCGGGTCTTATCAAAAGGACGTGCCAAATTTCGGCGTGCGATTTCCGTCTCTGTCGCCCCGCCTAGCGGCGTCCTTATCGCGCCCGGGTGCAGACCGGCGTTGTTGTCCCCGCAGACACTGTTTCAATAGGTAACCCGGTCTTCGGCGAATATTTTGTCACATTGCGAAGCAGTCATAACCTATTTTTGCTTGGTGTCTGTGTCGAAAAGAGTGCGTGCGTTGTTCCGTCCATGCGCCGCCGGCCGTCCACAGCTCGGCCGGTTACCTTGAAATGTGTTTGTTTAGTGTTTTTTTTTCGCGCCTGCGAACACGCCGCTATTTGTTTCGGGCCCGATAGCCGATAACGAATGCTAAAAGTATGATTTTTTTGCGTTCGAGTGCTGCTCTATCACCGATCGGCGCATTCGTCGATATAAATCACAAAATATTTGCTACTTCATTATAAAATAGTCATTAAGACGATCTCTAGACGATCAAGCATGCTTGACAAGCTTCGCGTCACGGGAAAGGAGGGAATCATAAACCGCAGGAAATATGCAAATATATTTGGAATTATTGCAGTATAGGTACCTTTCTCAGAAATCGAAAAAAATAAAGAAATACTACTAGATTCGATCATTGTTATGCTAAATGTGAAAGGAAAAAGCTTCGGACGCGTAAAATTTCAAGACCAAATTTACATACAAACAATAAAGTATTTTTGAACTCAGTTTTTAAGGTTGTTTTACAAAAAAAACTAATCTAACCTACCGCCAAATAGGTGTTTATGTATTATTTAAAATAAAAAAAAACTTAACCTACCGAAACGTATGGGTTTGGCGCTTTTTGAATGCCTATATCTCGCTTATTTATTGAGACCGAATGAATATTATTGCAGATTCGGAATCAGCGTGGTGAATATAGTCTGGTGACGTTAAAAAATCAACAACCTAGAAGAGGTTCCTATACTGCAATAATACCAAAGTATGATTTTTTTGCGTTCGAGTGCTGCTCTATCACCGATCGGCGCATTCGTCGATATAAATCACAAAATATTTGCTACTTCATTATAAAATAGTCATTAAACCCAGTTGTTACTGAAACTATTTCTCATCTCCGATCATCGTGATTTTTGGATATGTTTCTTTAAATGACTCGTAATAACTAGGAAAAATAATTTAAAAAATGAAAGTTTCCCGGGAAATCCAGGAAAAGGTGGCCTTTAAAAGGCCGATTGTAATATGGGGATCCCCTACATAAATAATGGGCTAATAATGAAACAAAGTATTATTTATTTGAAAAGGCCTTAAATTTCAAACTTGAAAAAATAATGTTTGGTTTTTAATTCGAATTAAGGCAAAAAGGTTTTTTTATATTGTATCTAAATCAAATATCACTGTGAAATATTTTCAAATTAGGCATATTAATATCATAAATTGGCATATAAATATCATAATTTGGCATATAAATATCATAATACAAGTTCTTCAAAAAACAGTAAAACAACAAGAAAAAATGTGTCCAATCGTAAATGTAACTGCATCAAATAAAACGTTGACAGGTACTGAATAAAGTAACGGAATAAAAATATTTGTAAATTTAATAAAATAATACGAAAAATGCAGGTAGGATTTAATACATTTTTGGGCCTTTTAAAGGTCCAGTCGCAGTATCTGGGTTAAGGGCTCTCTAGACCAGAGGTACACAAACTTTTTCATCCCGTAGACCACTTGCAGTTTTTTTTTGTTTTCCGTAGACCCCCTTTCCTGCCCAATATTGAATTTTCCTAAACCTATTAACTTTACATGTGTTTTCGACGGCTGGCACAGTACTGATACTGAACTGAACTAGTTTTTGGTAAAGAAGGCAGTTGTAAAAAAATCAAAACATGTATATTTTTATAAATAGGATAGAATACGAATTTACCGCGTGACATTTGTAGCACCCGACGTTTCGGTGACGTTGCAGCCGCCGTTGTACAGGGTAGACTGAAGAGCTGTCAATCCGTTGTAAGTAGTAACCACTGGATCTGGAGCTGTCAATCCGTTGTAAGAAGTAACCACTGGATGCAGTTTCAAAATCCCATTGTGCTATCCAAAGAACAATTCTACTTTCCTCGCATGATCCGGGAAGCCATTGAAATAAGAACCCCGAACTTTCTTACAAACTCTCTTCTACGTGGAACCCTCTTCTTAAAATGTTCCCGCCGCCGAACGCCGAACGCAAAGACGTAAAGACGTAAAACAGGATACAGTGAGTGTTGTGTGCAAGACGAATTTTCAAAATTCCCGCGGTCCGAGCCCGGCCCCCCACCACCGTTATAACCTACGCAGTGGCGGAAGCGGTATGCGGCCTACCCGCAAAACAACGGATTGACAGCTTTTCAGTCTACCCTGGACAACGGCGGCTGCAACGTCACCGAAACGTCGGGTGCTACAAATTTCACGCGGTAAATTCGTTTTCTATCCTATTTATAATGTCAAACAACCGCGATAGTCTTCGATTTTATATGTATATTTTTTATTCATAGCTTTATTGAAGAGTACTTAAATGTTGCACTTTGTGCATTCATTTCTAAACGACCACGACCTTAAAGTACGAAGCATTTGAGAATGCCACACATAACTGCCCATGTAGCACTATCTCTCTTGCTCATTCGTATGACACGTCTATTATACTCGCTCGCACAGATGCGCAAATAACCCGTTGATGCGCAAATTTATTCACATATTTCACTCGCACATTCCCTTGTTAGTACCTAATGGGCATTGGCCTCCCCTAATCGCCTAGTGATGCAATTTGAGTTGTTAATTTCCTTCTATGGCACTTGAGACGCACGTCACTCTTTTGATTATTGCGATTATTATAAGTTTAAAATCGGTGGCGTAGCGTGCCTTGGCGGGGCCCCGTATAAAAATTTGTTTAGGGGCCCTTAGGAAGGGTAAAGATTTCTCATAAAAGAAAAAAAATGTTTGCATAAAATTAAAAGAAATATTTATTCATCATAATATCTGTCACTTTTTCCAAAATTTTTACAAACAATTCAAAGTAAATATACACTCTCCTTGCCTTCTTTTCGGCAAACTGATTTATTAAATCATTTATAGCTGATGATGACTTTAGTTTTTCCAAAGTTTCTGCCTCTATGGGCAATAGAGACAGGTCTGACAGGCGTTCATGTCCCATCGAAGTTCTTAGGTATTTTTTATCAGTTTTAATTTTGAAAAACTTCTTTCAGCAGTTGCAGTTGTAACTGAAAGGGTCAAGAATAAAGAGCATGCTGTTATTACATCCGGTAAACTGGATGCAAGACTATTGAATTTTATCAGCAATAATTCAATGGAATTTTTTGAATTTCAGATTTTTTAAAGATTCAGATTTTCAGTTTTTAAAACCTTTAATTGGTCATAAAGAATAACTGTCTTTACTGTATTTAGCCGACAGTTTTCCGGAAGCGTTTATTATCTCTTCGTTTGAAGAAGACAGGAGTTTCTCCGGTTGTAATATTTCGAAAATACTACTCAGGTCGCCAGGTCAGGTCAGGTCAGGTTGGGGGCCCCCGTGGCCCGGGGGCCCCGTATAATTGATACGGCAGATACGGCGGTAGCTACGACCCATTCTGTACACACAATCTGTTTTAGGTGTAATAAGACATTTACTGATCAACTAATTGTTTATCAACCTTCCCAAATGGGATCCGCTTACGCGTACCCCCATTTATGCCCATACATCTTATGCCCCCCTATTTTTCTCATTGACATGGAACCCCTGCAATTCGAAATCGACCCATGGGGGTCTATATAGACCACTTTGGGAATCACTGCTCTAAACGGTCAAGCATCCTTGTCAAGCATCGCGTCCCGGGATGGGAGGGGATCGTAAACCGCAGGAAATATGCAAATATATATATTTTATATTTACGAAAAATGACTACTTGTGTATAGCCTACGAAATAGTATTTGACAAAAGTGTCGTTAAAATGTCATAAAATAAACAGTGATTCCCAACAAGTTGTTAACGTTTATTTTACTATGGAGATCGATACTACCTGCGTGCAACACTTTAACAAACGCTGTAAAGGCACAAACTGACCGCTGCACCGGGTACGATCATAACATCTTGAACTTTATACCACCAACCATCAGAGTAAATATTGCATATAGTTTTATACCAGGGAGTCAATCAGTCATCAATCAATTACGTCTAATTAACGTGACTCCCTAGTATAAACTAAAATAATTAATAGTTTAAAAAAAAAAACACTAAAACACGCTTTTGGGCTATGATATCAGTATTCACATACACACGGCCTATGATACGATATTCCATCATGGAATGCCAGTGCCTATCTTCCGGCTTCATCATCAGACCTTGAAACCTAATCGTGATCAATGTTCATTCCAAGACTTTTCTAACAAGTCCAAACGCTATGATACGATGTTCCATCATGAAGTTCCAGTTCATATCTTCCGACTCCATCATCAGATCAGTTCGACAGTACCATATTATTGTATTGTCATCAGAACTATATACAGCTGCCAATTTTCATGACGCTAAGATCCTTGGAAGATGGTTAAATTAGTTACCTTAGATTCCATTACATAGTTACATACAGGTCGACCTAATAAAAGCGAGTTAAAAATAGGCATTTTTGGTAAATATTACAAAAAAAATATTCGCATATTTCCTGCGGTTTACGATCCCCTCTCTGCCCGCGACGCGAAGCTTGTCAAGCATGCTTGATCGAAAGGGGCAAGTCGTATACCTTCGGACAATTTTTTTTTTCTGCCTAATGAGACCTCAGAAAAATATCCTAAATGGGCGGACACGCGAAAAAAATAGACGGGGTCAATTTTGTAGTGTTTGACCAATATCCCTATAGGTACCAATATATAAATCTAGCGTTGACGAAGCGTCAAGCGTAGGTTCCACGTCCGCTCGCGCCGGGACCAGGCGCATACTAAACGTTCTATCGCAGCGCTAGCGCAGAATAACTATCTACCATGTAACCGATCGCTATGAAAATGGTTGTACATAGGTATTTAATCACGGATATTATTTTCGCGCTATCCAATTCTTCGTAACTCGCCACTAGATGGCGCAGCAGCACATCAACTTCTATACTGTTCAACCGATTGCCATGAAAATTGGTAGGCATGGTAGGTATAATAGATTGGTGTTTGTGTGCTGATAATATTTTCGCGCTGCAGTATGGCGCTGCAGCACAATAACTTATATGCAGTTTAACCGATCGCTATGAAAATTGGGATACATAAGTATTTGAGCACAGATAACATTTTCGCGCTGTCCACTTTTTAGTAACTTGCCAGTAGATGCGCTTCAACACACCAAATTCTCTACCGCTCAACCGATCACCATGAAAATTGGTATACATAGACATTTGAGATGGCATATTATTTTAGCGCTATTCACTTTTTCGCGCTATCCACAATAGATGGCGCTTCAAAACACCAACTTATATACCGATCAACCGATCGCTATGAAAATCGGTATACATAGACCTTTGAGCACGCATAATATTTCTGCGCTATTCTTTTTATTGTAACTGACCACTAGGTGGCGTTGCAGAACATCAACTTATATACCGTTCAGCCTATCGCCATGAAAATTGGTATACATAGGTATTTGAGAACGGATATAACACGGGAACGCCGGGTAATACCACTAGTACCATAGTAAAATAATAACAGTAGGTATAACATATCCATAGTACGCACCGACATAGTAAAATAAGAACATATTGAGTTGTCAACTACAACGGGCGAGCCCGTCACCACAGGACGTTTTAACGATTAGTCGTTCTATCGACCTGCAGTGAGCGTAGAAGACTTTGGACAAAACAATCCAACGTCTAGCTACGCCACAACCCGTAAGAGACCAACTCCTTACCGCGAGATAGCCAGGAATAATACCCGGCGGCTCGAGACACTCGCGCCCTTACTTCCAATTGTGACCAGATTTCTCCGGTCTCTCGATTGGTTCCAAGTTCGAGGTCGCTTGCGCGGTCCTCTCCCTTACGAAACGGTGAAACGGTGTAAACCGACTCTATCGCGGACCAAGGCGTCCTTTGCCCGGCTCTGAACCGGGATCGGATGGCCAATGGTCATTTCAAGAGCAGTCGCCGTAAGGTACGCAACCACCCCCGCTCTATAGGAAACAATACAGCTTCCAGACTCCCCCGACTGTTAGTCGGAGTTAATGGGCCCCTGGGAGTTGTGGGAGTTAATGGGCCCCTGGGCGTAATGGACTTTGAACATGATCAGGTTTCAAGGTTATAACAAACCTATTATATATTGACTTGTAAATATTGAGTGTAAATAGTGTAAATATTGACATAGGTGCCTGTATAAAGCGTGTTTTTAGTGTTTTCTTTAAAACTAATAATTTATTATTGTTGCAGGAGGGGAAACCCTCATGGGCGGGTGCCTATGGTTGTCACGAAAGGGCTGGAGTTAATGGACCCTTGCTGACTTGGCCACGAAGACCCATTCTGTTTCAGGGTCGGCCACACTCACGGGTCAACACCCATCCGATGGCCTCCACGCATGGGGTGCGAGCCTGGGTAGGACACTGGGTCAACCAGTCTCCCCTGGGAATCAAACCTCTGGCGCTCCTGGACGGTCTGCGCACCGAGCGGCGCAAGCCAATCGACTGTGCTCTCCGACTAACAGTCGGGGGAGTCTGGGAACTGTATTGTTTCCTATAGAGCGGGGGTGGTTGCCTACCTTACGGCGACTGCTCTTGAAATGACCATTGGCCATCCGATCCCGGTTCAGAGTCGGGCAAAGGACGCCTTGGTCCGCGATAGATTCGGCGCACACCGTTTCACCGCTTCGTAAGGGAGAGGACCGCGCAAGCGACCTCGAACTCGGAACCAATCGAGAGACCGGAGAAATCTGGTCACAATTGGAAGCAAGGGCGCGAGAGTCGGCCCGCCAGGTAACATTACTGGCTATCTCGCGGTAAGGCGTTGGCTTTTTGCGGGTTGTGACGTAGCTGGACGTTGGATTGTTCTGTCCAAAGTCTTCTACGCTCACTGCAGGGCGACAGAACGAAAAAATCGTTAAAACGTCCTGTGGTGACGGGCTCGCCCGTTGTAGTTGACACCGCAAGTTGTTAGTCAGAGTGCACAGTCGATTGGCTCACGCCGCACGGTGCGCAGACCGTCCAGGAGCGCCAGAAGTTTGATTCCCAGGGGTAACTGACCATACGGCCAGAGTCCTACCCGGGCTCGCACTTCATGCGTGGAGGCCGTCGGATAGGTGTTGACCCCATTAACATAACTTGTCAATTGTGTATCTGTTGTGGCAACCCTGGTGGTTCGGCGAAGCGTAGGTACTTATTTCGAAAACGGGCTCGAGATGTCCTACTGATGTTATTTTACTATGCTAGTACTTTATATAATCAATGCTTCCACTGTTTAAAAACCGGTTCCGATTAGGGGAGATCGTGGTAACGCGCGAGAAATCCCGCTGATCCTAGCAATTAAAAACAATTATTCGTCTTTATTACAACACGAGCTGTTTATTTTTACTTCAACCGCAATTAATAACCCCTTTTTTATAATAAGCAATTAAAGTTCAACAAACTTGGACTTATTTCCATCGCTAAACGGTGACATGACATAATACCTGTGTTGTGTGGAAAACAAAAATAAGCGACAGTGTGCAACGGACTTTACGACTGAATTGGCGACAGTTTTTGTGCCGCGAGTTTTCGAAATTTGAACGAGCATTTGGTTCGCAGATCGGCCGCTGCGCCGTCAATGTACGTGGCGTGGCGCCACTGTCGTGCTGACGTCAACAGAAGAAAATAGGTGAGTTTTATTTTATTTTATTATATTTTATGAACGAACGTACCAACGAAAACGTTTCTCGATATACGTAACAAACTGAATCTGTTACTTTTTTCCGGGTGAAAATATTTTCCGTTCTCAAACACCTATATATAACAATTTTCATAGCGATCAGTTAACCCAGAGGTGCCCATACTTTCTTGACACGTAGACCCCTTGATGTTTTCCGTAGACTCCCTGCCAGAATTTTAATGAACTTACTACCATTAAAAGTTTTTTGAAAGCTGGAACAGTACTGATCGCCTACATAGGGTTTTTGGTAATGTAGACAGTTGTAAAAAAATAAAAATATGTACAATTTTTATTTGTTCGTGTTCATGTTCTAAGCGTCCACGACCTTGAAGTACGAAGCATTTGGGAAAGCCGCACATAAGTGCACATTAGCACTATCTCGCTTGCTCATTCGTTTGGCGCGTTTATCCTACTCGCTCGTACGGATACCCATTGAAGCGCAATTTTTTCGCATATCTCATTCGCACCTTCTCTCGTTAGTCATGTGCGCTGGCCTCTTCAATCGACTAAAGATGCAATTTGAGTTGAGTCTTGATTTCATTCCGTGATACTTGTGACGCGCGCGTTTATTTATTGCTAATATTACCTATAATTTTAAAATACTATGCTGTATACAAAATCCGTTTAAGATGTGATACGACATGCCTAGGTGACCTGCCTAGATGAAGTCCACTAACGTGGACCCCCATTTACATCTCGTCAAATCTCGTGTACCCCGATTTTTTTTTCTCGCTGACATGGACCCCCTGCGAATCGAGATCGACCCCTGGGGGTCCATATAGACCACTTTGGGAATCACTGGGTTAAACGGTATAGAAATTATTGTGCTGCAGCGCCATCTACTGGCGAGTTACAAAAAAGTGGATAACGCAAAAATATTATCAGGGATCCTATTGTAATCATTAGTTAGTGATTATTAGTTGTAATTTGTAATGGTGACGGTAATATTTATTTCTTTTTTCTTTTTTTTCAAATTACCCGAATACATATGTGTGAATATAAAACTAGAGAGCTTGCTGCCTTGGAACAAGTCCTGGCAGTTGGGCAGCAGCAGTACATACATGCTAATCGGCCGTGTTCTTTTTTTTTTTAATACAAATATAATTGTTTATTGATATGAATATTAGCAATACATATACATTGTAAATGAATTATTAAATTAATTAAATAAATAAATAAATCTCAACGCCAATACGTCATAAAACGTTTTAACCCCTCGAGTAGCGGCATAATTTCATGGCAGACCGCGGCATTTATTGGAATTTCTTGCAATATCGCCGCGCTCGACAAAAAGTACTATAACTATGAAAATACTATAGCAATCATTAAAAGAATAACTGTGCAATGATCGCATTGAAATTTCGTATATAATAGAATATTATGAATGAGAAAGTCGAAAAAGTGAAAAAAACTCGGCATTTCTAATTTGAACTTGCCTTACAGAAAAATACGGTACCCTACTTAGAAATTGTAAATTCTATCGTGATATTTATTAGATTCTCTATCAAAGTTAATATTTCGTTTTGTCTTATTTACATACAAAAATATTAAGATATTTCTAAAACCAATAAAATTTTTGATGATTTCCGCGATAAAAAATCTGTAAAAATAACCTCATTAATTTACAAATACGCCGAAAACTTCATATATTTCAGCGATAAACAAAGTAATATATATTTTGTCAACGAATTAGGCAGACATTGTGCATTTTTAGAGTTATGTAACGCAAAAAAACTCAGTAATTAGAAATGACGCCATAGCGCCGCACCCATTTTTTCCGCCCGCTGCACATAAGGCCGAATAACTAAATTACGACGACCTAAATATAAAAAAATATTTTTTTCAAACTAACCACAAATACATTCAAAACGATATGTACAAACCAGTCCACAATTCAGAGTAAAAAAACAATAGCCTGTGCGTACGCGTAAAGTCAATAATCTTTTACATGATCCTGTGCGGCCCTTACCTGAATTGTTCAAGGAGTTACCGCGCTCGTACTACATTTAAAATGTAATGTTTTTAATATGGATATTAAAGTGTCAGGTATGTAATTTAATCTGCATTTATTGATAACATAATAGTTGTTCGTAGTATAAATATAATGTAACTTTTACGAAACACTATTTTAGTTTAAAAAAAAAACATTAAATTTTACTTTAGCTAGAGTTACAAAAAAAGTTCCACAAAGTACCATCACTTCTTTTTACTAGTTCGAAAATATACCTTAAAGCTAATTAGAAAAAGAAAACACACGTCCCCCTGAGTCCCCCCTTTGTTAAATTTAGCACGTTCTTTGCAGGTAGTCGTGGTGACTCCGCTCTAAAGGAAATTAAGATTAGGAGGAAAAAAATATTTACAGTATTAAAAATAAACAGTCTTAGAAGTTATCGTCATTGTAGTGGAATGAACAGTTATTACATTATATATTGCACGAGTTTAGTGTCAGTGAATTTTCAAAACATTTTTCAAAACAAATAAAACTTGTAAACTTGTAAACAAAAAGGTTTGTTTCGAAGCTTTTGACGAAGTGTACTAGCGTTTTAATAGCAAGCACATGCAATGGCTCGATTAAGACCTGCATATCTCGGAGATAGAACCACCACAGTTTCCATGATCAGCACAAAAGCGTTCGTAGCAAAAGATGCGAGGCAGGTCAAGCAGATTGTTCGAAGAGAGTTGTCAACGCAGTAAGCAAAGACGTGTTAAACTGTTTCTATCGGGTCTTAATTCTGAAGAACTTTGATGCATAATCAACCTTAGAGAAATCAGGCAAGAGAACTACAGACCAATTTGTGAAATTAACCATCCAATCTTAGCCCAACAGTTTGAAAAAAATATATAGTGGTGCATGATACGTCATCCGTTACTACTTTAAAACCGTACAGCCCTGAAGAAGCTTTAGGTCGTCTGGTGAATCTTGGGTTGACAAAAGAAGAAGATATTACAATGGGACTTGGAGCAAAAGGTAAACAGGCTGATCTATCTCTCATATTATGTTATAGCAAAGGCAAAATGGAAGTGTTATCCGGCAAATATAAAAATATCGAAAAAGAGACTGTGGTGCAACTGCTGGATCTACAGATACACATACCTACACAACTGCTAGATCTACACATATATAGGTACTACACAATATCGCTTCAGGAAAACAAAGAGAATCAACATAAATAATAACAAATTTATCCGGATGTTAGTATCACGGATCCTATTGTGATATTATGATGAATACGCGGAAGAAACAAACGAATATAAAACACAATTCAAATAAGTTGTATTAAACATGGTAAGACTGCCTTTTTTTATGTGTTGGTGATGATGATGATAAGGATAATGATGATGTGGATGTATAATAATGTTTTTATAAAAACTGCTTAATTTGTACCTAAGTTACTATTATTTTGTGTATTTTGAAATCCAGAAATAATTTTATATGATTAAAAAAACGAATACTATGAGCACCTAACCCCAACTAATCACAACTATAAATAGGATATAAACGAATTTACCGCGTGAAATTTGTAGCACCCGACGTTTCGGTGACGTTGCAGCCGCCGTTGTCCAGGATAGACTGAAAGAGCTACCAATCCGTTGTTTTGCGGGTAGGCCGCAAACCGCTGCCGCCACTGCGTAGGTTATAACGGCGGTGGTGGGCTGGGCTTGCAGCGCGCGAATTTCGAAAATCCGTCTTGCACACAACACTCACTGTATCCTGTCTTACGTCCTTGCGTTCGGCGTTCGGCGGCGGGAACATTTTAAGAAGAGAGTTCCACGTAGAAGAGAGTTTGTAACCGTCGTCTCTATTGAAGTTCGGGGTTCTTCTTAATTTCAATGGCTTCCCGGATCATGCGCGGAAAGTAGAATTGTTCCTTGGATAGCACAATGGGATTTTGAAACTGCATTCAGTGGTTACTTCCGCTGTCCAATATATGTTCGCGGATCGCCGATTTTTCTCGCTGAACGTTTTTAACAGCTTCACGCGGTAAATTTTTCGCACAAATTTCACGCGGTAAATTCGTTTATATCCTATTTATAATGTCAAACAACCGCGATAGTCTTCGATTTTATAATCACAACTAGTTATTTTTCTGAAAGATAATTATTAGGTAGTCCCCTTAAAAGCATTTCTGACTAGAAAATTAAAAAAAAATGTTTTATATTTTTGTCGTCGTAAATTGATTAATTTGGCCTAATGTTTGGTAAAGGCTTGGGCGATTTGATGCGTTTGTGGTGTGGTTCTTGCTCGTGCAGTGGCTATCTTTAGGCGTTCACAATCAGCTAGGACATCACCACGTATAAATGCAAGTTTTGAATAGTTGAGAATATGAGAAAAGTAAAAGCATTTTTCAAAGTTTTCATAGTATTAAGGAGCAATTCTCATAGTATTCAGGAGTTTAGAAAGTGACTCTTTTATCTATTATATTATGCACTTTATACTATTATATTAAATCCACATATAAATGAAACTTAAATTATTTGTAATGTTGCTGCAAACGTGAGACTACTAAGTGAGTGTGTGATGAAGACCTTATGGATAAAACAGTTTACTTTTCTTTATATTGTGAGGGACCACCCCTAACGAGACTCCAGGTTGTTCGGTGTGAGGTGGTGGTATCAACTTACGAGTTATCTCCGTATTGAAAGGCGGTTTTGATGTGAAGTAGAAGGAATTTATTGATCGAAGGTTTGAATATTGCCAGTTATAACGCTTGCCGAATAGTTTACGTCGACGTGAGTGTATAGATGCGCGAATTACCTTATCGTAACGCGAGGGTTGCGCGACGGAGGTTATGTGGGAGTAGTGGATGAGGATTGTGCGTGTGCTCCTAGTATCTTGTACTGGGCACGGCTCGAGTCTGTGGGATTACAGACTGATGCTTCGAAACTCAGGGAGACTGAGGAAAGGAAACCAAGGAGCCGGATTCGTTGACCTAACTCGTGAGAGAGAGTGCCGAATGCCGTCGCAACCTTGGGGGAAGGTGATCACTCGGGGAATGATAATTTGGTTGCTTTTGCGCCAGTTTATATAGGCCGATCAATGATGCAATCCAAAAATATTCCGAGTAAAAGTATTGTTTCATCGTGCTGATTCATAGCTGCACGAGTCAAAATAATAGCTGAATTGTGTCTTCTAGCGATGCATGTAATGGACTTAAGGTCCGTTACAATATTTAAAAAAAACGATCTAATTATCTTTCGACCATAATGAGTATGGTCTATTAAGTATGGTCAAAAGCAATCGAACCACACTTTCTTCGGTATGCAATTCTTTTCATGTAAAAGATAGCGAAATTTACTTGATTATGATTAATATAAATAAATTGGTTAGCGCGTCTTCGCCGGATAAGTGTGTCCTTATCAGTTGTTTGTTTAAAAATTTGCAAACAACATTTTGCGCATTGATAAAAAAAAAGATATTTTTTATTGGACCCACAGCGTTTTATCTTCTGACCCACATACAACAAAGCCAAATAAGAAAATACTAACATCCACATTAGAATGTAGTTTACTGGAACGTACCCGTGTGTATGTAGGTAGGTATGTCCTTACGGGTATATACACACTGTTTATCTAAATGTGGAAGAGATATTATTTTAAAATCGTAATCTTAATTGAGCGCATTATTCGTATAATAATATAGTTAGGATGACGCTGCAGTCTGTATCACCCCTTAAATGAAAAAAAAATAGTTTATAACCTATTTTTAAATTATTATTATTATTAATATTAATATTATTTTTCAATTAATCTTATTATGATTATTTACAAAATTGGGTCCTTACCTATGAAGTTGCTGTTTTATAAAAGAAATTTAAGGACAACCTTGGGTTGTCGACTACAGCGGGCGAGCCCGTCACCTCAGGAAGTTTTAAAGATTAGTCGTTCTATCTCCCTTGAGTGAGCGTTGAAGACTTGAGGACAAAAACAGTCCACCATCTAGCTACGTCACAAGCCCGTAAGAGGCCAACGCCTTATCCGCGAGATCGTTATTAACACGCTTTCATTAGGTCGACCTGTATGTCACTATGTAATGGAATCTAAGGTAACTAATTTAACCATCTTCCAAGGATCGTAGCGTCATGAAAATTGGCAGCTGTATGTAGTTCTGATGACAATTACAATAATATGGTACTGTCGAACTGATATGATGATGGAGTCGGAAGATATGAACTGGAACTTCATGATGGAACATCGTATCATAGCTGTGTTTGGACTTGTTAGAAAAGTCTTGAACTTTGACCACGATTAGGTTTCAAGGTCTGATGATGAAGTCGGAAGATAGGCACTGGCATTCCATGATGGAATATCGTATCATAACCCTAAAGCGTGTTTTTAGTGTTTTTTTTAACTATTAATTTATTATTATCACAATAAAGTATTATTCTATTCTATTCTATTCTATTCGATTATAGTACAAAACATGATTTCTATACGTTTTTAAACTGAATTGATATGCGATTCTTTAAGAGGGAGCCTGGATTAGAAGGACAAAAAAAACATGTTTGTCGTGTTTTTTTAACTTTTAGTTGAAATCTATTCATGAATATTTTATAACAGTTTGATTAACATTTCAAAAATAAAAATATTTTTAGTAATAGTAAAAAAAACTATTTTTGAGATATTGAATTGCAAATATTTCTACCGCTGCAGAAATTATGGTGCTTGCGCCGGTTATAGCGACCGTAATATTGCCTGAAGCAAAAATATAAATTAGGATATTAATTTTTACACGTGTAGATGAACTAAAAAAAATATCAAAAGGTATCAATTTTACAAATCTACAAGTATTTAAAGAAATAACATCGATTTTCGCCAAAAAAAATTGTATTCAACGAAAAAAAATATATATTAAAAAAAAAATAATTTTAGTTTGTATAGAAGAAAATTTTACAATCTTTAATTTTTTTTTTTGGAACAACTCGATCCGTCAAGTAGTATTTTTTTGATAATCGGCGCAAAACTGAAAAATATGATTTTGAAAAAAACTCGTTGAAAGTTTTCTCCCTTGGAGTAAATGGGTATTTTCATGGATGCATCTGTCTCTTTTGCAGGATTTTCGGCGACATCGACTTAAAGTACTATAACTACGAAACTACTACACCAATCATAAAAAGAACAACTGCACAATGATTGCATTGAAATTTCGAATATAGAATATTGAAATATCATTTTGTAAAACAATTAGATAATTATGAATGAGAACGTCAAAGAAGTGAAAAAAACGCGCGACCAGATTTGGTCGACTCGTACTCAACGGATAATTGTTTCGCGACCAGATTTGGTTGACTCATACTCAACGGGTTAAAGAAAAGTAGTAAGGTTTTTACAATTACAATAATTAAAGACTATTCCATAGATAAAAGATTCATGAAAAGATTTCAATTTTAGGTTTAAATAAATTAATAGTTTAAAAAAAAACACTAAAAACACGCTTTTATAAATGCACGTAAAAACCACATCATCAGATCTTGAAACCTAATGGTGGTGAAAGTTCATTCTATGACTTTTCTAACAAGTCCAAGAACATGAAGTTCCAGTTCATATCTTCCGACTCCATCATCAGATCAGTTCGACAGTACCATATTATTGTATTGTCATCAGAACTACATACAACTGCCAATTTTCATGACGCTACGATCCTTGGAAGATGGTTAAATTAGTTACCTTAGATTCCATTACATAGTTAGTTACATACACTTGGGTTGTCGACTACAACGGGCGAGCCCGTCACCACAGGGAGTTTTAACGATTAGTCGTTCTATCTCCCTGGAGTGAGCGTAGAAGACTTTGGACAAAAACAATCTGCCGTCTAGCTACGCCACAACCCGTAAGAGACCAACTCCTTACCGCGAGATAGCCAGTAATGATTACCTGGCGGGCCCGACACTCGCGCCCTTACTTCCAATTGTGACCAGATTTATCCGGTCTCTCGATTGGTTTCGAGTTCGAGGTCGCTTGCGCGGTCCTCTCCCTTACGAGGCGGTGAAACGGTGAATAAATAATCTATCGCGGACCATGGCGTCCTTTGCCCGCCTCTTACCCGGGATCGGTTGGCCAATGGTCATTTCAAGAGCAGTCGCCGTAAGGTACGCAACCACCCCCGCTCTATAGGAAACAATACAGCTTCCAGACTCCCCCGACTGTTAGTCAGAGTGCACAATCGATTGGCTTGCGTCGCACGGTGCGCAGACCGTCAGAGGTTTGATTCCCAGGGGAAACTGACCAAGGCCACAGTCCTACCCAGGTTCGCACCCCGTGGGTGGAGGCCGTCGGATGGGTGTTGACCCGTGAGTGTGACCGACCCTGAACACATGGGTCTTCGTGGCCAACCCATCATGGGCCCATTAGCTCCCAGTTAGTTACATACAGGTCGACCTAATAAAAGCGTGTTAAAAAGTCAAGTTTTTTTGTTGTCTTCTAAACCAGGCTCCCCCCTTAAGTCGGGGGGACTTGCCACAACTAGAGCTGTCAACTACAACGGGCGAACCCATCATTTCTGGAAGTTTTAACGATATTAGATCGTTCTGTCTCCCGTGAGGTGAGCGCAGAAGACTTGGGACGAAAAACAATCCACTTTCTAGTTACGCCACATGCCCGTCAGAGGCAAGGCACCGGGAAAAGTACCCAGCGGGCAGCCTCACCCCTGACTACCAGTTTGGAAGGATATCTCCATCTGGAATTAATCCCTACTGACTCATGACTAGTTACAGGATCGACATCGCTTGCGCGGTCCTCTCCCCTACGAAGCGGTGATACGGTGTCTACCGAATCTATCGTAGATTGTTTTAAGAGTAGTTGCCGTAAGGTCAATAGGAAACATTACTGTTTTCAGACTCCCCCGGCTGTTAGTCGGAATGCACAACTAGAGTTGTCAACTTCAACGGGCGAACCCGTCACCTCAGGAAGTCTCTGGAGTGAGCGCAGAAGACTTGGACAAAACAGTCCACCGTCAAGCTCCTCCACATGCCCGTAAGAGGCCAGTCGGTATGCACAATCGATTGACTGACGCTGCACGGTGCGCAAACCGTCCAAGAGCGCCCGAAGGTTGACTCCTAGGGGAGACTGGCCCGCAGGCCAGCGTCCTACCCCGGCTCGCACTTCTGCGTGGAGGCCGTTGGATGGGTGTTGACCCGTGCGTTTGACCGACGCTATACAACTGGGTCTTAGTGGCCAAACTCCATTAGCTCCCTATTTTATTTATTTATTTATTGGAATTATCCAATTAACCATTTACAATAAGTATAATATTAAAACAAATGGCAAAAACTTTCCTCTTTCATTTACTGGCTAGTGCTGCCCAACTGGGATATACCCGTTCCAGGGCAAGCAATTTATATTTTTACATTTAAAACGAGGGTGGATGAACCAACCAAACACAATAATAATTATTATTATTAAAATATAAATATAATAATAATAAATATATGTAATAATATCTTTTAAAAAAAATAAAAATTACACTATTATATAGGAAATAAAAATACAAAATACATTAGAATACACATATACACACATACATACATATCGCTGCCTTAGTAAAATAGGGACCTAACTCTAAATCGGTCGTTTCACAGTTTAAGTGATAGATAGACTCCTGAAAGCATCCTCTATCGATTGGTCTGTGTAAAGTAGTTGTACGATGAAAGAGAGAGAAAATACGATGATTCGGTCTCTTTCCCACTGGTTGATTTTGGACGTCACGCTAGTGTTACAAGGACTGATTCGGTTTTGTGTCGGCAGCGAGCGAGCGTGGTCACGTCAAACGTTGGCGCATTTCGAGTTAAGCCAGTCTATTACCAAAGTTTAAGGTTAGTTAAGATTATTTTTTTGTGAAATAAAAACCTTCTTCTGGTTTAGGTCTTTCTATTACAAAAACGCTTGGAAATTTTATGACTTAACTTATAGTGTGTCTTTATTTCAGAACATTTATTATAAATATCGAAGACTTAACCCTAATTGTGTCTCTTTATCAAAAATAAACTGTAATATGTTATTGTCCTTTTATGCTTTCGGTCTGTTTATAATTAAGTTTAATTTATAAATTTTGAATTATTCATAGGCCTATTTGATTATTAGTCTCTTTTATGTACCCTGTTATACAAAATTATAAGGTATTCACATGAATTAAGTCCATTTCATACTGAAAAACATGGTGATTTATTAGTTGCAAATGGGTGTCCACATGAAATTAAATGAAATTCACATTTTTAAAAGTTATAAATATTTATATTGGAATATTTTTTCCCCTGGCCTTTGTTACTGCGAATATTTTTTCGCTAATATTTTTGGTTGTTTTAGGCAACAAATCATAGAAAAAGAATAAAATGTCAAGAATCAAGAATGCACGCATAAAAAAACTTTTTGAGAATTTAGATGCCGGAAAAATCAATTATGACAAGGAAAATCAGGTTTACGTAATATAATTATTCTACTTATATTAGTTAATATGTGATATTTTTGGACCCCATAAAATTAAGTGCCTACTACTCTAATCTTGTTAACTTCTCAAATCTTAGTAAATTTTATTGCCAAACTTAACGAAAGTAAAACTTGATTAAGTATATTTAATTAACAGTGTTGGCCTATTTTAGTGTCCTTGTCAAGAAGTAAGACAAACTGAAAGTTTTACTATAAATCAAAATGAAGATTGGCTGGAAAATAACGAAGAAGAAAACTGGGTTCTTGATACTTAATTATATCTTTAATTCTATCTAAAGTTATTATGTTCTGTTAATGACAACTTATTTTAAAGAAGGCATCAGACACGACTGTGCAGTCTCCGCAAACAATGCAAGGAAATATTGCGCCAATACCATCCACTGAGTTTTTCAACATCCCAGCTCCAAATAAGGCTTGCCTGCAAGTAAATATCGAGGTACTTAATGAAAATATTTTTTAATCAATTTATTGCCATTGAGATAGTCATTTTAAATGTACAATATTTTATTTACAGGAGGAAATATGATCTTCTCAAAACTATCCAGCGGTGTTAACACCTTTAAAGAATGTTCAATTGAACAAATATGAAAATCAGTGCTTTCCTGATACTCGTAGCGACATAAGTCATGTCTGTGCTACTTATAAGGTATTGATAAAATTTTGTATTTGTTTTAATACTTGATTATAATAGCATGTCTAGTTTAGTTACTTATTTAATTAATTATTACTTATGTTCAGGATGTGTCAGAAACAGCGTTTCAATTCGATATCGATATACCATCCACATCAGCATCAATACCACGAAATATGTCGAGGAAAAACTATGAGATCACACCCATCCATTCAGATGAGAGCGATGCGGATTTAAGTGACAATGATCCGACATACACACTTTGTGGCAATAGCAGTCAGATGATGCAGCCTAAGTGAAGCAGAAGATCTTCAGCTAGTGATTCTAATAGCAGTTCGTCATCGTCGACTAGCAGTTTGTCATCGTCCAATAGCAGCTTCTCGTCAGATAGGGTCAAGTCTGATATGCATGAAGATCAAAAAAACAATGATTCTATGGTGTCAAGATTTCCCGCTTCAACAGCAACGTCAAATGTATAGGAGAATGGAGAAAATGGCATGGAGCAGCATATCAGATCAAGAAAACGCTCTAGGCACCCTTCACAGTGGAAACAAAACTCAGCTACACTAAAAAGAAACTTGGGGCAAAAGTACGTAAGTTCAAATAAAGAAATTCTAGCTCGTGAAGTCAAGCCTCCCTGTTCTAGTAAATGCAGACTCAAATGCAATGACAAAATTGTAGCCGCACAAAGATTGCAGTTATTTGAGATATTTTGGGGTTTGGGTAACATCAACCTACAACGTTCATTTATTGCCTCTTGTCTTGTTCAAGTGGTTCCCAAATACAAATACTCAAACGTGGAAAAACCAAGAAATTTAAACCAAGCATTCTTTTTTCATATTGAAAATAAGAAGACAAGAGTATGCAAAATCTTTTTCATAAATACTCTGGGTATAACAGATGGAATCATAAGAACAGTCAAGGATAAAACAGATTTAAGTGGTTTCCTTCAGAAAGATTTCAGAGGAAGCATGAGCTATATAAAAAAACAGACGAAGAAATAATCCAAGATATGATTGATCATATAAATACCATACCTCGCGTTGAAGCACATTATGTCAGATCATCTACATCAAAAGAGTACATTGAGGGATCAAGAACATTAGCCAGTATTTGTAGGGACTTCGAAAAATTTCAGAAGGATAGAAATTACCAGCTGGAAAATATCACAAATTTAATGAAGTTTTTAATACAAAATTTAACACTTCATTTCATAAGCCTAAAAAAGAATCAGTGCGATCTATGCTCACAGTATGTTAATTACAGTCAAGAGGAAAAAGAGAAACTGAAAAATAAGTATGAAACGCATATAGAAGTAAAAGAATTGTGTGGAAAAGATCAATTAAGAGATAGACAAAATATATATGAAAACAAAGAAATATTATATTCATAAAGTGCTATCATCTTTTACGATTATTGAGATACCTTACCAATTAAAAGATAAATGGAGAAGGCGCTAAACAGTTTATATTTGTATATCTCATTATTTGATATAGGTAATTTTATTGGTAATATTAACCTTAAAATGCCTGTACTTAGTATTATAAGAATAGTACAAAAGTTTATTTAGTATTTTTTAAAGACTGAATAACTTTAGCTCGAAGTTAGTTGTTTCTATGGTTAAGTTAGTTAGGATGGTTTGATTGTGGTTATAGAGTAGTCGATAACCATATACAATCTTTTCTTTTGTTACTTTATTGTTCACCTATTTTATTTGTATTATAGCAACATACTGGTTTATTACTGCTTTATAAATTTGCTATTGTTAATAAAGTTAAACCTAACTTTTTACCTGTTTCTCTGTATACATACCATTTATTATTTCCTAAATAACATTTATAATTTCACCTTGGTGATTTCGTACGGATAGTGATGTGTAGAAATTGATAATAAAGCATGATAATATTCTAAACTGACTCATTTGTAAGTAAATTATTTAAAAATATTTCAGAAGAAAGACCCATATTGTTTTATGTCATATTTTTTTCCACTATTCTAAAATTAAACGGACTGAATTCGCATTAGGTCAATTAATATTGATAATATTTCAGAAAAATAATGACACTATAAGGTTTCAGTCGCCAGCTTATAAAAATATTTCAGAATTAAAGTGACCTAAATTAGAACAAACCCTTTTATCTATGAAGTGATAAATATGTTTTTAAAAATTACAAAAGTATTCAATTATACCATTAATCTCTCATGTACTGAAAAAAACTTAAGTCACGATCTTTTATCCAACAAAAGCTACGAGCATTTTAAGGTAGCGCCAGTGATTTGCAAAACGTTTTTGGGCCGTTGTGAACAATCGTGTTTTTGGAGTTGAGTCACTATTATACTAAGGCAGCGATATATAAACTATGATTTCTGACTTACCACAGATAAATTACAAAATGGAAGGGGGGGGGGGGGGGGGGCAGGAGGAGATTTTATTTTAAAACATTTTAAAACCATGACTGTTATTTTTACCTACCTGTCAGACTTTAACGATCAGCTCCGCTCAAGATTCAAAGATCGAAAAATTATATTATCTTCTCTATGCATTTTTATCATCTAATTGACATCTAATCAACTTTATACATTTATTGCCCCAAGAATGTTTAACACTTATCTACTCTAAGAAATACTGTATGCATGGCTCATAAAATATAGGTAAAATAATCATATTGAATATGCTTGATGTCTTTTACGTTGACTATTTAGTTGGGGAGCCAGCGACGAAAAGTGCAAGAGGTTTGTAAAATCTGATAATATCAGATCAGACAGTATTTTGGCCATAGAATGCTGGGGTTGAGTCAGCAGGCCAGACTCCAGGATACCTGGCGCTGGCGTACTTTTTTTAACACGCTTTTATCAGGTCGACCTGTATGTAACTAACTATGTAATGGAATATAAGATAACTAATTTAACCATCTTCCAAGGATCGTAGCGTCATGTGAAAATTGGCAGCTGTATGTAGTTCTGATGACAATACAATAATATGGTACTGTCGAACTGATCTGATTATGGAGTCGGAAAATATGAACTGGAACTACATGATGGAACATCGTATCATAGCTGTGTTTGGACTTGTTATGGAAGTCTTGGAATGAACTTTGACCACGATTAGCTTTCAAGGTCTGATGATGAAGCCGGAAGATAGGCACTGGCATTCCATGATGGAATATCGTATCATAGTCGTGTTTGCACTTCTGAGAAAGGTCACGTAATGGACTTTGAACATGATCAGGTTTCAAGGTTATGACAAACCTATTATATATTGACTTGTAAATATTGAGTGTAAATAGTGTAAATATTGGCATAGGTGCCTGTATAAAGCGTGTTTTTAGTATTTTTTTAAGAACTAATAATTTATTATTGTTGCAGGAGGGGAAACCCTCATGGGCGGGTGCCTATGGTTGTCACGACAGGGTAGGAGTTAATGGACCCTTGCTGAGTTGGCCACGAAATCCCATTCTGTTCAGGGTTGGTCACACTTACGGGTCAACACCTATCCGACGGCCTCCACGCGCGAGCCTGGGTAGGACTTTGCCCTTGCTGAGTTGGCCACGAAGACCCATTCTGTTCAGGGTTGGTCACACTCACGGGTCAACACCTATCCGACGGCCTCCACGCATGAAGTGCGAGCCTGGGTAGGACTCTGGCCTTATGGTTAGTTTCCCCTGGGAAACACTTCTGGCGCTCCTGGACGGTCTGCGCACCTTGCGGCGTAAGCCAATCGACTGTGCACTCTGACTAACAGTCGGGGGAGTCTGGAAGCAGTACTGTTTCCTATAGAGCGGGGGTGATTGCGGACCTTACGGCGACTGCTCTTGAAACGACCATCGGCTACCCGATCCTGGGTAAACAGCCGGGCAAAGGACGCTGTGGTCCGCGATAGATTCGGTAAACACCGTTTCACCGCTTCGTAAGGGAGAGGACCGCGCAAGCGACCTCGAACTCGTAACCAATCGAGAGACTGAAGTAATCTGGTCACAATTGGAAGTAAGGGCGTGAGTGTAGGCCCGCCGGGTAACACTCCTGGCTATCTCGCGGTTAAGGCGTTGGCCTCTTACGGGCTTGTGGCGTAGCTAGATGGTGGACTGTTTTGTCCTCAAGTCTTCAGCGCTCACTGCAGGGAGATAGAACGACTAATCGTGAAAACTTCCTGAGGTGACGGACTCGCCCGCTGTAGTCGATAACCCTAGTTGTCACGACAGGGTTGTCGGACTCTTACCGACTAAAACCCCTCCTGCCTCCTGCATGGCATCGACGTACCTGCCTTTCGGCCTATCATCGAGGTTTTTTAAATGTATTTCTTTCCTCCGTCTCTTAATTCTCGTCATTTTCCTTTATATTATTCACGTTTTCCATGAATTCTTGGACCATTCTCCATCCCTCTTTTGACTGCGGCTACACCGTTCACACAAATGATTCTTCCTGCTTTTGTCTGCAACTCTTTTCTTTCTATCTCGAAACTCGGGCAGACAATATGGTATGCTTGGCGTTGTCATTTGTGCAAGTGCAGTACGTACAGCTTTCACTGTCCCTTTTTTTGGTGCCTGCGGTATAATTCATGAATACTCCGTGACCGGTAAGGCATTGCACCATCCTGTATGTTAGCGTTCAATGCTATCTTCCAATTCAGGTCTTAATATTAGCGACTAGCTGACCCGTGCCCACTTCGTTGGGCGGTAAAACTTTTTACTTGTGATGAAATTATGAGTGTGGTTTGGTTAGTACTGAGTGCTATGATTTATTTCCCTGACTGCCAAAAGAAGGTTTATATTTTTACTGCATATGTATGTATGTATTTGCATGCCAATTTGACTATATTACCGGTATTTGTGAGTGTCTTCTTGTGAGTGTCTTGTTTGTGAGTGTCTTATCTCTAACCATTTATGCAGTAAAAGTGAAATTATATGCAGTAAAAGGGAAAAGTCTTTAAAGAAAGACCAATAAACATGACCTAACGATTTAAATTATTTTTTAAATATAAAATACTACTTTTTGTGACTTAAATATAAAAGTGAGACATATGCTGTCGCTGACTTTTTTGTAAACATTATCAAGCTCTACAACTTTTCTCTAGAACTTAATCATATATCTCTCATCGTTAAGGCAGCGTTATTTAGAAACAGTTTCGTTCGACCGCTTATTCTCCGACTTACTTTGCAAATCCGACTACCACGAAAAAGTTTTTTCATTTTTCGGATTAATATATAGCCTATGACACTCACAAATAAGGTGGCTTTCTATTGGTAAAGAATTTTCAAAATCGGTTTAGTAGATCCAGAGATTACTTCCTACAACGTCACAAAGTTTACCTTTTTATAATATTAGTATAGATTAGCGATATTTTACCTACCGCTAGACGGCGAAGCGTGCTCAAACGATTGTCAAACTTTTATTTAATAGTCAAGTGAGTACTTCAAATTTTCATATTAAAAATTTTTAAAAAAATATGTAGGTATATTTTTTACATAAAAAAAAAAGAAAAGTTGCGTCCTTGCTTGTACTGAGTCCCCTTTGAAGGATGCTGGTTAATTAAAACTGAACCTGTATATCTACATTATTTAATGGCATATGAATATATGCCCTAAACTTTGTTTACCGAAAAAATATACCAAACTTTAGGTATAATTTAGCTAGGACGGAATTTAAATTTAAGTAAACAAGTAACTGTTGTTATCGCTTTTCTCGATGAACCTCCTGTCACAGTAAATATATAACTAAAGCAGTATAGAAAATAAGCCCATTTGTTGAAATAAATACCTAATCTCCACTAGAGCACTGTGTCACTTTATTTTTTGTAAAAAATGAAAATTTACTTTTAAATATTAATTAAAACATCTAATAATCGAATGAATTAACTAGTCTAAAAAAAGAAGTAGGTAAAAAAATCAACATTTTAAGAGTTCCTTATTCTTAGTTATTATAAATTGTCTTATTTTTAATTACACAATAAAACTTATCAATCAAATAATTGAATGCATATATCGTGCATATGTTACCAAAAAAAGTATGCTACGGGATCATGCTACGAACAGCGATACTTCCATTATATATATTAATAGTTTAAAAAAAACACTGAAAACACGCTTTTATAAATGCACGTAAAAACCACATCATCAGACCTTGAAACCTAATCGTGGTCAAAGTTCATTCCAAGACTTTTCTAACAAGTCCAAACACAGCTATGATACGATGTTCCATCATGAAGTTCCAATTCAAATCTTCCGACTCCGTCATTAGATCAGTTCGATAGTACCATATTATTGTATTGTCATCAGAACTACTTAAATCTGCCAATTTTCATGACGCTACGATCCTTGGAAGATAGTTAAATTAGTTACCTTAGATTCCATTACATAGTTACATACAGGTTGACCTAATAAAAGCGTGTTAATAAATGGACGGCAGCGTCATGATGCAGAGATCTATAAACAGAGGCCTAGCTGGCGTATCAAGCGCCACACGCGCTATTGTGCGGACTGCACGCTTCTGTATAACGAAGGTCCTCTGCCTGTCGGCTGCTCGCCCCTATAACACCGCGCCGTATGTTAGCAGTGGATGAACATATGCAAAGTAACACATGCGCAGTGCGGATACATCGAGAAATAAAGCGATGCGATAGAGTGCAATAGTGCATATCATCGGTACATCGGTTCACTAAAGTACGTCATATTTAAGAAAATACTACATCATTTATGGAAAAATACCATCGGTACACAGATGCCGTGTTGGACCAAAATCACGTTGAGGAATTTTGTTTGGAATATCTCGTATACAATCGACTCAAAAAAAATTAATACTGCAGTATTTAGGACAATATTTTTTGGAAAAATACTATTTTAATACCACGGAAATACAAAAAAAACTAATTTTCCTATCATAGTCACTTCGGGTGGGAAGGAGGGGGGGGGGGCGGTCGGGGGGGGGGGATCTGCCTGGTGACACAACCTTATTGACTAGTGTTATAATTAGATTATTTGAACATTAAAGCGCGTTATTATTATGAATTGAAATCTAAATAATGTACTAAATTAAGAAATGACATTTATGTATATAAAAATAATATAAAATAATAAGATCTACGAATTAAAAATCGTTTCCTATTAAATTAACATTTAATTTTTAGAAAGGATACCGTAACGGAGTATTTAGAACGCCATCTATTGGTCTACTGAACTTAAGAGAAGAATAATCAATGTTTGGAACTTTGAGTGTCATATTTAGAAAATAGCTTAATAATACCCAAAATTAAAACATCATTTGGACAAAGACATTACTCTTTCATTACGCCGATATTTAACAATCTAATCAATATGGAAGTAAAAATGAATTTGACATTTAGGGAATTCAAAAATAAATTATGAAATGGTTATCGAATCATGTCAGACTAACCATACATCAAATGTTAGAAATAATAGTTTAATAAAACTTAGGTGCACAAATTATTAACATATTTTTAAACATGTATGTTGAGTTAACTACATGTTAAAAACATGTACATTGTTAGTTAAAAACATGTACATTGAACTAACAACCAAAAGTTATTTGACTTTGGTATTATTTTGACAATGAATTGTACCTTTTTTGACTAGGTATTTTTATATTAAATTCTATATTACTTGACATAATAATATATTAAATATCCCTGACTGTTTCTTTCTTTTCTCACATATAACTTTATTTATATTATTTAATCGAATTTTATATTATATTTATTGCCGATTATATAATGGAATTGCATTTTATTTACTATATTATCTTTCAAATATTTTTTTTAAATTATTTTTTTTTTGAAGACCACATTTTAGGGCAATTTAGTTTTATTAGCTATTTAGTTGTTATCAGGCAGCTATATGCAAAAACAGTCTTTTTTAACTACCTAAAATGTAAAGATATTCACGTTAAAGCTGAGCATAAAATTTCAACGAGGAGCGCCACAACCTGTAAACACATTGTACAGAAAACCTGAACATCCTTCGCCCAAAGACACTTTGGCTTTATAGGACGAAAAAATTATAACCATCTAAAAGAATCTATAAAAACATGCCAACACACTAAGTCAATCCAATTAAAATCTAAAATTACACAACATTTACTTCAACTTGGTAGAAATGAGGTGGAAAAGGCAATAAGTCATATTTTAAAGTAAAGGTCTGCATTATTATTATTATTGTCATACATTGCACTACACTTTATATTTTAATACTATTTATTTATTTGTTCTACAAACTTCATATTACGACATTTTATATTAATATTTATTTCCATGACCATGCTATATCAATATTTTAAATATAATTATAAGTTTAATTGGAATTCGCTTATCTATTTTATATTTTATCATATTTTGTATTTTTCATTTTAATAGTATGTGCACATGAATAAATCCTTGCCATTCATAGAGTTTTCCTTGGTACGGGCTATGGCCTAGTTAGGCAGAATCTACAACTAATACAATTGTAATTTTATGTTTTTGAATGAATAAAATTATTATTATTATTATTATTATTTACTAAAACTTGTAGAAAATTCATTGTAATATTAGAGTCCTGTCGACCCTAGAACGGGATAGTTACAGTTGGTTGATAGAATCAAATAAGCAAAAGGTTAAAAGGTTTTGCCATTCGGTTCCTGTTATTTTTGTAAGCAAATCAATGTTTTATTGTAACTAATTTTAAAATAAATAAATAAATAAATCAACACGTAGTGCTTCGTAGTAATATCCTAGCTGCCTAAACATGGTACGGCATTGAGCAATCTAATAATCAATCATATGTACTGACGACATAAAAACGGGAAAATAAAATGAGTTTTTCCACTCCTACCTATTGGACATATCCCTCTTTGCGAGAGAGTTATGCCCGATATTCAAAACCGTTGTACGAACGTGTATGATGGTATTTATTTTAGAGTCGGGGTTCAGAAACCGAGACGGTCATCGCTTTGTTTATTGTTTTTATTATTATTCCGTGCTGTACGGTGCTCGGACATAACCGTCCGGGAATCCATTGCGGTTCACTCTATGACATTAGGCGCATAAATCACGGCGAGTACTACACGCTCGATTTTTATCTCGATCATTGGATTGTGATCCAGGATCATGATATTTATCGAGCGAGTAGTATAGCGTATCACGGATCGTGACACTTATAGCAGTATTTCTAGAAACCCAGAAGATCCAAGAACGATATTTGATCCATGATCTGGATCAAATATCACGCGATATACTCATTAAAGTATATTTACATCTAACGACACAACTAGAGTTGTCAACTACAACGGGCGAACCCGGGAAGTTTTAACGAAATGTATCCTTCTGTCTCCCGTGAGGTGATCGCAGAAGACTTAGGACAAAACAGTCCACCGTCGAGCTCCGCCACAAACCCGTAAGAGGCCAACGCCTTAACCGCGAGATAGCCAGGAGTGTTACCCAGCGGGCTTACTCACACGCCCTTACTTCCAATTGCGACCAGATTACTCCAATCCTCTCCCTTACGAAGCGGTGACACGGTGTATACCGAATCTATCGCGGACCACGGCATCCTTTGCCCGTCTGTTCACCCAGAATCGGGTAGCCGATGGTCGTTTCAAGAGCAGTCGCCGTAAGGTCCGCAACCACCCCCGCTCTATAGGAAACAGTACTACTCTCCCGACTGTGAGTCAGAGTGCGCAATCGATTGGCTTATGCCGCACGGAGCGCAGACCGTCCAGGAGCGCCAGAAGATTAATTCCTAGGGGAAACTAACATTAAGGCCAGAGTCATACCCAGGCTCGCACTTCATGCGTGGAGGCCGTCGGATGGGTGTTGACCCGTCAGTGTGACCAACCCTGAACAGAATGGGTCTTCGTGGCCAACTCAGCAAGGGCCCCTTAGCTCCCGTGGGCAGGACATATGGTATATCTCGCAGAACTGATAACCGTTTAAGGAAAAAGGTTAGATTCTCGAATGGTGACC
Organism: Micropterix aruncella; assembly: GCA_944548615.1. Lineage (NCBI taxonomy): Eukaryota > Metazoa > Arthropoda > Insecta > Lepidoptera > Micropterigidae > Micropterix > Micropterix aruncella. The sequence continues at coordinate 13,595,125 of OX155976.1, forward strand.
ACGAACCGGCAGACGCCGGGTAGCCCCCCCCCCTCCCACAAGATGGACTGATGACATTGCCACGGTCGCAGGATGTAGGTAGATAGCCTTCCGGCTGATTATGATGATAATTGCAAAATTTCTTATCTTAGGATATCTTCTCTAGATAACTCCTATGTCGAACAGATGTAGTGATTTGCGTGACAGATGACGTAGTTTAACTGTAAAGAGCTCCCGCATTATAATGTTTACTCAATGTCCCCCTCCCCCTCTCTTTCCCCCTCTGTGAGCTCTCACTCACTCCCATTCCCCAGGCCAGGCAACTGGGTAAACAGATGGGTAAACACAACAAAAATGTTCCCCGCCAAACAGACGACAAACAAACTGACAGTATTGGTTGGTAACGACGGACGATGCGGTGCCAACTTGACGACACACTGGGATAAGTCTGCTTTAATTTCATTTTGACCCCACTGACTTACTGACAACAATTTAAAGAATATTATACAAATAATATCATAATGGAAACAAAAAATTATATTAAAAAGAATAAAAACCACGACTGCTGTTACTGAAAGTGAAATATTATAGTATATATTTTTTTTATTACGGTTTTTAATGAGATATTTGTGGTTTTTGTATTTATCAAATGTACTCAAACATTTTCGGAATGTACTCAATCAGACCTTGTCAATATATGTGGCGTTTTTACTGCACGGGTTTTTTTTTCTATTGGGTGACTCAGTACAACGAAGTAATCAACTTTTGATAACAAAATTTAACAAAACTGAAAAACAAAAAAAATAATTCAGAAATATGTATATTTTGTTTTTTTTACTGGTATGAAAAGCTGTGATCACGAAGCGCTATCTAGCGGTAGGTAAAATGTCGCTAATATTGTTTATATACGCTATATTACCTGCTGCTAGATGGCGCAGCGCACTCAAACACTTCTCAAACCTTTATTTTAATAGTTAACTTCTTCAAAATTATAAATAATAAAAAAAAAAACAAAAAACATTTAGTTTACAAAAAAATATTTATGTCTTTAAAAAAAATGATTAGAAGTTGCTTATTTTGTTGCAACGATTCAGCCACTAAAAAAATTCCTGTGCAGTAAAAACACTTATGTATGTATGTAAAATGTTATTAAATATAATGTATATTAATAAATAATACAAATTATTAATTGTTAATGATAATTTAATGTTTTGATAACATTATAGAGGTTATTATTCACTGATATTCACAGTTGACCTTGCATTACAGTATGTATGCAGTATCTATCTCAAAAACGGTTGAGCGAATAAAAAAATATTTGAAACAAAATTTATCGCAAAGTTTATGCTCTACAATTTTGATCGTATATGTTAACATAATTTGAGCTATAGAAACCTAGATGATTGCGAAAAACCGATTTTTGTGACTTTTGACCTTGAATAACTTACAACGCAGAACACGAGATTTTATGAGACTTTTTATTATATTAAAGACGCTGCTTTCTCCCTACATACGAGAGGGAGGCCTATGACACTCGGGAACAGAAAACGATTCTATCAATACCACACACTTTTAAATCGGTTAAAGCGTTTAGAAGTTAGGGTGGATTAAAGAAACGGAAAACATACATATATGAACCCTAAACACATTACACTCCATTTTTGCGGGCAGTCTTGTAAAAAGAAGGATGCTTGGCGTGAAATTGCGATAGTCTTCGATTCAACTATATAGAAGGGCGGGGCCGGCTCGCAGCGGCTCGTACGCTTACTGAGCTTTGAGTTATAACTCAATGACTAAGAGCCGCTCACTGAGATCTGTGCACTGTGAACCGCTCACTCGCAGGTCGATACGACTGTTTGTATACTGTGACTCTGGGTCTATGCATTTCCGCAGCGAAATATGCCGCTCGAGCGCTCCGGAGAGTTGTAAACCACAACGGGCGAACCCGTCACCTCAGCAAGTGTTGACATGCCCTTCAGAGACAAAGTCTTACAGCTAGGCACCGGTATAGGTACCCAGCGGGCAGCCTTGCCCCTTGTCTACCATTTTGGAAGGATATCTCCGTCTGGAAAATAAGTAAGTAGTTGTCTAAATGTTCAAATGTCCAAATGTCAATAAATTAAAATAATTATATCGTGTAGTGTCAAATGAAAGGTCTGGTTGAGTGCATTTCGAAAATAATAATAATAATAATAAAACTCTTCATTCCTAAGAAAAGGCAAACTTATTGCCTGCAGGCAATATTTTAGAGCTAACCTATACTATTGTAAGAACATTATTTGCGGGTAGACTACATAACTTAACCTATATAAAGAGTATGACAAATAAAATAGAGGAGGATAGAAAGAAGTATATACTTTACTCTTTGTGGGCACAGATTTGCCACATCGAAATAATCTAAGACCTATAAAAACGCTAAAGTTTTAAAAGGAGGGGAATGGGAGGGGAAAGGGAATTTATCTGGAGGATTTCAAATGCTCTCTGAGTCTATTTTTAAAAGTTGTGCTAATAATTTATAAATAAATACATAAACCACAAATATGTCATTAAAAAAGCGCAATAAAAAATTGCCCAGTTTTTTATTCCTATTAATATACTCGTATTTACTTAATGGCCATATTTGTTTGCTGTTATAGTCGAACACAAGGAAGTTATCAACTGAGAGATCAATACATTCCTAAGAAAAATCTTAATCGATTTCAATCTTCAATTTCGATTATTTTGATATACAGGGTGAGTTTTAATTAACCAGTATCCTTTAAGGGTGTGAATCTGTACGAGCAACTAAGCAACTTTTAATTTAAAAAAAAAATCACACATTTTTTTGACTAAAATCTTTATAACCGTTTGAGCGCACTGCGTCATCTATTTGTAGGTAAAATATCGTTAATAAACAATATTACCGATATTTTACCTACCGCTAGATGGCCCATAATAATCAGCGCTTTTTATACTACTTTTCAAAAAAAATCAATATTCAAATTTAAAAATCCTACTACTATATAAACGTGAATGTTTGTAAGAATGTATGTATGGATGTTTGTTACTCTTTCACGCAAAAGCTACTGAATGGATTTTGATGAAACTTTACAATATTATAGCTTACACATCAGAATAACACATAGGCTATCATTTATAAAGATATATAGTTTTCTATCATTATTATCACAATTTTCCATCACCGCGCGGGTAAAACCGCGGGGCGCAGCTAGTCCTACTACTATTATAAACGCGAAAGTTTGTAAGAATGTATGTATGGATGTTTGTTACTCTTTCACGCAAAAACTACTAAATGGATTTTGATGAAACTTTACAATAATATAGCTTACACATCAGAATAACACATAGGCTATTATTTATAAAGATATCACAATTTGCCATCACGACGCGGGTGAAACCGCGGGGCGCAGCTAGTATATAATAAACAAAGAAAAAGTTTTTACGTTTTACTTTTTCCACAAATTTTTAATCAAAAGTTTCTTATATGCTCGTATTAATTCCTCCCCTTCAAGGATGCCGGTTAATGCAAACTCACCTGTATACTGATACCTTTATAAAATAATTTTATTGATAAAAATGCAATAACTCGCAAATTGAAATGTGATTTATATGTAATGCCGCCTCCACACGTTGGCGAATGTTCGTGTACCAAGTTGGTGTAAACAACTATTAGGAAATATATACGGAAAACTGCTTTACCAGATATGCCAACGTCACCGTAGCAAATATGAGCTGTGGTTGTCAGCCTGCGAGCCGCGTTTGCGCACTCTGTGCACCCCTTCTAATTTTGACGTGATTTTGACAGCTCCGAGCTCTCAGCTGGCTGTCTTTTTTATCTTTGAAAATCCGCATCTTATACACATCTGTAACACAAACATTCGCCAACGTGTGGAGGCGGCATATGGTGGAAGCGAGTCGGCACCACTGTGGCGTCAGCAACATTTACGGGAAAGAGCGAGAGGGACATAGGCGATGCGGCCAACGCTGAACAATGTGTGGAGCGGGCATAATGCCGCCTCCACACGTTGGCGAATGTTCGTGTCTCAAGTGGGTGTAAATAACTATTAGGAAACGTATATGGAAAACTCCTATAGCAGATATGACAACGTCACCGTACCAAATATGAGCTATGGTTGTCAGCCTGCGAGCCGCGTTTGCGCAGTCTGCGCACCCCTTCTAATTTTAACGTGATTTTGACAGCTCCGAGCTGTCAGCTGGCTGTCATTTTTATCTTTGAAAATCCGCATCTTATACATTACCTAATCTGTAACACGAACATTCGCCAATGTGTGTATGCGGCATAATTTTACACATAGCGCCATAATATGCCGCAGGGTTGCCTAGCAGAATCTTGTCTTCAGTACACAAAAAAAAACACCTATTTGTTTGGTAGGTAGGTAGGTAAATGAAGTGTTAGTGTAGAGACCAATCTAAAGAGCTGGAAATGAATAGGTTGCCATCCCTCAACCTGTCCCAACCCCTGGGTTGCCAGGTGCAAAGAGGTTATTTTTCGCTGTAAAGTTTAGGAATAGGATTTAGTGTCATGAAAAGTGGAACAGCTTGCTCTCCGTCAATGGTACAGTCGCAGTCTTCAGGCAATGAAAGATATGCCTTGCGAAGGTGGGCCTTTCCCAATATCATACCTGTAAATTAAAAAAAAAAGTAAAGAACATTTTGACAGTCTTTTGTGTTTTTATTCCTGATGTGTTACAGGCCAATTTACTTGGTAGTGGCACCTTTTGATGTGAACCCGAAGTGCATCTGTTGTAGGTGGGAGGGATTCGAACTTTCTCACAGTTCCGAATAAAATACCGCGGGCGTCATCTGCACATACAACGCCATGATCAGCCTGTATTTATATTTTTTATTTTTTTTAAATTTAGTTTTTTATTTTTTTTTATACATATAGCCACATTATTACCAATGTTATAAAGTAACTCGGAAAAATTTAACACGCAAATGTAGCAAATGGTCAGTGCCCACCTAACTAATAAAAAAAAGAACCATCCGTAATTATTTATTTTTTTATTTATTTTACAAAGCATAATTAACCTTACAGATGATTCCAAATCGTTAATTATTTTTCTCGGCTTTTATTCTAGATTTTACCTATTATTCTACTATAGACTATTATTATAATTCTACTGGTAATAATATTATTATTCCTCTACTCCATTACTATAACCATCATTATTATTCTAATATATAGATTATTATTCTAGACTATAGCAAACGAGACAGAGGAATCCGTTAAAGCGTAATATTAAACGATTATAGTTACATATATTTAATGTTTATCTAACCTTTCTTATTATACTATTTACTACTTTTCAACAATTTTAATACTACATACTACATATTTATCTAATTACTTGATTGCTAAGAAATGCCATTACCGTACTTTGCAGTTGTGCTAAGTTCACCGTCCAAATATCCAATTCTGGCTCAGTCGAACATAATGCATTTAGGGTAGGTACGAAGCGTCCGCACCGTGAAGCAGTGTTGAACGATGTTATTTCTAGCTCGCGGTAACGCGAACAATACGTCGTCGTCGACAATGCAAGTTACCACCCAGTGCAACTCGAAAAAATACCGAACACACATTCCAAAAAGGTGGATATTCAAGAATGGCTTCGAAAAAGAAAACATTCAGTTTGGTAAGACAGACATTATAGAGGAATTGATTCGGAAAGTCAAAGCCAGTAAGCCGGCGAAGGTATATGCATTGGAGCAGTTACCAAACGAATTAGGACATGAAGTGATACGTTTGCCTCCTTATCACTGTCAATACAACCCTATCGAGCTCATCTGGGCCCAAATTAAAGGAGAGGTCGCAGCAAAAAACAACACTTTCAATTTGGCAGATGTAGAGATTTTGCTGCATCAAGCCGTCGACAATGTTACCCAAGAAAAATGGGCCAATTGTGTAAAACACGCAGAAGATCTAAAACTAGACGATTTACAAAAATATATCAACAGAGACCAGAATCGTCTGGTAATAAATTTACAAGATGACAGTGATACCGACAGTTCCAACGACGAAAACTATGTAATTAAGTTTATTGTTTATGTTTTTATTCATTGATATTTATTATGTTATCTCTTTGTATGTTATTATAAAGTTATAAATTATTTGCATAAAGTGTGTACCTAATTATAAAAATAAAATTTTGTTACAACCTTGTCTTTATATTTATTTCATTTTAATATAATATTTTACGATAATCTGTATTTGTGATTTTTTCCCTAAGAATGAGTTCAAAACTAACATAATCAGTTATTATTATAAATAATATCGATCGATAATCTGCGCTGATCGATAATCTGCGAAGGTTGCTACATACATCCCTACAAAAGGGCCGCTAATAGTTTATTGCCTCACCGGAACGTTCCTTTGGCCCGTACTACTGTCCTGTATCTAAGCGGGTCAGAGTAAACAATTAAAATTAGCGATTTAATTTATAAAAAACTAAATTGACTAACGTTTTATTTTTAGAAATAGTAAATGTACCTAATTAAAATTGAAACATAATATAATAATCTGTATAAATATTACAATGTATATACCTAATCAGATTTATGTAATAATATGGTAAGTACATAGATACCTAAATTCTATTATAATAAATAATAAATATATTATGGTATAAACATATTTATATTAGAATACGATTACATAAATACGACTATAAAAATATTTCGAAAAATAAGAAATACCGTACGATATATTATGATTATATGCATAATACTTTATGTATACTTTATGGATACAATATTAGAGTTAAAATCAACCATTATATATACGCTTTACAAGACAAGTTTTCGGATATACCTAGACCTCCCTAATTCATTATTACACAAACAATACAAACACTAATTAATTACATTGTTTGTATTGTTTTTTCATTGGTTAGCGTAAAAACGTATGTCTCCGTACCTTGTACAACAGCTTCACGACGAACACCTCTTCGTTCTTGAAAACGTCCTCACCAAGTGGTCACAAGTTTTTTTTTAATTGTTAAAACCAATTAATTACTGTCATTCCTACACAATTGTATGGTTGTATTGGAAATAAATACCTTTTACTTTAAAAAAAAAAAAAATTCTTTTCGCAGTCTTGTTTTTTAAATATTGTGCGCCTAAAAGGCAGGTTATGGCGCACTGATTAGTTTTAAAACTCCATGGTATAATACTATATGTTATAATACTACACAACAGTCGCAATAATGGGCTCGATGCGTTTCTTTTGAACTAAAATCGGAAATTAGTTCATGTGAACGAGACAGAGCAGTACGTCAGAGCGGAATGTGAAATGAACTGTTGTCAGTTTTCAGTATTCAGTATTCAATTGATTCATTCAGAATATACAATAAAAGCATGAATTATCAATTAAGCTAATTATCGCATATTAGAATTCGTCAGTTGCTAGTAATATATTAATATATGTAGATATAAAACTATTAAAGCAGAAATATTAATTTGACAATAGCGTTGACTGAAGTCGGCTTGACACGGCAGACAAACAAAATTAAAAAAATAGAGCTGAATCCATGTACATGAGTATACATATAAAATAGATAATTATTATAAGAATATTAATAGTCATCTTAGGCACTCTATACAAAAAATAATCACACAATAGAAAGTATCAAAACAAAATTGAAAAAAAAAACGTATGTATATGGTCAGGTATGTTACGTTAAACATTGTAGTCTACATATTAAATATTAATTCCCTAATATTATTAGTATTGTAGTCTACATATTAAATATTAATTCCCTAACAATAAAAACTAAAATTAGGTACCTGAAAGTTACATTATAATGTTATTCCAGCTTATAGAAAGCATGTGTGGATTGCAGCTTTTGTTTCATAAATCTTATAAACGTCTTTGTTTCCATCTTTCTTGTGGAGAGTGGATCCAAAGGACTTTTGTGTCTGCGTAAGGCGTACTTTAGGCAGGATGACATCATCACGTCTGCGTGTATTGTGGGAGTGCATTGTTTGTTAATATTAGATTTAGCATATAGTAGACATTTTAAAACGTATTCAGACGTAAAAGTCAGTATTTCGTACTTAATAAAGAATGGTTCGCAGTGCGTGTCACGAGATACTCCTGCAATTGCTCTCAGTGCACTTTTCTGTAAAATGAAAACCCTAGAACTGCCTGTGGCATTCCCCCATATCAGTATACCATAAGTTATTTAAGAATGGAAACAGGCATGATACGCAGTTATTTCATTAAATCCCCGCTATCACTTCTCCGCATTAAAACTACCCTGCACGAAATAAAATAAGCAAACTTATTCGGGCGTCTATAAGTTCGACAGGTAATTTTGGTGCGGGTAAATCAACGACGGTTCATTTGATATTTCGTTCTAACATATTGCTCTGTCTTGTTCGGTTGAACTAAATGTATATTTTATTTCACGAAGAAACGAAATCGGGACCGAATATAAATTGAATTAAATTGGACTGAATTATTCTAATATTGTAGATAAAAGATCAAAGACAGGAAATCGCTATTTAGCCTTAGACATCGCCTCAATGACTTGGATCGTTTCGGGGAGCCAACGGCTCGCAGCTTATCTTGACACTGTCTGTACTGTGCCTTGACAGGGTTGATGGTGTCTTATCCTCGGCTCTAGATTGGACGCCGAACGGCACAGTGATCAACAATTGCGGCTAGTAGAGTATTATAATAGGCAGCATTTGCGAAGAAAACACAAACATGCTCTAGTTTAAATAAAAACTAGGCTTAACTACATTGTTCAAAGCAAATACACGTATTTGGCGAAAAAGTAAGCCGAAAAATTATTTATTAATTTATTAGGAGGGTGCGCGCTCTGTTGGTCGGCCTTTGAACTGCTTGGAAGGAAAACGCACTTCTGTACCGTTTGATGTTATTACTTTGCATTTTATAATTTATCCTGTTATGATAATATCATATCATTTTGTTGTATCAGTTATCGATATTTAATAAAACGAGTTCATTGTTTTACAGCGAATAAATATGTTTTTCTTTTAAAAGAATAACAAAAATTATTATGCATGGTTTGAAATTCGTCCGGTAGATCGCGCTGATTTAGTTGGGAACTCGACCGTGTTGCGTAAGCTTCTAGCCAAGCACAAAAGCCTTTGTTGCTGATGCTTTATCGATCCTAGCTTGGTGTGGGCGTGTTCTGTATGGAGACACGCCTAGCCAAAAACAGAGGCGTTCCTAGTAAAATATTTTGAATGTTTGCGCAATTTTTCCAACAGCTAATTCCGAAACGTTATTATTATTATTATTATTCTAATATATTATTATTATCATTATTATTCTACTATAGACTATTATTCTAGACTATAGCCAAAGAGCAGAGCAATACGTTAGAGCGGAATACGAAACGATTATACATACATATATTCAATGATTATCTAACCTTTCTTATTTTATAGGTACTACTTTTTAAAAACTTTTATACTGCATACTACATATTTACCTAATATTAACATGACGTGCAACGGTGTTGGCGTGATGGTAGTTACCGTGTCGTAATGTTAAACATAATGTTAATTCATTACGTCGCGACCTTGGGATCTCGCTTCTAACACGACAGCGTGTAGTAGTATATGTACGGTTATAGTCGGACACGTGAATCATTTTGAAATTACAGTAATATGTAAGACTCTATCCATGATTATTCTCAGTGTGGTTCTAAATCTCGTATTGACTTGGGAAGGTTATTAAAGAGTTTAATGTTCCTAAAGAGTTAAGGTTATTAAAGAGTTTAATGACTTTTTAATTTTACTCAAACGGACATTGGGGAAGGATATGTTGGCTTTGCTTTGTAGGGTATAAGGAAGGTTTTACTGAGGCATGTAAAAACGAAATAGTGATTTTTCTATAAGAACTCCAGCAACCTAACCCAGCTGGTCTTTCGGATTTCGGCGATTCGTCGTAGTTTCGATTTATTTATTTATTTATTTATTCGTTACATATACATTGAAACGCAATAGCACAAAATGAATATAATACCGCTAACCCAGAAAATACCGCTATATGCTTCTAAATTTAGGCATACATCTGTCTGTGCCCTGGCCAAATTGTGCATAAATTAATGTTAAATTTTGTATTCCCAATGTGCCAAGTAAAGTGAAACCGAGCCCGCCTTGCTAGGCACTCCTGTGATAAGACGAGCTCACTTCCTGAGTCTTATTAAAGTGCCACGGTAGTGTCAGAAAAAAAAAAACAAATTAATTTTTATATATATTACTTTTGCCTTTCGGACGGTTGCCGTTGGTATTCCTACGAACTTCGTTTTTATTATTGTAAATATTGCCCAGCATATGAAGGTAGGCAAATAATTACGTATCCGACCCGAAGTCTTCACAGATTGTCGATTTTTAGGGGTTCATAACTGGCGTTATTATATCGAATATGAAATTAATCATGCGGATATTTTTTTTTCCTATAAAAGTAGTTTTCTATATATAAATAAATACAAACGGAGCTGCCATGGAATTCACCGACCGGAGTCGGGCCCATCATAAAACTATTTTTTTTACACTTCTGGGGGGTGAGCAGTGGATTCCGGACTTACGAACCGGCTGTGGTAGGTTTAGGACAGCTGTCTTGCCACATGTGAGCGTTCACCTTGCCACCCATTCACTCCCCCTTCGAAGCCATAGAATTTGAGATGCGCAAATCGCAGTTTTAGATAATTTTTCTAAGAAAGAGTTGATTATTTTTCTGGAAAGGCCAAGATCTTTAAAGAGGTGAAATAGAGATTTAGCTGGCAGGCCACGAGCGCCAACTTCCACCGCGTGAAGGTGAACAGTGAAGCCGTTCCGGGTTACGGCATTTGCAAGATCATGGTATTTATTTAATTTGTACTCGTGGTCTTTTGGGATATTTGATTCCCATGGAACAGTTAATTCTACGATAAGAGCCACCTTCCGAGATAGAGAGTAAAGAGTTATATCTGGACGGAGGGCTGTGCATCCGAGACTTTCAGGGAATTTATACTGCTTAGAGACCGAATCAACCTCCAGAATCCAATCTGTAGCTTTCTCGATTATTGAGAAAGGTTTTGTAGTTAAATGTTTTTTGCCTTTAGAGCCATCCCGCACAAACTGTATTGGGGGTTTGGAGGATACTGTCAAACCCTTGTTGGCACGAGCCACTGAGAGACTAATTACCTCGCGAATAACAGCGAGAACTTTGTCATGGCGGTAAGTGTACCGTCCTTGATCTAAGGCCACCTTGCAGCCAGCTAGAATGTGCCTAGCTGTGCAAGGGGTATTGCTACAGAGGGGACAAGAACTATCCTCGGCATAAACTAACCTAAAAATTATGTAAATATGTACTTTATTTAAATTAAATTATTTTACAAGGGATTAAATACAGTTTTCATTACTATTGGATATATAATTTATATTACAGGAAATTAAATGAAATTTTGTTAATTTTGCATACCAGATTGATTAAAGATAATCAGTATAAATACTATGAGAGATTTTCTCATACAAAAGTAACGAGTACCGTTGCATAGAAGAGTATTATCTGTGATCGCTATGTAACGGGTGGCGCCAAATTTAAATTTATAATACATAAATGTATGTGTTGTTACGGCACAGGAAGTACATCAAAAAATAACAACTGTAAAGTTAGAATGGAATTAATTGGCAATTAATAACATATCAATAGATTATGTTAGATCGTATGGACTTGCAAAAATCACTTCAGGTCAAAATTAAATATTGTAATAAACATATATTTTTGATTTTTTGATGTGAAAACGTCCTAATTCGTCTTTGAAAAATAATTCAGTATTTGTTGATAATAAAAAAAATCTTTTTATATGGCGATATGTTTTTAAACATATAAAAATAAAGCTCTGGGTCCTACAAATACTATTATATAAAAAAACATCTGTCCGTCCAACCGTTCTCTAGATATACGAAGATATCAAATTTGCAGCGGCAGAAAGATACCTACTAAATATTAAAAAAAAAACGGTTGTCTGTAAAGTCGGTTTACTGACGATAGTTGAACGTGACGTCATAAGAAAATACTGATGGAATGGTTGCATTTTTCAAAAGAAAATTTTAATTTTATTTGTTTGATAGATATTTTGTATGGATATAGAGAAGGAGGTAAATGGAAATCAAAATTGAATTGATCAAGTTACATTTATGTATTATTGTATTAATGTATATTGTATAGCAGCTGTCCACGCGGACGCATCGCTCACCCAAGTAGGAGAGAGACAGATGTCGAACGCTGCCGAACGCGGAGGCCGATTGTGCCTCTTTGTCGCTCGTTCTGCGCTCTCATGGAACGCCTCAGAGCGAGGTAACGCCGCATGAGTCATGTTTTTTTCGTGCGTTCAGCCGGCTCCATCGAATTATAAGACGTCAAAAACTTTCAAAATATACGACTTTTCCTATAGAAGTATAGTTTGGTAACTCAGTGAACTAACTGCTGCCATGCAGCTGCAATTTTTCTGAGCGCAATTTTTGCATGCATATTTTCTAGTCATGCTAGATTTTATGATCCCGTCGCAGCCTGATATAATATTAGTAGAATATACAGCAGGCGGTGGCTGTATGAGCAAGCTTTCTTTTGATTTTTTCAAAACAGAGAGAGACAGAGTTATGGACCATGAATGAGAAGGTGCACGAACGTTCCAAATCAAATTCGAAAAGAAATATCAGTCGATCATTCGACGAGGCGAGTACGGGGTCTCACGAAAATACGCACCTCCTTGCGAAACATGAAATCCTAATATTTCAAAATGGAGTTTGTGAGAAAAACTATTTTGATTATATTTCCATTTTCCTGAGCCGCGGCCGCCACTGCCTTTACCATTTTCACCGTTGCTGTCGCGCTCGGCTCGTATCTGTCGTATCTTTTGTCTCTTTTCCCCGTCTCATCTAAGGCGGTCAGCCTTTGAATATTCACACAAAAAGAAAGGCAAGAGCATCTCTCCGCTTTTCGCGAGAGCTCTTTGTATGGATGGAATCGCAATTTTCGCAATTATAATTCTGAAAACTGAATTTGATTCGATGTTTTTCAATTGCGGAAACGGGTTTCTAATGTTGCCATAGTTGGGAAAAAGACCTATGTATTTTTTAAATTTCTCTATTTATATATATATAAATGCCATATGACAGTCTCTTACAACCAACCCTATGACGTGTTTATATATATATATATATATATATATATATATATATATATATATATATATATATATATATATATATATATATATATATATATATATATATATATATATATATATATATATATATATATATATATATATATATATATATATATATATATATATATATATATATATATATATATATATATATATATATATATATATATATATATATATGACTTTTCCGACTTTTTTGACTTTGCCGACTTTTTTGACTTTTTCGACTTTTTTTACTTTTTTGACTTTTTCGACTTTTTAGCCTTTTTGTGACCTATTTGACTTTCTCTACTTTTTCGACTCTTTCGACTTTTCGACTTTTGACCTTATGACTTTTCGAATTTTGTGTCTGCTGTTGACTGTTGAGGAGTTCCCTCGTCGGGAGCCAATCTAGGTACATCAGCTATGTCATGGTGAAACTTGGAAGTTGCGTAAATGTATGCGTATACAAAATTTTGGGTCTCTGCTGTTGACCGTGAGGAGTTCCCTCGTCGAGAGCCGACCCTGGGTGGACGAATTTCAACCACAACTTTCAACCACGAATTTCAATCCTTTCAGCTCATGCCATGACCAAATGATGCCTGCATGCCAAATTTCAGCTCAATCGGATTAAGCGTTTCGGCGCTATCGTCGCAGAATACACACAGACACACACACACACACACAGGCACACAGCAGTGCGTCCACAATACTTTCCTTAAACAGGAAAGTAATAATTATAATTTAATGATCATTTCACACAATCGCACGGAATGAATAACAGTTATGGATAGCGCAGCTGTCAAACAATACGGTCGCCGCGATAGCCATCTAGAAAGTGTCCAATGTTCCCAAAATGACCAATTTCGATTTTTTCCATTTTCAGTTGTTTCTTTCAGGTATTCCTAAATATTTTTTTTTGTAAACCACCCCTGAATCAAGCCAAACAAAATAAAAGAAAAATAATTCAAATCGGTCGAGTCATTTCCGAGATCCTGGGAGACTAACGCACGGCGATTGATTTTTATATATAAGATTAAAAAGATGATACTAGGATGCTGCGCTCTTTATTAGCCAGCCTGAAATCTTGTAGATTATTTCTTTTCGTTTTATTTTTAAAAAAACCGGATCGGATTGCAAAATGCTTTTTTTTAATGAAATGTATATATGGATGTGCACAACTTTCGAATGTGTCATTTAGGTATAATGGGAGTCGCTTTGTCACCGGTGATTGATCACAGGTGATCATCCATCATCTCAAAATACAAGCTTATCCTTTTGTACAATAAAATGATTTCAAGTTGATAATTTAAGAATCAGACTCATCATTTGTTAGATATTTTCACGGAAATGTCCAAATTTCTCAGGTTACATAAACAATGTAACTTTTATTTAATTTTTCATGTGAAATAATATTTATTTTTGTATTGTTTCAGATATACTAAATGCTACAGATTATAAGATCGGTGAGTACAGATTTTATTTATAGCATTATGTTCTTTCGACGTACGAGGAGCCAACACCTCGCTCGATGTCTCTGAATCCAAATTAACACGATTTTCGCCAACTTTTCTGGGCATTTTTGTTGAGGTCATGTACACGATTTTCCGAAAAAAAAAACAAGAAGGAAGAAAAAGTACTATCTTTATTTTATCGACGTTGGAAAATCATCATTGCGTAAATCAAGCGGTACGCAACATTTTCAGCGATCCCAGGTCGGTGATGTAACCAAATTGGCAAAAACTTAACAAAAAAAAACTTACTCCAATCTTTTATAGATGCAGCGGCCATTTGTCTGTGCTGTCTGTGTCTGTGCTGTTAACCGTTGAGGAGTTCCCTCGTTGGAAGCCAACCCTAGGTGCCCCAGTCGTGTTTTGGTGAAACTTAGAACGGGCTGTCGTAATTGAATCCATATACAAAATGTTGTGTCTGTACTGTTGACCGTTGAGGAGTCCCCTCGTCGGGATCCAACCCTGGGGGGTGAAATCAGGTCATGCTTACCATAAAAAATGCATTGTCATCGGAACTGAACCAATATGTAAATTGTCAACTTCATATAATAATATTTGAGGAGTTACCTCAATTCCTCGTGGATCCTTTGTCGCAGGGCTCATGATAGTCAAGACTATCTGCATGTTTTTATTTTTTTAATCTACTTCAAAAAAAAGGAGGAGGTTATCAATTCGAATGCAGGGTTTTGTCGGTCGTATTATTTACGGTTTTAACTAAGAATCCTTTGTCGCAGGGTTCATGATATTCAAGTCTATCTGCATGTTTTTATCTTTTAACCGACTTAAAAAAAAGAGGAGGTTATCTTTTTTTTAATGTTTGTTACTTCAGAACTCTATCATTTAAGAACCGATTTGGAAAATTCTTTTTTTACTTGAAAGGATATATTTCCAGATTGAACCCATTTTTATCAAAATATTGTTCTGATGATGGGGTCCATGAGGAATTGAGGGAAATCCTCAATATCAGTTCCGATGACAATGCATTTTTAATGGTAATCATGACCTGATTCAACACTTAGGGTTGGCTCCTGTCGAGGGGACTCCTTAACGGTCAACAACACAGACACGTCATTTTGTATATGCATTCAAATACGACAGCCCGTTCTAAGTTTCATCAAGACATGAGGGAACTAATTGGCTTCTAATGAGGGAACTCCTCAACGGTCAACAGTACAGACACGAAATTTTGTATACGCATACAATTATGATAGCACGTTCTAAGTTTCACAATGACACATTTCACGATAAAAGTGCTGCACATATAAAAAAATTCGGAGTCGGTTTTTTTTTTAAATTTTGTCTATTAATATGTGACCACTTTTGTGTTGACATAGAACAGCGTACCAAAAAAACCATACAGAAATATTTTTTTCGATTTACATATATCCGTCGTAATACAGACACAATATAAATTAAGACGAGTGAATAATCACAGCAGCCTTCCATTTGCAAGAATGTCAAGAAGCCACGTCTTTTGTAATTTTCCTTTATGCTCTTTTGGATCGGTGCAGTAGTTTCTGAAATAAACTTCGAAAATATTTTATTGTATTAGGAGTGCATGAGATATCAGTCGGTTACAGTAGCACATAGCCTTCACTCGTATAGCGACAGTAGTGACGACGCAAAATGTTCCGAATTTAAAATGCGAGTTATCAGAAAAAAACCTCTTTACGAAACATAAACTCCTGATACTTCATACAAGCAAAGTTAGAGGAAAATGTTACAAGGAAAAATGGAGGATTTTAGCGGATTTCTCTGGTGGTACTATTTTTTAAATATCTTTACTTTAAATGGCCAAGTGAGGAATCGCAGTCATGGTCGTAGACGTAGGAATTGGGGGGGGGGGGGGCGTGACCTACCGGCTATCGCTGATAAAGGCTGCTTGGGTGTAGTAGTGGGAGCTAATGGGCCCTTGCTGATTTGGCCACATTTGTTCAGGGTTGGTCACACTCACGGGTCAACACCCATCCGGCGGCCTCCACGCATGAAGTGCGAGCTCAAGTAGGCCTTGGGGCTAGTTTCCCCTAGGAGTCAATCTTCTGGCGGGCCTGGACGGTCTGCGCACCGTGCGGCGTAAGCCAATCGATTGTCCATTATGACTAACATTCGGGGTAGTCTGGAAGCAGTACTGTTTCCTATAGAGCAGGGGTGGATGCTGACCTTACGGCGACTGTTCTTGAAACGACCATCGGCTACCCGATCCCGGGTGGAACAGCCGGGCAAAGAATGCCGTGGTCCGCGATATATTCGGTTTACACCGTTTCACCGCTTCGTAAGGGAGAGGACCGCGCAAGCGACCTCGAACTCGTAGCCAGTCGAGAGACCGGAGTAATCTGCTCGCAATTGGAAGTAAGGGCGTGAGTGTAAGCCCGCTGGGTAACATACCTTGTTATCTCGCCGATAAGGAGTTGGCCTCTTACGGGCATGTGGCGGAGTTTGACGGTGGACTGTTTTGTCCAAGTCTTCTGCGTTTACTTCACGGAAGATATAACGACCAATCGTTAAAAATTCCTGAGGTGACGGGTTTACCCGTTGTAGTTGACAGCTCTATTTGGGTGTAGTAGTTATTGAAAATATACTTAAGAAAATATTTTATCGTATTAGGAGTGCATGAGATATCAGTCGGTTTCCGTAACAGCGTTCACTCGTGTAGCGACAACGTCGACGAAGAATATTCCGAATTTGAAATGCGAGATATCAGAAGGAGAGACCTCTTTACAAGACATAAACTCCTATATTTCCGTAGATGTTATTTTAAAGACGGATCTCTGGTTTAATTTTTTTTAAATAATTTATAATTAGTTTTTATATATTTTAGTACTATTACTATATATTGTCGTACTTTTACTTTTATACTACAATATTTTAGTATTATTACTATGTATTATATGTTGTCCTACTTATTTCTTTTTTTGGAGATGTCGACTACAACGGGCGAACCCGCCACCATCCGTCTGGAATTAACTTTCAGGATACCTCCTTTCTCCCGACTGGTTACGGGACCGAATTTGCTTACGCGGACTCTACCCATCGTAAATTCAGCGGTGATTCAGTTTGAATCTATCGCAGACCAAAAGCATCTTTTGCCCGGCTCTGAATTCAGGGTCACGTAACGTAATCGTCATTTCAAGAGTAGTTGACGATAGGTCAACATCCACATCCGCTGCTTAGGAGATAGTATATTTCCATAGTCCCCAGACTCCTTCAGCAATTAGTCAAAGTGCACAATCGATTCTCGTCGCCGAACGGTGCGCAAACCGAACAGTAGCGCCGGGAAGCAATACCCAAGGAGAAACCAATTCACCAGCCGTGAGGCCTGAGACGGGAGAGTCTTACCCGGAGTAGAGATCCACACGAGGAGGCTACTGAATAGGAGTTGAATCGTGAGTTGGATCGAACCGGGTACACAATCTTGTGGCCCAAGCTGCACGAAACCGTTCGCTATCGATGTTGTGGTACTATTACTTTATAGTGTAGTTCTAGTGTATTACAATATATTGTGGTACTATTAACAAAACTAATGTTATGTATTTAAGCCTTAGACCTACTAAACCCGAAATACATGTGATCGTCAATAACGAAGAATTAACTCAGGTATCCTCAACAAAGTTCTTGGGATTCGTAATCGATAATGAGTTACGATGGCACCTACATATTGATGCTTTATGTGATAAATTGGGAAGAGCGTGCTATGCACTCTATTGCATCGCTTCATTTCTCGATTTATCCGCGCTGCGCATGTGTTACTTTGCATACGTTCATTCACTGCTAACGTACAGCGCGGAGTTATGGGGGCGAGCAGCCGACATGCAGAGGGCTTTCGTCATGCAGAAGCGTGCAGTCCGCACAATAGCGCGTGTGGCGCTTGATACGCCAGCTAGGCCTCTGTTTAGAGATCTCTGCATCATGACGCTGCCGTCCATTTATATAATGGAAGTAGCGCTGTTCGTTCGCAGAAATCTAGCCGATTTTGAAGTGAATGGTGTGCATCATCACTATCCAACGAGATCCCGTAGCATGCTACGTTCGGTAAGTCATGCATTATCCAAGTCGGAGAGGCTAGCCTATATCGCCGGCCCAGCGGTTTACAACAAACTCAGCGAGCACATTAGGCAGGCGCAATCTCTTGACGTGTTTAGGAGACGCCTTAAAAGGTACCTTACAGATAAGGCGTTTTACTCACTGGAGGAATATTACTCGAGTGAAGTCTTAAACGCTTTGGTGGCTAAAGTATTTAATGATCTCGGCATATTGTCTTGTATTTCTTCTTTTTACATTATTCTTGTGTTTTTTCTTAGTTTTGTTTTGTTTATTTTATCTTTTCTTTACGATAAAAAATAAATAAATGTTTAAAAAAGAATAAAATATATGAATGTTCTGAATCTGTATCTGACTTGTATACCAGTATACTAATAAAATGAATATGAATATTAAATTCATCATCATCATCATCAGCCGGTAGAAGTCCACTGTGTGACATAGGCCTCCCCCATAGAATTCCATGACGAGCGGTCTTGAGCCGCCTTCATCCACCTACTTTCTGCGACCTTGGCTATGTCATCGGTTCATCTCGTGGGGGGCCGTCCCACACATCGTCTGCCGGTTCATGGTCGCCATTCGAGAATCTTTTCGCCCTAATGGTTGTCGGTTCCTGCGAGCTATATTATGGCCTGCATATTGCCATTTCAAGTTGGCAATTTTACGAGCTATTTCAGTGGCCTTGGTTCTTCTCCGGATTTCCTCATTTTGGATCCTATTACGCAGTCAAACTCCAAGCATTGCTCTCTCCATGGATCGTTGCGTAACTTTGAGCTTGTGTATGAGACCAATAGTTCACGACCACGTCCCAGTGCCATATGTCATCACTGGCAACACATACTGATTATTCTGTCTCGAGGCTCTGCGGTTTGAGTATCTTAAACTATTAAATTACTTTCTATATATTGCTACTGTGGCGACCAAGTGAGAATCGCAGTCATGACAGTAGATGCGGGGAGGGCGTGGCCTATCGGCTATCGCTGTAAAGGCTGCTCGGCGGTCGCTGAAAAGCGGTTCGCGACGGCGCACAGAAGGACGCCCACCGTCGCTCGCCGGGGGACGCCCATTGCGCACATAAGCGTCCGTCGAGTACATAACAGCGACTCCACCCCTACTAACTCCCGACGATGTAGTCACGACGATCCCAGCCGCATGAGCCGTTCCAGCCACAGACTTTACTGTACATAGCCGGAGTTACTATATGAACAAGCTAAACGTACACACCAACCCAAAGATAGATAGATGGATCTTTATTATATAACTGTATGTTGTACAGTACAGATGTTTTTCCAGAGGCTTGGTGAAGAGAGAAGAAAAAGAGGCAGAGATGTGACGGCTTGGCCCGTTGTAGTTGACAGCTCTAATTTATTTTGTATTTTTCGGAAAACTTACAGCGTTTTATACTTAGTGCTAACACATATTATACAAATCTAAGGCCAATTAAAAGTTTTCACACTAAATCTTTTCTTACAGCGCAATGAGATATAAAAAAATGCAGGTTTAAGAAAGGGGAAAGGGATAGGGAAGCCACATTATGAGGTATGTAGATGTATTTAAGATATATGATGATATATAACATACATACATATATACATACATACAAGTGCACAAATAATAAATTAATATAAATAATACAATAAGGTAATAATAAAATGTAAAAGTATAGTTAATATAAATATATATAACTAGATGACCCGGTGAACTTCGTACCACCTAAAATTGATTTGTTTGTAACTCTTTATAAACGTTTATTGAAACGATAATCAACCTTCCGAATCCAATTCATTGAAATCTATAATATGGCCGAATCGTGTACGGTTTGAGTTTCGTTCGGTAATTAAATGAAAGTCGTTTTATAATTAAAAAAAAATCAATGTATTTAATTTTCCATGATAAAAAATTAATGCTTTTTCGACTTTTCCGACGTTTTTGCATTTTTCGACTTTCTTGACTTTATAAAATCGAAGACTATCGCGGTTGTTTGACATTATAAATAGGATAGAAAACGAATTTACCGCGTGAAATTTGTAGGACCCGACGTTTCGGTGACGTTGCAGCCGCCGTTGTCTAGGGTAGACTACCCTAGACAACGGCGGCTGCAACGTCACCGAAACGTCGGGTCCTACAAATTTCACGCGGTAAATTCGTTTTCTATCCTATTTATTTCTTGACTTTTTCGACTTTTTTGACTTTTTCGACTTTTTGGACTTTTCCGACTTTTCGACTTTTTTGACTTTTTCGACTTTTTGGACTTTTCCGACTTTTCGACTTTTTCGACTTTTTCTACGTTTTCGACTTTTTCAACTTTTTTGACTTTTCCGACTCTTTTGACTTTTTCGACTTTTTCAAATTTTACACAATCGCACGGAATGAATAACAGTTATGGATGGCGCAGCTGTCAAACAATAGGATCGCCGCGAACGCCATCTATTGAAAGGGGCCCATTTCCCAAAAAGACCAATTTCGTTTTTTTCGATTTTCAGTTGTTTCTTTTAATTTTTCTTAAATATTTTTTTTGTAAACCACCCCTGAATTAAGGCAAACAAAACAAAAGAATAATCATTCAAATCGGTCGAGTCATTTTCGAGATCTTGCGAGACTAACGCACGGCGATTCATTTTTATATATAAGATATAAGTAGATAGAATAAAACATTATGGAAAAAAAGACCGAAGGTGATATACATGAAACTGCTGAAAGGACACGCGAAAAAAAGTGTAAAGGACAGTAAGCGAAATAATCAGGTCATGGAAGATATTAAAAGTAGGTACCACTGTATAACATGCCTTGAACACTACCGGTATGACGGCGACGTTTAGCCCCTCATATTTGTTCTTCGGAGGAGAATTAGTCTTAATCGATGGACGATTCCATGCTTACGGTGAAAACGGATTAAGTATAACGTGGGTGGTACGGTATAGCTACGACCATATTTCATATCAAAGAAAGCGTATTTTTTCTCAAGAAAATTAGCCCCTAGATCTTCGTAATGCGAAGTTGCAGGTAATAAACAAAATGTTAACAAAAATAACCGAGTTATTTTTTTTTATAAGTGCAGCAGCCATGTCATGGTGAAACTTAGAGCAGGCTATCATAATTAAATGCGTATACAAAATTTCGTATCTGTGCCGTTGACCGTTGAGGAGTTCCCTCGTTGGAAGCCAACCCTGGGTGCCGCAGTCCTGACTTGATGAAACTTAGATCGGGCTGTCATAATTGAATGCATATACAAAATTTCGTGACTGTGCTGTTAACCGCTGAGGAGTCCCCTCGTCGGGAGCCAATCCTGGGTATAGAATCAGGGCATGCTTGCTATATAAAATGCATTGTCATCGGAGCTGAACTAACATGTAAATTTTCAACTTTACATGATAATATTTGAGGAGTTCCTTCAATTCCTCATGGATCACATCATCAGAACAAAATTTTGATAAAGATGTGACGAATCTGGAAGTACATCCTTTCAAATAAAAAAAATTTTCCAAAGCAATTCATAAATGAGTGATTTCTAAAGTAACAAACATTTAAAGAAAAATACGATCGAATTTATAACCTCCCCCTTTTTTTTAAGTCGGTTAAAAATAAATCGGCTGTGGTCTACGATCTATAGGACCTGACAGGAAAACGAAAAGAGCTTTATCATTTGAAAGGCATGTTCACAGCAGACTAAGATGTTAAAATTTCAAATCCACACCATAGCAAAGAGGAAGAAATCAAGAATCACACTCATGAAAGAAAAAATGAGAAATATTGTAGAACGGACTAACACGGATATCATAGCATATTGCAAAGGATAAATAGGTCAATAATTTATCAAAAGAAATACAAACAAAATCAAATAATTTAAAATGTGTACATAAGGTAAACTTAGTAATATAAATCCACAACATGACTACTCTACGGTTGTGGTAGAAAATTCCCACGCCCACACAATTTCTAACCTCTGCCTTAGAGCCGTCTGTAAATATGATGTCCAAGCCAGGGGACCGGGACGATATAAGGTAAGAAAATATTACATTGTTTAGGGTGGGGACTGCCCTACTGGTTTTTTCATCAAAACTGTTTGAGGGATGATGTACGAAGTAGTGAGTCTGTCGGAGAAGGAAAGGTGAAAGTCTTGCTACTGATCTCTCCGCACCGTAATCGATTTCCGGATCGTAATGGAATGCCGCTTGTTCCAGGTTGACAGGAACACTGCGACGGCGCAATCGGTCATGTTGATTTTGTCGTGATTGCTGGCGTTGTGTATATTGTGCACGAAATTGTTGCATTCTCAATGTATTCGCTTGTTCATTTTCAGTCGCTCTCAAACATAATTCCGACAATGCCAATACGACTATTTTCATTATCCGTCGCTCGCTGGTCATCAGTGCGGCTTGCACGTGAAGTAGATCGCCGCGCATTTGACTGACTTCGACGACCTATGTTACCTATTCTCCTCGGCATTATAATGAACACTGTAAAAAGACACGGAATTGTTTTCAGTCACTCAAATCTGTCGAACATTCCTAGAGAACTTAACAATATTGAAATCCTCAGACTAAGACCAAATTTGTAGTTATGTATAAGCCTGCAAAGTCTATTTACCTTTATATTAATGGCTGATCAAAGTGATTTTTTGCAAAATGCAGTTAAATTCGCTTGAAACAAATCTATTCTCCAATTCCACTACATTTTTTAAAAGAAAAAACGACGTTAAATGTAATAACAATTTCATACAGTGGCGCGGAATGAATTATGAATCAGCTGTCAAACAATAGAATCTATTGTTAGAAAATATAGAAAGCGCCATCTATTGAGAGAAATACGAAGTGGCCATCCCTAGAAGTACTAATTTCGATTTTTTCGATTTTTTAGCTGTTCCTTTGGGTTTTTTCTAAATATTTTTTTTTTGTAAACCACCGCTGAATCAAGCCAAACAAAATAAAAGAAAAATTATTCAAATCGGTCGTGTCATTTCCGAGATCCTGCGAGACTAACGCACGGAGATTCATTTTTATATATAAGATATACATCACAATGTATTTATAATGTTAATATACATATGAACTTTTATAGAAAACATACTGGCTAGAAAGCATTGTTATAGTGTAGCAACCATTACGACAGCCTACGTACCTAACGGACGAAGAAATACCAATCAAACCCGAAGGCTGTTTATCGTATTTCTAATTTCTTCGAAGCAAGTATTTGAAGATAAATAGTACAGATGTTTTGTACAAAATGGTTCGATACAGTTTACCCACAGGACGTACAATTTATTTATATACATTCCGGTTATCACTTATCAACTAGAGCTGTTGGTCACCTCAGGAAGCTTTAACGATATTTATCGTTCTGTCTCCCTCACGGGAGCGCAGAAGACTTGGGACAAAAAACAATCCACAGTCTAGCTACGCCACCTGCCCGTCAGAGGCCAACGCCTTACGGCGAGGCACCGGGAATGGTACCCAGCGGGCAGCCACGCCCCCTGACTACCAGTTTGCGAGGAAATCTCCCCTGACTACCGGGTTAAAAAAGTCTCCTACAGTGGTTCGTTAGTAAAGGAAGAACGGAAACTAAATGTATCCTCATAACATTTCAAAAATAGCAACACATTTACACACACACACACTATACACTCTTTCACATCTCAAACAATATAATTTATTTATTTATTCATTTGTTCCAAACATAATTATAAAACACATAAAAATGGTCATACCAAGTAATGGTGCGAAGAAACAACGGCCCACATTCACATGACCATGCTCAGCGCATACCCAACTAGGCCAAATATAGCCTGTATCTGGGCATACGACTTATTTTCTGACTTAGGCGGAGAAGCCTAACTGACGTCGGTACTCATATAGATACATATACACATACCCACATACATATACATACATACACAAATATATAAATATAACGATCTAAATATATTATAGTATTATTCTTTTGCATTATATTACAATATAGTACATTTTGTTTAATATCTTATATCATATTATATAGTATAATAGTAAAGTTATGCAGAAATATTTTTTTTCTTAGGATATGTACCTTCTGTCTAAAAAGTTCCGGGAATTTAGAATTTAAAAAGATTCTGTTAATGATTTCGAAAAAAAAAAAACCTTAAGTTGGTAGAACTGTCTTTATTTACTCTATGCCTAGAATGCACGCGAACTGTCAGCCATTTTGATTAGAACAGCAATTGAATTGTACACCTTAGTAGTGCGTCACGATTTTCACAATGAACCAAAGTATTGAACAAAGAGTTTGCCTTAAATTTTGTGTTGCGAACGGATTTTCGTGTGCTAATTCCCTAAAAATCTTAGAAAAGGCTTATGGTGAATCAGTTCTATCCAAAACACGGATCTACGAGTGGTACAAAGCATTCAAGGAGGGCCGAGAGATCGTCGAAGACAACCCTCGTTCCGGGCGACCTTCGACCTCTTCAAAAGACGAAAATATCGAAAAAGTCAAGGAAATTGTGCTCCGTAATCGCCATTCCAGCTTAAGAGAGATAGCACGTGACATAAACCTGAAGTCTTGTGAGTCCATTCGCTCGATTTTGGTAGATAAATTGGGCATGAGACGCATCGCCGCTCGGCTCGTTCCAAAAGAGTTGAATTTTCTACAACAACAGTACCGCAAACAAACTTCTTTAGACATGCTGGATCGCGTCGATTCTGATTCCACATTCATAGAACGCATTATAACTGGCGATGAAACATGGGTCTATGAATTTGATATGCAAACAAGTCAACAGGCATCAGAGTGAAGGACAAAAAACGAGCCAACGCCGAAAAAACCACGACAAAGTCGTTCAAAAGTCAAAGTGATGCTCATTGTTTTGTTTGATATTCGCGGTTTAGTCCATCACGAATTCGTTGCAGAAGGACTAACGGCCAATAAGGAATATTATTTGGCCGTTTTGAAGCGTTTACGTGAGAAAATCCGTCAAAAACGGCCTGAATTGTGGATCAACAATTCGTGGATTTTCCACGACGATAATGCACCGTCGCATAGAGCAGCAATTGTGACCGAATTTAAGGCCAAAAACGCGACAAATACAATTGATCAACCACCGTATTCACCAGATTTGGCCCCGTCAGACTTCTTTCTGTTCCTAAAACTAAAATTGCCTCTTCGTGGTACCCGTTTTGAGTCCATAAAGTCCATTAAAGAAAATTCGTGGAAGGAATTGAAGGCTATACCGGAAAACGCCTACAAAATGTGTTTTGAAGATTGGAAAAAACGCTGGCGAATGTGTGTTGCATCAAATGGGGACTACTTTGAAGGTGATAAAATAAACATTGACGATTAAACGAAACTTGTGTGTTTTATTCAATAATTCCTGGTACTTTTTAGACAGAGTAGTATACTTGCAGAAGTTCGTTCTCTGTCCTTGATCGACCTATGTCGTCAAGAAGCCATTTTTAAATATTTTTTTGAATAAAATGGTATTTTCTAATTCCTTTATTTTGTCATCAAGACGGTTGAATATTTTCGGTGCTATATAGTTGAATTGTTTTTGGGCAAATGAAGAATTAACTCGGGGAACGGCATAATTCAGGCCTGCAGATGCTCTTGTAGTTCGGTGTTGCTGGCTTCGTGGTCGTTTATCTGAGGAATTACCTATATGTAAACAAGAGTGAATTCAGATTTTTTATTTTATAACATAATATTATGTATTTGGATGTATTTAATAATAATGCTTTACTACTTTTATTATTTAATGATTACCTATTTAGATTTTTGAATGATTATTTTGCGTATATTTTTTTTTTTTAATATTTTATTCGTAAATTTACTATAACATTTTTTTACAATATTTTTCATAAAACCATTTTTTCTTATTAATTAAGATAATATCATATAAAGATGGCGTTTTCCTTGGAACAGGCACTGTGTAGTTAGGAGTGACGCAAAATCATTGTGTAAAAATAATTCCTATAAGTTTTTCTTTCTTCAATAAATAAAAAATAAAAATAATAAAGGTATGATTGGTCTTACTACGCAAGCGACAGACAATCTCTTGTTGTCTTTCAGCAATATTTCGATAGCCACTTCCTTTGATTTATTGGTAGAATTTCCAAAAAGTTCAAAAAAGTAACGAATTGTCAGAATTTCTTCTGCAGTATAATTTGAACCCCATCCTCCCTAGAATTTTTACCGATACCTTGTTGTATAAACCCAAACATAGTCGTCTTGCGGGTGCTGCAACCAGCTACTACACACCGGGTACTATACAAGGATCAATGATGGCTTGTTCCCTCATATAGATTCGCCCACTTCGTTGGGCGGTAAAACTTTTTACTTGTGATGAAATTATGAGTGTGGTTCGGTTAGTACTGAGTGCTATGATTTATTTCCTGACTGCCAAAAGAAGGGTTATATTT
Source organism: Micropterix aruncella (assembly GCA_944548615.1). Lineage (NCBI taxonomy): Eukaryota > Metazoa > Arthropoda > Insecta > Lepidoptera > Micropterigidae > Micropterix > Micropterix aruncella. The sequence goes on from OX155976.1 coordinate 13,622,230, forward strand.
TTACTGCATATGTATATCTGTATTTGCATGTCAATTTATTATATTATTATTAGTACCGTTATTTGTGAGTGTCTTCTTGTGAGTGTCTTATTTGTGAGTGTCTTATCTCTTTAACAATTTATGCAGTAAAAGAGAAATTATATGCAGTAAAAGGGAAAGGTATTTTGTTTTAAACACTTGAGACGATAAATTTACTTATTTTGATATGAATTCATAATTGTTGATAATATGACCAATAAACATGACCTAACGATTTAAATTATTTTTTAAATATAAAATACTACTTTTTGTTACTTAAATATAAAAGTTAGACATATGGTGTCTCTGACTTTTTTGTAGGCATTATCAAGCTCTACAACTTTTCTTTAGAGCTTAATCATATATCTCATCGTTAGTTAGAAACGTTTTCGTTCGACCGTTTTTTCCGACTTTGGAAAAAACGACTTTGGAAATCCGACTACCACGAAAAAGCCTTTTCATTTTTCGAATTAATATAGAGCCTATGATACTCACAAATAACGTGGCTTTCTATTGTTAAAAGAATTTTCAAAATCGGTTCAGTAGATCCAGAGATTACTTCCTACAACGTCACAATTTACCTCTTTATAATATTAGCATAGATATATCTCTGTCAATCTGCCATTTTGCACACTAATTCTTATTTCCAGATTCTTGTTCTCTCTGCTTACCTCCCCGACTTTTAATTTTGGTCTCTACAAGGTGCGTTTTTAATTAGTGACATCCTTGTAGTGGGTGAATCAGTATGAGCTAATAAGCAACTTTTGATTTTAAAAGAAATGATTAAAAAATGCAAACTTTTTTTTTGATTAAAAAAATGTTTTTTTATAAATTTGAAAAAAGTAATGCTTTGAAAAATAGTCTAGATAGAGTTAAGTGCGTTGCGCCTTCTGGCGCTAGGTAAAATATCGCAAATATTGTTTATTCGCGAAATTTAAGTATTGCTAGATGGCGCAGCGCGCTCAACGCTTGTCAAACTTTTATTTATCAGTCAAGTTCACCAAATTTTCCAAAATCATAAAATAAAAAAAAAACTAAAATAAAAAAACTTTTTTTTGTGTTTTTAGCCAAAATTTTTTGTCAAAAGTTTCTTATTTGCTCGTATTGATTCGCCCACTTTAATGATGTCGATAATTAATAACATCTTGTATAACATTGAGTCTGAACAAACAATATTATTAGGACCTTGCATTGAAAACTTCGATTTCCTAAGAAATACCGTAACTTATATTTCTAGTCATTTACGAAATTGCAAAATACTTCATGTCAAAGCGTCATCATTAGGCTTCAATTATCAGTCTGTGTTATTTCGTTGAAGTGTCAACAACGGTAATTTTGTTAGCTTCGAAGATGTCGAAATTTGAGGTTTTCTGCTTTCATCTTAGGAAAACTGCCGCAGAATGTCATAGATTGCTGCTGGAGGCTTACGGGGAATTTACTCCGACAGAAAGGACTGTTGAGACTTGGTTTCTTCGATTCAAAAGTGATGATTTCAACGTGCAAGAAGAGCGCCCAGGTCAGGAGCAAAAATTTGATGAAGCCAAATTAGAGTCCATACTCCTGGAAGATTCGAGTCTGGCGATGAAAAAGATAAGTGAAGTGCTTAATGTTCATCCCTCAACCGTTTCGAGGCATTTCAAATCTATGGGAGTCATTCAAAAGGAAGGGCATTGGGTTCCTCACGAGTTGAAGCCGAGAGACATCGAAAGACGTTGCATGACTTGTGAAATGCTCCTTCGCCGTCAAAAAAGAAAAGGTTTTCTCCACCGAATAATCACCGGCGACGAAAAGTGGATCTTTTACGAGAACCCCGAACGCAAAAAATATCGCTCGTACCCCGGTGAATCACTTCCATCGACCTCAACAGCCACGCCGAAGAGAGACATCCACGGATCCAAGGTAATGCTTTGCATTTGGTGGGATCAAAAGGGTCTCATCTATTACGAGCATGTAGACAGAAATAAAAATAAATTAAAAATACAAATAGTAACAAATTAGTAATAATAATAATAATAATAATCGATTGCCAATAGTCAGAATAAAAAAATACAATTATTATTGACTATTGTCATAATAGAAATAATACCAAATAAGGATAGCCAAGAAAGTCAATAGAATTAAGAAAATTTGTCAAAATCCCTAGTACCGTAAATTAATATTGTCAAAATCCTTAATGCCATAAATTGATATTGTCGAAATCCTTTATGCCATATTGTCAAAATCCCTAATGCCATAAATTGGGTATTTAATTAAAATACAGTGTCCTTTTTAACACACTTTTATTAGGTCGACCTGTATGTAACTATGTAATGGAATCTAAGGTAACTAATTTAACCATCTTCCAAGGATCGTAGCGTCATGAAAATTGGCAGCTGTATGTAGTTCTGATGACAATACATTAATATGGTACTGTCGAACTGATCTGATGATAGAGTCGGAAGATATGAACTGGAACTTCATGATGGAACATCGTATCATAGCTGTGTTTGGACTTGTTAGAAAAGTCTTTGAATGAACTTTGACCACGATTAGGTTTCAAGGTCTGATGATGAAGCCGGAAGATAGGCACTGGCATTCCATGATGGAATATCGTATCATAGCCGTGTGAATGTGAATATCGTATCATAGCCCAAAAGCGTGTTTTTAGTGGGTTTTTTTAAAACTATTAATTTATTTCTACAATGTTTGTCCCAAAAGTCATATTATATATTATTTTTGCTGCGCCACTACTGGTCGCAGCGTGTTCGAACCAGTTGGGTGAGGTGGGGGGGGGGGGGGCACTTGTCTTCATAGCGCACCAAAGGTCAGTCGTCTACAAGAATCAGAAAAATCAGGATAGCTGATTTAGTGCACCCTTGTTTCGAGACCACGTCACGACGCGCGTTGGCGGATATTTTCAAACAACGCTAGGAGATCAAATTTTGCACAAAACTCTAAAAAAATGTGGCGAAACTCACGAATTGCTTGAATTGTTCTGGAAAGATTGAGGAAAAGGGTCCGAAAACATCGTCGCTACGTCATGACCACAACGCGCCCAGCCACACGTATATGTGCGTCCGTAAGTTCCTGGCGAAGCATGACGTCACAACGCTGTCGCAGACATCCTGTAGTTCCGATCTAGCTCCGGCCGACTTTTTTTTGTTCCCGAGGATCAAGACCACACTCAAATGACGCCGTTCTGACAGCTATCTGCAATGAGGTTTCCGTTAGGGCCTTTGAGAGGGCGTACCGGGCATGGTAGACTCGGTGGAAAAAATGTGTAGACGCTTGTCGAGAGTACTTTGAAGAGTTAATGGGCCCTTGCTGAGTTGGCCACGAAGACCCATTCTGTTCAGGGTTGGTCACACTCACGGGTCAACACCCATCCGGCGGCCTCCACGCATGAAGTGCGAGCCCGGGTAGGACTCTGGCCTCAAGGCTATTTCCCCCCAGGAATCAACCTTCTGTCGCTCCTGGACGGTCTGCGCACCGTGCGGCGTAAGCTAATCGATTATGCACTCAAACTAACAGTCGGGGGAGTCTGTAAGCAGTACTGTTTCCTACAGAGCGGGGGTGGTTGCGGACCTTACGGCGACTGCTCTTGAAACGACCATCGGCTACCCGATCCAGCCGGGCAAAGGATGCCGTGGTCCGCGATAGATTCGGTATACACCGTTTCACCGCTTCGTAAGGGAGAGGACCGCGCAAGCGACCTCGAACTCGTAACACTCCTGGCTATTTCGCGGTTAAGGCGTTGGCCTCTTACGGGCATGTGGCGGAGCTTGACGGTGGACTGTTTTGTCCAAGTCTTCTGCGCTCACTCCAGGGAGATAGAACGACTAACCGTTAAAACTTCCTGAGGTGACGGGTTCGCCCGTTGTAGTTGACAACTCTAGTACTTTGAAGAATATTACCGATTTGTACCAGTATTGCGAATAAATCTTTTAAAAATATATATTTTTATGACTTTTGGGACACACATCTTTGGTTAAACACCTACATGCTCTTGGAGTAAGTATCTGGATAATCAAAGCCCAGAATAGGGTTGTAATGAAGGAAGATTCTTGACGAAGCGAACGATTCTGAGTTGTAGCGCTAATAATGATAACGAAAATCAGTCAGAACCATAAAGCGACAAACATATATACATTTGTGCATACACGCAGACTTTTTAAATGCCCCCGTCTCAGCTAATTCCCAGAGGTTAATACAATGCAGTATAAAAGGAAGTATTCAAGGGCACCCTTGAGAATCGAGTGGAGTATAAAGAGGAACAAAAGGATACGATATGACTATACTGTTTGCCTTTGCGATCAACTTCAAAGTAATCTGGGCTTACGCTCACTAACATCAGTATGACTTATTGTTAATTTCCTTTTCTCCGGGTGCCGTGGTCGTCGACCTATGCGACCATGGTTGTGTATCTAAATCCCTGCCAGAGATTGAAGGTATTTGTGTAAATAAAATCATATTTAGCAATATCTCAGATATGAAAGATTGAAAGATTTGTGGATGGTAGCGAATGGTTTCGTGCAGCTTGGGCCATAAGATTCATTTTGTTCACGGATCGGTCCAACTCACGATTTCAGCCACTCTCGCGTTTCAGGCCTCACGGCTAGTGGATCGGTTTCTCCTGGTGGGATTGCCTCCCGGCGCTAATGGACAGTTTGTGCACCGTTCGGCGAGGCCAATCGGTTGTGCACTCTCACTAATTGCTGAAGGAGTCTGTCTGGAGACTATGCAAATATACTCCTAAGCAGCGCGGCTGGATGTTGACCTGTCGTCAACCACTCTTTAAATGACCATTAGGCTACCTGATCCCAAATTCAGAGCCGGGCAAAAGATGCCCTTGGTCCGCGATAGATTCAAACTGAATCACAGCTCAATTTACGACAGGTAGAGGCCGCGTAAACGATTTCGGTCCCGTAACCAATCGGGAGGAAGAAGATATGCTGAAGATTAATTCCAGACGGAGATATCCTGCCAAAACTGGTAGCCAGGGAGTGACGTGGTCCCACTGTTTTGCCTTCCTAGTGCCTCGCCGTAAGGCGTTTGACTCTGGCGGGTTCGTGGCTTTACTGGACGGTAGGTTTGTATGGTCCCAAAGTCTTCTACGCTCAACCTACGGCTGAAAGAACGATCACATCATTATATTAGCCTGGGTTTGCTCGTTGTAGTCGATACCGCCCAACTGCTATTTGTGGATTGTCTTTGGTGCTGGGAAGGGTCAGAGACACATATGAGCATTGATGTCATGTATAACAGTATGTGTTAACATAAAGCTGTTATATTGAGAGGATTCCTTGCATTCACTGGAACAGACGTAACGTCATCATTTATACAGAATGCCTGGACAGGGTGAGAATCGTTTCATAAAGCTACTGAACCCTTGCAAGCGATCTCTCTACCTAGAGGAGTCTATATCTGATAAGAATTTTTAAGTTCTGGAATAGATTACTGTTTTTCGTTACTACAAAGACGTAGACGACTTTACAGTCAATCATGTTCGAAAGTTGCTTCAAAAAGTCGCAGTCTACATAGTCCGTCCCAAAAATGCATTAAGGGAACATTGTCTTCATTGTCTTCATACCAGGCAGGACAAGTTCGGGCTCGTGCATGCGATTAATGGATAACATCCCAGAGCCAGAAGGATGGGAATGGACTATGTATGCTGGAGAGTGGACGCTGGTCTGGTCTTCGCTGCCTTTTATTATGGCAGTCTGCAGATAATTGATTAATTGAATCGGTCTTTTCGAATAAGGCATTTGGAGCACTTTTCGGAAATGACTTTTTTGACGAAAATCGATTCTTTACACCTTGTTGTATGTTCAGATTAAAAATGGCATCTGTACCTAGTTTAGTTTCGAAGATATATTGAGTTGTCAACTACAACGGGCGAGCCCGTCACCACAGGCCGTTTTAACGATTAGTCGTTCTATCGACCTGCAGTGAGCGTAGAAGACTTTGAACAATCCGACGTCTAGCTACGCCACAACCCGTAAGAGACCAACTCCTTACCGCGAGATAGCCAGGAATAATACCCGGCGGCTCGAGACACTCGCGCCCTTACTTCCAATTGTGACCAGATTTCTCCGGTCTCTCGATTGGTTCCGAGTTCGAGGTCGCTTGCGCGGTCCTCTCCCTTACGAAGCGGTGAAACGGTGTATACCGAATCTATCGCGGACCAAGGCGTCCTTTGCCCGGCTCTGAACCGGGATCGGATGGCCAATGGTCATTTCAAGAGCAGTCGCCGTAAGGTACGCAACCACCCCCGCTCTATAGGAAACAATACAGTTTCCAGACTCCCCCGACTTGTTAGTCGGAGTGCACAATCGATTGGCTTGCGCCGCACGGTGCGCAGACTGTCCAGGAGCGCCAGAGGTTTGATTCCCAGGGGAAACTGGTTCGCTGGCCAGAGTCCTACCTAGGTTCGCACCCCGTGCGTGGAGGCCGTCGGATGGGTGTTGACCCGTGAGTGTGACCGACCCTGAACACATGGGTCATCGTGGCCAACTCATTATGGGCCCGTTAGCTCCCGAAGCTCCCGTTAGCTCACGAGTTTCGAAGATATATGGGAGTTAATCTGGTTGTCATTATGAAAACATTTCAAGTTTTATGATCTGCTATGGAACTTCTTTATATTTAAATTATGTTTTGCCAAAGTAAAAAGGAAATATACAGGCTGTTTGAGATATAAAATTCTTTACTGATTCCATCAGACGTCGGAAGTCCGTTATGCTTTATGGAGATTGCTTGGCCATTTTTAAATGAGCACGTTTCAATAGAGACATCTCAGTCATTTTGAAATGGGCATATTTTTCATGTAATAAATAATTAATTACTAAATAATTAAACAATATAAAAATATACACATTGCAAAATTAAACTAAACAATCTATCTTGTTTTTTTATGTTTTTTAAAACAATTTATGGTTAGACTAGATAAATTTAGTTGATTTTTATCTCCTCTGAAAAATTATATTTGCCACAGATGCCCTTTTTGAAATGACCGATTCAATTGTAGTTGCTTCGTATGCCGGACACGTTGCACCTGCTCAAAAGTACAGACGATAAATTTACTTATTTTGATAAGAACTCATAATTGTTGATAATACGACCAATAAACATGACCTAACGATTAAAAATATTTTTTTTATATAAAAAGTTAGACAAATGCTGTCACTGACTTTTTTGTAGGCATTATCAGGCTCTGCAACTTTTCTCTAGAACTCAATCAGCGTTCGTAAGAAACGTTTTCATTCGACCATTTTTTCTCCGACACGTTGCAAGTCCAACTACCACGATAAAGTCTCTTCATTTTTCGGATATAGCCTATGACACTCACAAATAACGTGGCTTTCTATTGGTAAAAGAATTTTCAAAATCGGTTCAGTAGATCCAGAGATTTTTTCCTACAACCTCACAAACTCACAAACTTTACCTCTTTATAATATTAGTATAGATTATATGGAACCACAGAAAATGCGCATACAGAATAATTTATTTATTTTATAATTATTATTTGACGACTTATTTATGTATCAATTTATTTTCCCTATATATGTATTTATTTATGTATGTATTTTAATAATATTAATATTTATGTATGTATGTATATGTATTTAAGAATATTTATTTGTAGGTATATGTATTTAAACATGTGTACTTGTATATGTATGTATGTATAAAATGCAAACCATTCCCTCTCTATCCCTACTCCTTCGGATTGGATAACTTAAATTAATGATGGTTATGGGCCGGCCATGGTGGCCAAAAGCTATATGAAACATAATTTTGTGGCCTGGTTGTGAGAACACGAAAAAGAATTTTAATACAATTATGCCGGATTTTAAGAACCCGGTCCTTAAGCTATCATTTCGCCAAAACGAAATTGGTAAATTATTTCCATATTAATTGTAAATTATATTTATTCTGTTACTGTTTTCCAAAAAAATAAAAACGAGTGAGATTTGTCTTCAGCTTTTGAAAAACCTAGATATGATTCTCAATATTAAAAAATACTATTTACACCAGCGTATGGTCTATTTGCATAGTGCCAAGACAGTTTTTGGAACTTCCATACAAAAATATATAAGAAAAACATGTTTGAAATTACGTAATTTCCAGAAATGTTATGGCTAAACATTATTTCTTTCCTATTTATTTAAGATACTTTTGAGTGATATAAAAAATACCACATTGATCTTAAGTTATTTTATTATTGTAATCTAATTTTCCCTTTATAAAAAAACTATTCATTTGATAATTTATTATGTTATATTTGAAAAGCCAAATCGACTATATTAGACGACGCGCGAAGCCGAAATCGTGATTCGTAATTGGCCACTGCCAACGGTGGGACGTATTCCCTTATCGCCGCGGTATATCGAAAGCGCGCGGGCGCGTGGCATTGCAAAAATATCTAAATTTTTAGTCGCGTCAACTCGGAAAGGAGCCGCTAAATACTAATTGTATAACCCCGAAAAGAAGTAAACGGCCTCACATTGATTGTTACGATCACATATGGAAAAAAGTTAGCAACGCTGCATGTTTTATTAAGAAATAAAGAAATTTTAATCTTTAGTGGCTCTATAAAGTATTGTGTACTAATGTATAAACAACTATGTTAAAAGATTTTGGAAACAATAAACTGTATTTGATTTGAATCTTGAAAACAGCGATCAACTTTATTTAAATTCGTCGACGGTACTTATAAGGACTGATTTCGGTCCATGAAAAGTGGCCGCGGCGGGCGGGACGAGCTTATAAGCGCCCAATTCACTCCCTCTTCAAATACTAGCGATTTTGCAGGGGGTCACTGAAAACTTCGGATTTTCAGCCAGTGCAAGAGGGGAATTTTCCTGATTTTCACCACAGCAGAGTGATTAATAATTATCATTTAAATTGCTTTATTTTACATCGAAGAGCGTTGTTTGCAAATCAAAGATTTCTTCTTTTTCTTGAGGTGCTCTGAAACTCTTTAGCAGGTTTGAGCGACAGTATGAAATAAAAAGAAAAAGACCTCTTTTTAACCGACTTCAAAAAAGGAGGAGGTTATCAATTCAGTTGTATCTTTTTTTAAATGTTTGTTACCTCAGAACTCCGCCATTTATGAACCGATTCGAAAAATCCTTTTTTTATTTGAAAGGATATAATTGCAGATTAATCGCATTTTTATCAAAATCCTATTCTAATGATGGGATCCATGAGGAATTGAGGGAACTCCTCAAATATTATTATATGAAGTTGAAAATGTGCATGTTGATTCAATTCCGATGACTGATTCTACATCTTGCGGTGTCGACTACAACGGGCGAGCCCGTCACCACAGGACGTTTTAACGATTAGTCGTTCTGTCGCCCTGCAGTGAACGTAGAAGACTTTGGACAGTACAATTCTACGTCCAGCTACGTCACAACCCGTGAGAGTCCAACGCCTTACCGCGAGTGAGCCAGGAATAAACCCGGCGGGCTCGAGATACTCGCGCCCTCACTTCCAATTGTGTCCAGATTTCTCCAGTCTCTCGATTGGTTCCGAGTTCGAGGTCGCTTGCGCGGTCCTCTCCCTTACGAAGCGGTGAAACGGAGTGCACCGAATCTTAAGCCTCTGAACCGGGATCGGATGGCCAATGGTCATTTCAAGAGCAGTTGCCGTAAGGTAGATAACTACCCCCGCTCTATAGGAAACAATACAGTTCCCAGACTCCCCCGATTGTTAGTCGGAGAGCAATCGATTGGCTTGCGCCGCTCGGTGCGCAGACCGTCCAGGAGCGCCAGAGGATTGATTCCCAGGGGAGACTGGTTGACCCAGTGTCCTACCCAGGCTCGCACCCCATGCGTGGAGGCCATCGGATGGGTGTTGACCCGTGAGTGTGACCGACCCTGAACAGAATGGGTCTTCGTGGCCAACTCAGCAAGGGCCCATTAGCTCCCTGATTCTACAGCCTGGGTTGGCTCCTGACGAGGGGACTCCTCAACGGTCAACAGTACAAACACGAAATGTTGTATACTCATTCAGTTATGATAGCCCGTTCTAAGTTTTACCATGACATGACAGCTGCACTCAGAGTTGGCTCCTAACGAAGGCACTCCTTAACGGTATTTTATTTTATTTTATTCAGTAAACAGACAGTACAAAAAACATATTTACTTAATCAAAATATAACAAACATAAACCATTTATATGTTTCCACCAATTAAACGGTCATATAGTGCGTTATTCTATATAAAAGAAAAGTTTAAAATATACAAGCATTTTTTAAAGTGAAAAGTGAAATTGTTAGGGTTTTTTTTAAATAAACAGAAAATATTCTGAAAAGTAATTGCTAAGTTACTAAAAAGTCCAAAGTATTAAAAGAGTAAATATAAAGTAAATAGAGCAGGAAAAACAGTAAATAGATTCATAAACATGTATATTAATATGGTAATAAATTAATTTATTATTAAATAGTTAGTAATAAGAAAATAAAATATATAATTATGTAATGGCACATTTTATGAGAACGAAAGAAAGTAAAAAGGAATAAGTTATGTAAATACAAAGAATAAGAGGATAATAACTATTTTCATAATAAACAGATTTCTAAATTAAATTGTAATATATTAATAATTAGATTTTTAAATGTATCTGGGGTTGTGGCAAATATATCAACATCCATAAACACCGAGTTGTAATGATGACAAGCTCTATAAAGAAAAGCATTTTGTGCATAGTTAGAATTGACAATTGGCAGTTGAAAGGAACGCTGAGAGCGAGCTGGTCGAGGGGGCACGAAAAAATTTATCTGCTCCAAGATTTGACTAGCATCAACACGATTATTAATTAGCTTATGCAGACGTCGATCATTCTTCGGCGCTTTTCTAACGACATCATCTTATGAAACCGAAGCGACTCTGTGTACGAAGATGGTTTTACAAAATATAACAAATTTAGACGCTTCGTCATCCGTTTTTGAATTGCCTCAATTCGGGAAATATATGTTTTGTATAGCGGATTCCAGATGACTGACGCGAATTCCAAATGACTTCTCACGTAAGAATTAAATAATATTTTTATGGTATCGGTCGACCTGAAAAGAGTAGATGCTCTAAGGACAAAACCTAACATTTATTAGCTTTCGAAATAACATTATCAATGTGCTCCGCAAATAGCAATTTATTATCTAGGATGATCCCAAAATCTCTCACAGATGTCACTTTTTTAATTTCATTTTTATTGAGTTTTTGAAACAGACGTTAGTTTGTTTTCTGCTAAATGTAATTGAGTTACATTTCTTAACGTTAATGAAAAGGCAATTTTTTGTACAATAATTCACAAGGCGATTAATATCCTCTTGTAAAAGTAAACAGTCGCTTATTGATTTTATTTCCCTGTAGATTTTCGTGGTCGTCCGCGTATATTACCATTTTGGAATGACGCACACTACTCTTTATGTCGTTTATGTACAATAAAAATAGAAGTGGACCTAAGTGAGAGCCTTAGGGTACTCCCGAGGATATAATGGAGAACACCGACCGGTAACCTTGAATAACCACCGCTTGAGTCCTGTTGCGAATATATGAGTATATCCACCTATATAAATCACCCCTGATCCCCAAAGCCCACAATTTTTTAAGAAGGATATCGTGATATATTTTATCAAATGCTTTAGAGAAATCAGTACATACAGCGTCAACTTGCACCCGTTTGTCCATAGACTTAAGTATTGACTCAGAGAAGCTAAGTAAATTAGACTCCACTGATCTCATCTTGAAAAAGCCATTTTGTTCTGGTGCTATGATCGTCCGAACGCCAGAAAATAACTGATCAAAAACAATTTTTTCCATGAGCTTACTGAATATCGGTAACTTAGATATGGGGCGATAGTTTTCGACGTTGTTGCGTGAGCCTTGTTTAAATATCGGGCAAATGTAGGCTTTTTTCCATACTTCAGGGAATATTTAAGAGAGGTTTAAGAGATTTTTGATATAAAAGAGTTATGGGAGAAGCCAAGTTGAAACACAATTAATTACAAATAGTGGGTGTATATCGTCCGAGCCAGCACTTTTATTTCTATCTATGCTACGTAAGTACTTAAATATTGTTGCCGTATCAAAAGTGATGTTATACATATCTACAGTGCACTGATCGGAGTTCATTTGCACTTGATAGTAAACAGCACAGATACGAAATGTTGTATATGCATTACGACAGCCCGTTCTAAGTTTCAACAAGACAGGACTGCGGCACCCAGGGTTGGCTTTCAATGAGGAAACTCCTCAACGGTCAACAGCACAGACACAACATTTTGTATACGCATTCAATTATGATAGCCCGTTCTAAGTATCACCATGGCATGGATGATACACTTATTAAAAAAATGGAGTCGGCTTTTTTTTCTAAAAAAATTGTGTATTATATCAAAGAGAAACTGTTGTCCATAAAGAAGGCCCACAATTTCTCGTAAAAAAATCGAAAATCGATAAATGAATCATTTATTTTGGAAACAACAGAAGTACCAAAAAGTTAATTTTACAGGAGAGTTAAGAAACTCATTTTCCTAAATTATTACAACTTTTGATTTTATATTTTCTAAAGTCTTTTTTTCTGGTAAATATTTACATTACGAAAATGTAATACTCCCATAGAAAAATAATAAAAGAAAAGGCCAGTTATGTTGTTTTCGAAAGAAATGTCTAAACTTAAGAAACTTATTTTGTGGTTTTTGAAATGAATTTCTACAATCGACTATCGGATATTCAAATATTTCTATGTAGAAAAAAAACGATATTTTTTTTTGTTCCATTTTTATAAACTTTTATATTTCTAGGCTAGTTTTAAAGACATTAATATATCGAAACTTCATTTCTAAAACTCATAATAAAGGAGTTGTGGTGTTATTGATATGACTCGACCAGGGGGCATAGTGGTTAGATCGCCTGATCTTATTAAGGTTCCGGGTTCGATTCCCGGCTTGGTTACCATTTTGCGTTGGGATAAAATTAACGTAATTGCATTTGAATTCCGTCGATCGAATGCAATAACAAGACACACACACACACATGTTACAAGCACACATTCATATAAACACTTTGTAGTAGGGTTGGTTGTAAGAGATTGTCGCATGACAATAAACCCGCCTATTGTGAAATGTCACAATAAAAGAGTAGAAACAAACAAAACAAACTCGGAAATTAAAGCGGCATTTGTATCATCAATGACCCGATTTTTATGCTGTTTTAAGGGCTCTCTAGACGATAAACAGTCTCTAGACGATAACACAAATTGTGGTGTTTAAAACTGCATCGCACTTTGTTAAGTCGCTGTCGGTTTATGCGGAGATTGGATTTATTCCTCTTATTGTGATGGTGAAAATCACTATTCACCGGAACTTCTGCTAGATGTTTTGGAGCGTATAATATTTTGGTAGATGTAAGATGAAAATAGAGTCATGATTCCTGAGTCTACGAATAGCGGCTTACAAGAACTTATTTATTTATTTAAGGAAAACCAACAGCCATGTAAAATATTAAATAACAATCAGAATACGAACTGATAGCCAATAACAGGTTCTCATATGTAGAAATAATTTAGAAAACATGGGATTCCAGCAGAAACGCACGTCAGGGCCAAACACTAAAGATTAGTGTATTACGTGATTCACATTTCGTACTCGGAAAAGAGGCAAAAAACACAAAACAGGATCAAGAAATTGAATACAAAGCAATAATAACAAAACAAGAGAAAAAAAAGAATTAAAAGAAGTTGTTACTGAGGATACGTCCCGCTGTTACAACGCTAATGTTAAATAGATCAATATCACAGTCGTCGCAAATAAGTTTATTGAGGTCATTACTCGCACGCCACATAAATGTGTTTTGCATGTAATTAGATGATGCCACAGGTAGCCGAATTGGTTGGTTGTGTCTTAAGGACTTAACGGGGACATTGAAATAGAGATTTGACAGAAGTTCGGGACAATCCAAGAACATTGCATTTTTTTGCAAGGAAGTAAAGTCAGCAATTTCTCTCCGTTTTATCAATGGTAACAGATGGTTTTTTTAAGCTATTGCATAGCTTTTATCGCGGGCCTAGGCCAGCGCGGCGACCGAATGAAGAAATTTCTTAACGAAAATTAATTATTTTAAACTGATAATTACGTCTAAGCGAGTACTGCTTACGATTCGAAAAAAATATATGTTAAACAAGAACATTTTTCTAATATTCTTAGCTTTGAATATTTTAGATTTTGTTTATATTACATAGTGTAATTAATTTGTGAAATTAGGTCTAACCGAACACAAAAACGACTACTACGCAAATACTATCTGGCGTATTATTATGAAACCTGCACCATTTTAAAGATAATTTAAATATCTATCTTTTTATCTACGATTTTTTTCGAATAATCCGTTTTTTTTGCTTTATCGAATAAAAAATTCGTGCTCGGCGCTCTATCGGAAGACGTTTAAATTATTGCGAATCATTTGCTACCGCAGCCGCAAATGATTCAGAATAATTTCAACGTTTTCCGATAGAGCGCAGTTATCTGATATCAGAAAAATAAATAAATAAATAAATAATTATAATTGCATAAGTGGTTAAAAATGCTATGCAATAGCTTTACCGCGGCAGTCCCCGAGCGCCACACGTATTTTTTATATAATTTATCATAGTCGTCCGATCTGTATTTGTCTTTCGTAAGAAAACACAGGTATTTGAATAACCTCCTCTGGATGCCCTCAATGCGATTGGTATATTTAAAGTAGATAGGGTTCCATATTTGCGATGCGTATTCCAAATTGCTTCGTACCAGCGTACAGTAGAGAACTTTGAGAGTTTTAATACATTTAAAGTCTTTGGTATTGCGCTAAGTTGTAGAGACTCTATATAGTCTTTGATTTATATAGTCTCTAAAACTTATTGTAGAGACTCTATATAAACTGCGTACCGCTATTTTCTGTAGGAGAAAATTCTTTTTGAATTTGGTGCCATTCCCCAAAACAGTAGGCCGTACGTTATTATACAGTGGAAATATGCAAAATATCTCGTCCATTTGTGCCTAAATTAATGTAAGTAATTGTTTCGTACAGTTAACTATCAAAAGAATACTATTTGTCAGAGTAAGCAACAGTATGTGGTATTATTCATTATTATATAGATTTATTATTTTTTAAATTGTAATAACAAATAATAAGTAATTTTTTACAAATAATATAAAGTCTTTTAAAAACAATTTGAGTTGCTTAAATATATAAGTAGGTATAAATGAAAAATATATAAACGAATAGTCACTTATAAAATAGTGAAATTAGAATTATTAGGAATATATGGGCTTATTAACTATTTTTTTATAGAGTTGCAGAGCATCTAATTTAGGTTGACCGCTTTAGAGTGTCGTAGCTCTTGTAGGGTGGGCGCTTTTGAGTGGGCACCCGCTCTACGGCGAGGTGTTCCCAGCTGTGCTACGCGGCGCTACGGCTCTACGCTTTGGAATCGTAGGCTTCTACGCCCCTCGCGGCGTCTCTGTCTGCGCGCGGCGGTTAGAGAGGGAGGCGAACAGGCGTAGCTCTACACCGGCGCGCGCAGCCCTCGCCCCTTATGTTTATATTATTTGTATCTCGGCTGTGTATCATGTAAACTGGAACTACCACACGGATGCACAAATACATCTGGCGCGCGGGCGGCTTGGGCGACAAGCAGTGTTGCCATATTTATTCCATTTAATTTATTTTATTCAGGAAAAACTGTGTACAACAGTAAGTACATTTGAGAGTAAAACAATCGTATACTTATAAGATATTTAATTGAAGCCTTATACTCTATACTAATATTATAAAAATGTAATGTTTGTAAGTTTGTATGTAGGGGTAATCTCCGAAACTACTCACCCGATTTCAAAAGTTTTTTCACTATTAGAAAGCTCCATTATCAATAAGTGCTACAGGATAAATTTTATTGTGATAAATATTAGTTTTCGATACAATATCATGATATTTGTAAATCAAGTAATTTAAGCTGTTAACATTCAGTGCAAAATATTTTATCTGTGTAACAGTTTATTAAATGATATAATTAGGAGCAATAAAACCGCACATGCATGCATTTTCGACAAAAAATAATATCTCAAAAATTACAAAGTTTGGCCATTTTTTTTAATGAAGATTCAAAGTCTATTTCAACGCCTATCCAATGGTACCTTTTTGTGCTTGAATAAGGCCAACAAAGTGCTTTTTGAGGCTCAACATCAAAAGTGCACATTTTTTGTGAATTTGGTTGCTTTAGCATTGGTGATGAAAATCTAAATAAGCCATCAAAATAAGAAAAAAATCTTTTTAATAATAAGAAGTGTTGCATTTCCTAGCCCGAATGACAGCTTTTATTCGATTTTTTAATGATTTAACAAGAGTTTTCACAAAATTTTGAGGTATCGCCTCACGTTGCTCTACGATCGCCTGTTACAGCTCCTGGAGTGTCGTTACAACAGCATCTCGGGCTCGAACTTTCTTCTTCAGTTCGTCCAGTAAATGTTCGATTGAGGTCCGGAGGTTTCGAGCTGGCCACTCCATAACGGTCACATACACGTCTAGAAAGTAATGGTACACTATACCAGCCGTATGCGGTCATGAACAACTGGAGCTGTCAACTACAACTGGCGAACCCGTCACCTCAGAAAGTTTTAACGATATTAGATCGTTTTACCTCTAGTGAGGTGAGCGTAGAAGACTTGGGACTAAAACAGTACTCTGTCTAGTTACGCCACTTGCCCGTAGGAAGCCAACGCCTTACCGCGAGACAACCAGGTTAATCACCCAGCGGGCCGACACTCAAGCCCTTACTTCCAGTTGCAACCAGATTACACAGGTCTTTCGACTGGTTACGGGTTCAAAGTCGCTTGCGCGGTCCTCTCCCTTGTGTAGCGGTGATTTGGTGTTTACCGAATCTATCCCAGACCACGGCGTCCTTTACCCGGCTGTTCACCCGGTATCGGATAGGCGAATGGTCGTTTTAAGAGCCGCTGCCACTAAGTTAACAGCCACCCCTGCTTTATAGGAAACAAATCCGTTTCTAGATCCCCCCGGCTATCTGTCGAATTGCACAGTCGGTTGGCTAACGCCGTACGGTGCGCAAAGCGTCTAGAAGTGTCCGAAGTACGATTCCCAGGGGAACTGGCCCCCAGGCACAGAGAGGCACTACCCGGGATCGCACTTCTGCTTAGAGGCTGCCGGATGGGTGAGTTCAGCCTACCCTAACACATAAGTCATAATGGCTCAATTGCACTGGGCCCATTAGCTCCTAAATTCTGCATGAACTGTAACTTCTCGCTAATAAACCACGCAAAAGGTACGACGTGGCCCTCAAGTACTTCCTCAGTGTAGCGTCGAGAAGTCAATCCTCCCGATTGACGGCCAGTATTCGGTCCTGTGATGAACACAAGTTCAGTCTTGGCATCAAGTTCATTGACATGCCTCCCCAGAACATGCACGGTCCACCGCCATAAGAGACATGTTTAGCCATGCAACATTGGGCAAAGCGCTCTCTTATTCGTCTGTAGACTCTTCCACGTCCTTCTTTGCTATTGGAACACATCCTGTAATCAGAAAACAATACTCAAAATATTAAATAAACTAGCTGTTGCCCGCGGCTTCGCTTCGCGTAAACTTTCAAATTGATTTGTTAATTTAATAGGGGTGGCATTTATTTGCCTTTTTAGACGCTACCTTTAGATATATAGTGCAAGACGTCCCCCCCCCCCCCCCCCAGATGCACGCTACCTATATCGTAGACGTACGCGTCTTGTTTCTCGTCCCCCGCGCCGCCTTTCGCTAAACGCTGACCTTGCTGGGCCAGCAGCCACCGCCTGCTAGGTATTTTGGGGTGCTTGCACGCGTTGCTAATTTATTGATATGTGATTGAGGTGAAAAATGCTTACTGTCAAATCGAATGCAGCATATCAATTTTAATCATAGTATAAATTAATAGTTTTAAAAAAAACACTAAAAACACGCTTTTATAAATGCACGTAAAAACACTTAATCGTGATCAAAGTTTATTACAAGACCTTTCTAACAAGTCCAAACACGGCTATGATACGATATTCCATCATGGAATGCCAGTGCCTATCTTCCGGCTTCATCATCAGACTTTGAAACCTAATCGTGGTCAAAGTTCATTCCAAGACTTTTCTAACGAGTCCAAACACAGCTATGATACGATGTTCCATCATGAAGTTCCAGTTCATATCTTCCGACTCAATCATCAGATCAGTTCGACAGTACCATATTATTGTATTGTCATCAGAACTACATACAGCTGCCAATTTTCATGACGCTACGATCCTTGGAAGATGGTTAAATTAGTAACCTTAGATTCCATTACATAGTTACATACAGGTCGACCTAATAAAAGCGTGTTAAAAAGGAATCTGTTCTATAGGTATGGCAAAGGCGTCTGGCACCTGAAGTACCTAACAAAATGGTGGCCCTTTCTTCCTAGACCTGAACATTTGGCAGATAATACTTAACATTATAACGGTAGCATAGGATAGCATCTTGCCAGACGCGTTTAATTCTCGTCATAGTGACAAGCATTAAACGATGCTACGCATGCGAAATGCGCACAGCCATAAACTTCAGTAGAGACTGTCGAGGCTTTAGTTATTATGAACATTAGCGAGATGTTTTTTTTTCGTAGAATTATAGGATCAATTATCCTGTAAAAAAAATCAAGACTGAAGATGAAAGCAATGAGTTTCTATTTTTGTCTAATTGTCTATATCCCGCCAGGCGCCTTCTATGACTTTTTAAAATAGCCAGACCTCTTTCAAATGATAATCTGTGAAAATATCAATTTAAGCTTATATTATGTTTAAAAACAGTAAAAAAAAATAAGGGCGACTTATCCGTAAATCACATTGATTTTTTCCGGTTTTGTAATTGTTGAAACATTCCCGCCGGACTAGCTTCGTTTAAATGTAAATAAGCCAGATTGTTTTTATTGTTAAAATAAGGGCGACTTATCCGTAAATCACGTCGATTTCTACCCGTTTTTGTAACAGTAGAAATATTCCCGCTAGACTAGTTCCGTTCAATTGTAAATAAGCCAGATTGATTTTCTTGTATATTTAATGATCGACCTCAGTGAATGGAAAAAAATAAGATAAAATATTATATCTGGGGTAATAAGTACAATTCGAATTCACCCACCCACCCAACATATTAATCCTCGCCGGACTCGGAATTTATAATAATAATAATAAACTCTTTATTTGCACTTAATTAGTACACAAAAAGGCGAGCATATTGCCACATGGCAATGTCTTACAACTAACCTAAACACAGTGGTACATGCGCGCATTGTGAAAATAAAGATTATTACATAACATACAGACAAGTGGAAGAATTTAAAACTAATAATGCCCGAGGAGAGGAAATTGGGAGAGGAAGAGGAGAGAAAGGGAAGAACTGGTTACTTCTTAGAAAGGTAGTAATCCTTAAGGTGAGTCTTAAACGATGGTAAAGAAGGCGAGTTTCGTATATTTGCTGGGAGATCGTTCCAGAGTCTTGCACCATGGACACAGAAAGAATAGGAATAGAAATCACTATTATGACTCGGAAATTTTAATAAACTGTTAGAGGCTGACCGAAGTACGAGATCGTGGGAACTTAGTGGTTCAAAAAGCTCGTGGAGATAGGATGGTGTTAATTGGGAGAGTACACGATATAGGAGAGCAAGTATAATATGCACTTTAACTGTGCCCTATAGTCGGACACGTGATCATACTTACGTAGACCGAAGATGAATCGTATGCATACATTTTGCAAACGTTCAAGGTTGTTGAGCAGTTCCTCTGATAAATCGAGATAAGCCACATCTGCATAGTCAAGGAAAGGTAAGAGGAGATACTGTGCAAGAGATTTTTTTGTGTCAATAGGAAGAAATATTCTGAGTGTTTGCAGAGGGTGAAAACTAGCAAATATTTTACGACTTACTTCGTCCACGTGTGGTTGCCAATTGGTTGGTTGCCAGTGGTTGGAATTTCTCGATTAGCACCAATAATAGACCAGATTTAATTATTTTAACAAACTTGTAAAATAAGTCTTAAAAATGTTCAACACCTCCCCGACTATTGCATAGGAAATGAAATGTAATAAAATAAAATAGAAATTTTGTTAAGATACATTAACATATAATAAAATAAAACAGAAATATTGTTAATATACATTAAATATCGCCCTCTTCAAAAAGCTTTCGAATCCGCTGTTCGATTCAGCGAATATATCGTTTGACGCATACCTCGTCGTGCATCCTGCTCAAAGGTTTTGTGAATAAGTTCTGCCCGTTACATTGCATTACATTTACATTGTGTCTAATTGGCGGCTAAAAAGCGCTCTTGGACGTGTCAAAATATTTGTGTTAGGTAGTAAGTCTCATTACTACTTTAATCTTTACTTAACATATATACCTACCTATGTTGTCAAGAATTTAGCTAATAGATTGAGAAAAATAAATGCATAGTATCTCAGAAACTTTGGAACCCACTAAAAGTTATTCATCATAAAATCTTACTACATAACAAATTAAAGTCGTAATAATTAAAATAGTTAATAATTCTAATGGCTACCTACTAAAAGCTACTCAACGCAATAATTGAAATATTCAATAACATATTTGAATAATCAAAGCAGAAACCTAACAATTGAAATAGTCAATAATATAATGAATTGCAAAATTTGTAGCCAAGATTTTCAAGACAAGGAATGGACTATGAATTGTGCAATTTGCAAAGACACGATGAACGTACAATGTGCTGGTATAGATGAGGCTACATTTAAAAGGCAGACAAAGCATCGACGCGCGAAAATGAATTGCACGCGATGTATACAAACTAAAAATCAAAGCTCAGACTCGGATGCCAATGAGCCAAGTCTAGCCATGCTGCTGGCCGAAAAAGGAGATTTCAAAAATGAAATGCGTGAAAAAGTCGGATGTATCCAGTCATTACACACTGACATAAAAGAGCTAAAAAGTGATTTTTCTACTTTTAAAGCCTCTCTGAAGTATGTAAACAATAAAGTTGTCGAATTTGAGGAAAAATTGTCATCTCATGAAGACAAGATTAAAAAGATTGATTCTCTCGAGCAGCAAATGTCGGCAATGCAAACCCGACTGAATGCTCTAAAAAACCAATCCGATGAAAGAGATCAATGGTGTAGGTTATCGAATATACAGGTGACAGGCGTACCTGAACATACTAATGAAAATCTGCAATTTGTAATGTTAAAAATCGCTGAACTGGCCAATGTTCAAGTTAAGCCTGAAGACATCGAGTTTTTTCTCTCGTGTCAAACCACATCATCCACAACAAGGGCGACCCAAAATTATTGTCGCAAAGTTGTGTCGACGTTCTACTAAGGACCAGATCATCGCCGGAATACGCTCGCTCGCTGGAATCACTACTGCAGACTTGGGGTTTCCTGGGAGACCAACAAAGATATATATAAACGAACATCTTACAGCGGCAAACAAAGATCTCCTGAGGCAAACAAAACTGAGGGCCAAACAGCAAGGTTTCGAGTACGTGTGGGTTCGTCAGTGCAGAATTTTCGTCAGGCGTGCGGTCAATGCTCCAGTGATCACAATCTCATCGGAGGAAGATCTGAAGAAGATTTTTGCGGTTGCTTCCCAGTCACGTCAGATCCATATGTGAAAGAGATATCTATCGTCTTCTTTCTGGAAAAAAAAATATATTTAATATATCAACCTAATTTAATTTTATACGAGATATGTAAGCATATTATTATTTGTACCACACATCATTGTTTATGCCGTGTATATTCATGTATACTATTTGTTTATGGGTTTGAGAGACATTTCACATTCGTTAATATAATATTAATTTTCAGTCTAGTCTGGTTCCATAACGACATTCGATAATATAACCATTTATTATCAAAATGTGCAGGGACTGCGCACAAAAACGGACGAATTTCGACACAATGTCCTGACGAATGAATACGATATCTTGGCCATCAGCGAAACATGGCTAACAGACGGTTTCTTTAATGCGGAGTTGGTGGATGCAAGGTACGACCTTCACCGATTTGATCGAGACGCCTCTACTGGCGGCGACAGGCTATATGGAGGTGGGGTTTTCCTTGCTGCTCGCCGTTCTTTGTGCACTTTTAGACGCACCGAGTGGACCATAGCTGGAATTGAGTGTATCTGGGTAACAATTCCGGGTAAGGGCATAAAACCACGTACAGATACGCATCTCGCTGTATTATACATTCCTGGCGACGTGCCAGGTAGTCACACACAATCATCTTTGCTTAAAGATTTTGGTGAATTACTTTGTGTTTTACGCGACCAGCTCCCGTTGGACAATTTCATTGTGATGGGTGACTTTAACCTGCCTAAAATAATCTCGTCTCCAACAGTTGATGGCGACCAAGCTATCTCAATACTATCTGACCCAGCTTGCTCTCTAGACACCACTTCTTCAGCCTTTGTCGATGACGTTATGTTCGCAGGTCTAACTCAATATAATGGCATTGCAAACTCCAATGGACGTTTTCTAGATCTAGTCTTGGCAAATATATCACTCGATGTTCTTCACTGTTCGCAACCCTTAAGTCGAGAAATTTGTCATCACCCATCGCTTGCCATTGTCTTAACAGACCAGAAATCTCAGGCACTGAAAGAGCTCCCAAGAGAAGTCCTAATTTATAGTAAGGCAGACTATCATCAAATTAATGAATTTCTCTCCGTAACCAACTGGGACTGCCTGCTTCACAACTGCGATATAAATGATGCAGTCGACAATTTCTATGAAATATTAAAAAAATCTATTGATCTTTACGTTCCGAAAGGCAGAAGTAAGAATTCCTCGTATCCCAAATGGTTTACTGCATCCCTCATTAAACTCATTAAGGAGAAATCAAAATACCACAGAAGTGGCGTCATTATGGCAACCCCCGAGACTACGAATCATTTTCCCTGCTCCGCGCCCGGCAAAAAGCAGTGAGAGATGACTGCTTCCAGAAATATATTAGCCGTTGCGAAACATCTATTAGGGACAACCCGAAGGAAATTTGGTCATATGTCAAAAGTATCCGTCGTCACCACGCGCTACCTCAGCGCATGGTTTACGAGGACTTTAGCATTGATGGAGGCGATGAAATATGCGAAGCCTTCTCTAAGTACTTCGAATCGGTGTTTGACAGGGGAACACAACTAGACGCTGTTCCGGCTCCTGACTCCACTGAAGACTACCCTAGCAGTACAAGTAGTATATCCAAAATTACCATTGACAAGAGACTTATCGGCAAGTATTTAAGCAAGCTAGAAAGAATAAAGGATCTGGAAGTGATGGAATTCCTCCCACCTATATTATAAACTGTGCAAGCCAATTAGCTCATCCACTCGCCTTGTTATTCCGCCGTTCACTGGATGAAGGTACATTTCCCTCTCGTTGGAAAGAAGCCTTCATTGTACCAATACATAAAAGTGGTTTAAATAATAACATATCGCATTATAGGCCCATCTCAATCCTTCCGGTTTTTAGTAGTTTTCGAAAAAAATATATACGATCAGATTTATCCCGCCGTTTCCAATTCTCTTTCCCCATATCAGCACGGCTTCATGAGTAAGCGATCTGTAGTCACGAACCTAAGTCAATTTACTAACGAAATCCTCGATAACATGAACAGTCGGATGCAAACTGATGTTATATATACAGATTTCTCAAAAGCATTTGACAGGGTAAATCATTCTATATTATTACTTAAACTTGAGAAACTCGGTATACACGGTGATTTGTTAAGATGGTTCACGTCTTACATTCATAATCGTCAACAGGCTATCGTCGTAGGGGGCTTTAAATCAGACTTTATTTCGATTCCTTCGGGTGTTCCACAGGGATCACACCTGGGGCCGCTCTTATTCAATATATATATTAACGATATCGGTTCCTGTTTTAAATCATGCCAGTTTATCCTATACGCAGATGACCTTAAAGTCTATTCTGTTATCTCAGGAGAGGCCGACTGTTTACGCCTGCAGGATGATCTGAGCCGTCTTAGCGAATACTGTGTTTTGAACAAGCTCGATCTTAATGTCAAGAAGTGCCATCGAATCTCGTTTACGAGAAACAGAAATAAAATACTTTACGATTACAAAATTGGTTCCGATAACATTAAGGAGACTAACATTGTCAGAGATTTGGGGGTTTTACTCGATTCCAAAATGAAATTCGACCAGCACATTGAAATTATTGTCACCAGAGCATATAAATCGCTAGGTTTTCTATTACGGGCGTCCAAGCCATTTTCCGAGACATCCACCTTGATAGTAATATATGGAGCCTATGTTCGTAGTATACTTGAATTTGCATCCTGTATTTGGTCCCCCCAATACAACTTGTACAAGCAACGAATCGAGCGTATTCAAAAAAATTTTCTAAAACACTTGTGCTTTAGGGAAAATAAATCTGCCGAATCGTACAAGGATAGATTAGCTCTCTTTAAACTCGATAGTCTTGAAGATAGGCGTACAACCTACGATATGATGTTTCTGTACAATGTAATTAACAATATTTTTGACAGTGCGTATCTGCTCGAAAAGGTATCTATTCTGGCTCCTCCTCGTATTACCCGGAAACCGCATCTGTTTTATGTAAAAAGATATAACTCTAATTATACGAAGCATTCCCTAATAAATAGAGCTATGAGAACGTATAATGATAGATTCGCGAACATTGATATTTTTTCATCAGGTAAAAGTCACTTTAAAGAAACGATTAAAAAGTCTTATCAGTCCTTTGACCTCCCTATTTCATCTAATGACTCTTAATCCCTTAAACGGTTTACATGAATAGTTTTTTGTAATATTTTTAAAAATATATTGTTGGTACAAAATAATTAATAATGGTTATAATCTTAAAATTTCATTCTTAAAATTTCATTCTCATTTGTTTTTTGTTCTTTCTCTTTGTCTCTCCGTAAATCACTGTTAAAGAAATGTAAGTATAAATAAGGTATAATAGCGGAGATATGTAATGTACACAAGTATTAACGATTAATAGTGTTAACATATAATTAGTAATAGTTTTATTGTTATATGTTGTATTTGTTATATATAAACGCTGTTTGTTAACCGAATAAAATAAAATAAATAAATAAATAAATAAATAACAAATTAAAGGCGTAATAATTAAAATAGTTAATAATTCTAATGGCTACCTACTAAAAGCTACTCAACGCAATAATTGAAATATTCAATAACATATTTGAATAATCAAAGCAGAAACCTAACAATTGAAATAGTCAATAATTCGAATAGATACTTACTAAAAACTGTACATAGCAACATCCAAAGTAGTAAGAAAAGTGTTAAATAATCAAACTAAAGTTAAATCTTACATTTAAAAATTAAAAGTACAAATATAATTGTCATTCGAATTGGTACAATATTTACAAAGTCATGGCTGTTGCAACTACTCATATGAAATAATGTGGACTGTATTGTGTTTCTAAAAGGGACCGGAGTTGTATTACGCTTCTGTATCTTACAAAGTGTATCTTATGGATGCACTTTGTTTCTAGGTTTGGACGAAACCTCTCTGCACGAAACCGTTCGCTACCTAGTCATACCCGTCACCTTGATCAAAATGGTCATACCCGTCACCCCAGGCTGGTATAACAATATATGATAGTTCTTTCAGTTGTAGAATGAGCGTAGAAGACTTAGACAATGACAATCTACTATCTAGCTCCGCCAACTAGCCTGTGAGAGACCAACCCTTACCGCCCTGTACCGGGTAGTTAACCCAGCGGAACGACCAAGCGTCCTCGCTACCAGCTTTGGCCAGATTTCTTCGGCCTCCCGACTGGTTACGGGTTCGAGGTCGCTTGCGTGATCCTTTTCTACGTAGCGGTGATTCGGTGTCTACCTAATCTATCGCGGACCACGTCATCCTTTGCCCGTATGTTCACCCGGTATCAGGTAGCCGATTGGTCGTTTCAAGAGGGCTGGTACAAGGTAATCAACCGCCCCCGCCATATAAGAAACAAGCCGTTTCCAGACTCCCCCGGGTGTCTGTCGGATTGCACAATCGATTGGCCAATGAAGGGGCAATCATATTATCGGACGCGTCCGCAAGCCGCGGCTTATGGACGCGACTGAACAGTATGCACAGTCGTTTGGGACGCGGCTTGCCAGATCTCTATCGGATGTCCGAAGCCTCAAGGTGACATCCGCGACTGACGTCCGATAATGTGCACGGCTCAATAGAAATTCATTACACACATAACCTTTCAGTCGTGTTTATAAGACGTGGCTTATGGACGCGTCCGATAGTATGATTGCCCCTTCACGCCGGTGCGAAAACCGTTCAAAACCCCCGAAATACGATGCCCACGGGAGCCGGCCCGCAGGCCAGAGTCCTACACGGCTCGCACTCTGCATGGAGGCTGCCAGATGGATTGACCTGTGAGCTCGGCCGACCCTCACAAATGGGTCATAATGGCTCAACTGCACTGGGCCCATTAGCTCCCAACCAATATAACGAACAGGTCATCAAGCCCAAGCTGCGCGGATCCGTTAGCAATGAGTGCGCCACATGGCAACGCCGGCGGGTCCGTGGCCGCCCCCCACCCGGGCGCCTCGGCGCGCGAGAGCGGGACGGCGTTAGGCGGCGCGTCGTCCCGTCGCGCGCGCGTTGTGTTGGTTAAATATTTTGCTTATTTCGAAATGCATTGTTGTGTAAGCGGCGTCGCAGGCGGCCGCTGCTCGGACGCTGTCGTGTTTACGGCGTTCGCCACCCGACCGTTGGACCCCTAACGGCCACGCGCACCCGAACGCTCACCGCTAACCGCTCACAGCGCGCCACCGACAATGCAAGGTTGTTTATCCGCGAAATACTGTGATTTATGGCCAGGTTTAAACGGCGCTGAAAAGCGACACTAATAACGCTCAAGTGCTACCTAACAACACCCTTAAAAATAATAACATTTCCATCGATTCACCCTTTCTAACAAACAGGTAAGTCAATATTTCATCACTTTCATTAAAAACAAAATAAAAAAACCCTTCTACAAAATAAATAAAATAAATAGATATCAAATCTAATACAGAATTTAATTCTGATTCAAACTGTATTTTTATTTTTGAAATCGGATTATAAACAGACTAGATATCATCGAAAAACTAAGCTAACGAGTAAGTCAATGTTTCATCCTTTTCAAGAAAACAACAATAAAAAAACTCTTCTACAAAATAAATAAAGATAATTAGATAGCTATCCGATAAAGAATATAATTCTGTTTCAAGCCATATTTTTATTTTTCAAATCGGATGATTAACAGATGAGATATCATCGAAAAACTAAAAGAGTAGCATTATTTGCTTAACGAGTGGTCATTATTCAATTTTGTTTTTTAAAAAATTAAATCAGCATTTTTCATACGCAAATATGTAATTGTTTCAATTGCCAATTTTATTCTGAATAAAATCATATTTTTAGTTTTTACATAGTATTGCTACAACTTGAGATAACACCCTTAAAAACAATAATATTTCAATCGATTCACTCTTTTAAACAAAAAGGTAAGTCAATATTTCATCCCTTTCTTTAAAAAACAACATAAAAATACTTCTACAAAACAAATTAAATAATTTGATATTGGTCTGATAGAGAATTCAATTCTGTTTTAGAGGACATATTTATGTTTAAAATCAGATGATTAACAAATGACATATCATTGAAAAACGAAACAAAGTCGCGTTATTACTTAACGATCGTTTATTATTTAATTTTGTTTTTTAAAATTAAAATCAGCAAACATATTTAGCCAAATATATACTTGATTTAATAGTCATTTTTATTGTTATTAAAATAATATTTTTAGTTTTCATATATCATCACTATAACTCAATATATCACCCTTAAAAATAAGTATATTTTAATCGATTCACCACTTTAATATTTCATCACTTTCATAAAATACAACAATTAAAAAAAACTTTTCTACAAAACAGATACATATAATAATTATATCTGCAAGAGAATTAAATTCTGTTTTTAATCATATATTTATTTTTTTAATTGGATGATAAACAGATGAGATATCATCAAAAATCTAAGCAAACAGGTAAGTCAGTAATTCATGAAAACAACATTTTAAAACCTCTTGCGTAATTAATTGTAAACTTATTAATTGTAATTGAAGTCGACAAGTAATTTGATATCAATCTAAATTTAGTTCTGTTTCTAACCATATTTTTATATTTTAAATCGGATCATTACCAAATGATATATCATCGAGAAACTAAACGAAGTCACATTATTACTCAAAGAGTCATCATTATGAAATTTAGATTTTTTAAATTCAAATCAGCAATTTTAACAGCCAGTTTCATTCTGAATCCAATAATATTTTTAGTATTTATATACCATCAATAGAACTCGATATATCCACCTAAGAACTTTTCCCTCGAGAACGTTAGCAAACAACGCACGAAATCCGAATTTTCTCGAAAATCCCCTATATTTAGATTTTATGTGCGTAGTCGACAGAAAATTTTATTCTGAATATGAACGTAGTCCTTATTTTTATATGACACTGCTTTTCCTCCAAAATCGAAGTGCTTTGTCTTTAAATATTCTCAGTTATTAAATTTAAACCTTTTCTTATAGTTTTTTTTTACAGAAATTTCTGCTAATTCTAAATACATCATTATTTTTCCATCACAATATCCAAATCAGCGATATTAACATACGAAAGAAGAATCGTTTGATAAACAGGCGATATAACATCGAAAAACTAAAATGAGTCGCTTTTGGATTATTTTATTAATTTATAACCAAATATTTGTAACAGACTGTTTTATTCTGATCTCAAAAATATTTTTAGTTCTTATATCGCAACCCAAATTGCGATATCCGTCTAAGAACTTTCCATATAAAAGTATGTGAAAACAATGCACAAAATCCGTTTTTTTATATATAAAAAAAGGTTAGATATACATAGTTGTAGATAATTTCAATCTGAATATAATCATATTAATTATTTTATATAATTATAACTTTATATAATAATATAACACCGCTTGAACTGGAAATATCGGCCTAAGAACTTTGCTCCCCCCCCCCCCAATCGAGATGTAAATTATAAACCATTTTTAAAAATACTGCCCATCATTCATTTTGAATTCCTATACTCATACAGAATTCTTTCTTACAAACAATTCTTTTTATTCTAATAAGAATAATAAGAATTTAGAATTCTGCCAATTCTAAATATGTTATTAGTTTTTAAATCATATTCAAACTTGACATATGGAGTTAAGAACTTTCATCCAGTTGCTCCTAACGATTTTTTCGACCTCCACAAACACCACATTTACGTAAATCGCTGTATTGCGCTGTATTTATAGCTGTATTTATAGCTGTATTGATATATAACTGTATTACACTGTATTTATAGCTGTATTACGATATCTGTATTACATACATATCTGTTTTAACACAGAATTTTCCACTATATATTTCCAATATTTCCAATATATTATTAGAATCTGAGATATCTTCGTAATATTTACTTCAGTAGGTATCATCCATTTATAGCTTTATTACAATATCTGTATTACATACCAATTAAATACATAGAAGTTATAACACATAATTTTCCACTGATTCTAAATAAGGCGTTACATTTTTCATTATATTATTACAATCTGAAATATCTTAGGAAATCAAGTTTTCTTCAGTAGGTATCTTATATATATAGCTTGTATTACAATATCTGTATTACATACATACATAGCTGTTTTAACACGTAATTTTTCACTGATTCTAAATA
Source organism: Micropterix aruncella (assembly GCA_944548615.1). Lineage (NCBI taxonomy): Eukaryota > Metazoa > Arthropoda > Insecta > Lepidoptera > Micropterigidae > Micropterix > Micropterix aruncella. The sequence goes on from OX155976.1 coordinate 13,652,067, forward strand.
AGTCGTTACATTTTTATTAGTATCTAAGATATCTTCGGAAATCTAGTTTATTTTAGTGTGTAGAGTTGACCGATTCTTATAAGGGCGCGAACGTCACTGAAAAGCACCACGTGGGTCGCTCATCAGCTGTTTACACAGACGCTGTTGTGTATACGGTTCTCTGTTTGCGTTGGTTTCCGTGCGTCGGTAGATGTGTTGGTAAACCCCTTCAAACCAGCCGCAATTTTCCGCCTTTGGGACGTTTACAACGAGAAACGTTATCAGATGTTCGTATTATCAAGGAGAAATTAGTATTAATATCGGAAATGTTATGCGAATAGTTAGATAAAGGTCTAAAGTTTTTATCAATAATCTTCTATGTATTAGAGAATATGTTGTCTATCCATCTCGTAATATAATTAAATACTATGAAATGCAACGTGTAGATGAATGACACTAATAGTTCCAAACATTGATTACTCTTCTCTTATGTTCAATATGGCGGCTTTCGTGGTATAACAGTATGACGGCGCACTATAGACGGCGCTCTATACACGCCTATATGGTATATCATAATAATATAATATCAAACGAATTCTTAAGTCAAAGCTCTTAACATACAGGTTTCAATACGTAATATTTGCGCACATTAAAGTTTATATAGACTAATAGATGGCATACTATCTCTCCACATTATTTTTGTGATGTAATCAGCCCATATAAAAAAAAATCGATATCACTAATAATTGAATGTTTTTATTGTTAATTGGATAATTTATGGGCTAACTTATGGGGTTTATAATTATTAGCTAACTGGGATTAAATAATTATTGGCTAACTTAAGGGGTTTATATTATAAATGAGTCCTTTATGAAATAACCATTGGACGGATTTCTCCATCCTCCAGTCTGGTCACGGATTCGAGGTTGCTTGCACGGTCTCTACCTGATGTTAGCAGTAATACATAAATTGAATTATCGACGATCCGTGGCGCCCGTCAAGATCACTGGGGATCACGGTGGCCATCGGATCGTTTTTAAGTATAGGTGGGATCAATAAGTACCCCCTGCTTCATAGGAAACGTACGTCTCCTGAAACTTCCGGTTATTCGCCGGATCAGGTTTACACAGACCTGTATTCGAACCGCCCAGTTGCGCCTGAAACTGCAGGTTACAGCCGCAGACAGAGTTCACAGCGGCTCTTCCAGGAGGCTAATGCATGGGAGCTGATCCGTGAGTTGGGCCCACTAAGGTAACACATAGAAGGCCCCCAAACTGCATGGAACCATCAATTGGAACCCTGTTGCTAATGGTTCTGTTTTGATAGAGAAGCTCTCCTTAGTGGCCAGAGAGTCCCCCTAATATCGATTCTTGGCACTTGTGAAACAACATAAACCTTGGTACTACCACCGACGTCGGGAGTACTCCCAGGCGACTTGGAATTTCTCGAACACCAGGCCAAGACGTGGCTTCGTCGAGGAAAAGAATTATTTTTAGTAATATTTTTACTGATTTAAAAAAAAATGAATTATTTCTTACATTTATATTTTGATCATTGTGTTGATTATGACATATCCAACTGTAACACTATTGACTATTGACTACTGGCCGTCAGAAAAGTAAATTTACGCGTTACTCAAGAACCTTAGGACCACGTGGAGATAGGGATTAACGTACTGTATTTTTCCCTGCCGGTTTTGAGCGAATGGAAAGACATTTTCTGCATGTTGACCATAATGTTAGACGTCTAATCGGAGGTATTTCCGAACTAGGACTAGAGGGGTGTTAACACAACAGGCGAACCAATTTTAATGACATCAGGTCGTGAAGACTTGTGGGTAAGACAGTGCACAGTCTAGCTATTGCCACTAACCCGTAAGTAACCTACGCCTTATCGCTTTGCATGTGGAAGAGAAACTAACTAGAGTTGTCGACTACAGCGGGCGAGCCCGTCACCTCAGGAACTTTTAACGATTGGTCGTTCTATCTCCCTGGAGTGAGCGCAGAAGACTTGGACAAAACAGTCCACCGTCAAGCTCCGCCACAAACCCGTAAGAGGCCAACGCCTTAACCGCGAGATAGCCAGGAGTGTTACCCAGCGGGCTTACACTCACGCCCTTACTTCCAATTGCAACCAGATTACTCCAGTCTCTCGATTGGTTACGAGTTCGAGGTCGCTTGCGCGGTCCTCTCCCTTACGAAGCGGTGAAACGGTGTATACCGAATCTATCGCGGACCACGGCATCCTTTGCCCGGCTGTTCACCCAGGATCGGGCAGCCGATGGTCGTTTCAAGAACAGTCGTAGTAAGGCCGCAACCACCCCCCTCTATAGGAAACAGTACTGCTTCCAGACTCCCCCGACTGTTCGTCAGAGTGCGCAATCGATTGGCTTATGCCGCACGGTGCGCAGACCGTCCAGGAGCGCCAGAAGTTTGATTCCTAGGGGAAACTAACCCTAAGGCCAGATACCTACCCAGGCTCGCACTTCATGCGTGGAGGCCGTCGGATGGGTGTTGACCCGTGCGTGTAAACAGAATAGGTCTCCGTGGCCAACTCAGCAAGGGCCCATAACTCCTCTAGTCTGGTCCCAGATTCGAAGTCGTTTACGCGGCCTCTACCTGATATTAGCGGAAATTCATTTTGGATATATCGCGGACAGAGACGCCCTTTGGACGTCAATATCACACTAGATCGGGTGGCCAACGGAACATTTTAAAGGTAGCTGACATCAGGTCAACACCCACTTCAGCTGTTTAGGACACGTACGCTTCCGCGATTGGCTAACGCCGCACGATGCACAAACCGCCCAGTATCGCCACAAACCCCCATATTGGAACAACCGATCCTAACTGTCCACTACACAGCCGTGGCAGGGTTCACAGAGTCCTTCCAAGGTTAGTCCCTCTTTGAGGAGGCCAAATTTTGAATTTGTTTTTCACTCTGTCAATTTACGAATTCCGACCTATTTTGCTGCGAGATAATCGTTTTGTATATTGGGTACCTTTGAAGTTGCTGTTCTATAAAGAAAATTTAAGGCCAAAAAATTTGTATGAAAAATATATATTTAATTAATAGAAATATTGACCCCTATTATAGTATATTATTATATGCAAATTTGTCCTTTTAATAGGAGTTTCTTAATTCCTCTACTGTAAAACTCTCGTGGACGGGAACCAATGAATGCTTTGAAGGCGTTTTCACCGGCTCTTCAAAGTAGATTTCTTCCCTAGTAAAAAGTTATCTAAATTCTGAAAAAAACAACTCTATTGGAGCAAGGTTTGCGAAGTACGGTGGGTGACAAAGAGTCACCAGCCGCAACTCCTGCAATTTTTCGACTGTTTGCAGTGAAATCTGTGCTTATACGTTGTCATGCAGAAGCAGTGGCGATGAGCGATTGACCATACTCGACGAGCTTCTCCATCATTGTTTGCAGTTCTTAACAGTACAAATTTACGTTAACTGTATAGCCAGACTGCAAGAACCTGTAATAGAAAACACCGGCACAGGATCTCATATTTGAAAATAATGCAATTTTTCATCTTTACCGTGGTTACACAAACAAAAATATTTGAGCAAAAATTAACGACGGAAAGACAAATAAACAGCTGATTCTTTAAAAAGAATAACATGGCATTGAATTTAAATTTATTTGAATTTGAAATTCAAACTCTAACTCAAGTTATCTAAGTTCAAAGTGGCCATTGAAAAAAATAGCAATTACGTAGGTAAGGGCCCAATATAATAACTATTATTATGCATAAAGGCACTCTATCTCAGTTTACTTATTTTTTAAGATTTTTAGAACGGGTATTTTCCGTGCCGGCCGTGGCGAACAAAAGCTATATGAAGCATAATTTTGTGGCCTGTATGTGAGAACACGAAAAAGAATTTTAACACAATTATGCCGGATTTTAAAAATCCGGTCCTTAACCCTTCAGGCCTCGGCCCCTGAGCCGATTGACGAGTTGATGTCCCAAAAAAAATTAGTAAAAATTAGTAAAAAAATTGAATTATGACACTGTCTCACCGAAACATTAATTACTGCCAAACCACTGTACACATAATTAAAATAAAACATATTAACATAATAAAACATAATAAAATAAAACAAATTAAATTAAAATAAAATTAAAACGGGGCTGTCACACTTCATCGTGTTGTGGCCAATCGGGGCTTGAGGGGTTAAGCTATAATTTCGCCAAAACGAAATTGATATCCATATTAATTGTAAATTATCTTTATTCTGTTACTGTTTTCCAAAAAAATTAAAACGAGCGAGATTTGTCTTCAGTTTTTGAAAAACCTAGAGATGTTTCTCAATATTAAAAAATACTATTTACACCAGCGTATGGTCTATTTGCATAGTACCGAGACAGTTTTTGGAACTTCCATACAATAAATATAAGAAAAAAATGTTTGAAATTACGTAATTTCCAGAAATTTTATGGGCAAACATTATTTTTTTTTCTATTTATTAAAGATACTTTTGAGTGATATAAAAAATAACACAGTGATCTCAAGTTATTTTATTATTGTAATCTAATTTTTACTTTATAAAAAACTATTCATTTGATAATTTATTATATTATAATTGAAAAGCTAAATCGACTATATTAGACGACGCGCGAAGCCGAAATCGTCATTCGTAATTGGCCACTGCCAACGGTGGGACGTATTCCCTTGTCGCCGCGGTATACCTATACATCTTTATGTATATATCGTGGTATTGCAAAAATATCTAATTTTTTAGTCGCGTCAACTCGGAAGGGAGCCTTAACTAAGTTTTTTGTAAAAAAATACATAAATCCTATTATTGAGCTCTAATAATCGACGCCTTAAACAAATCGTTACATACTAATTCAGAAGTTTTTAAAAAAACGTTTCTCAAAGTCAAAATTATTACCTATCCAAAATTTGTGTGGGCTTTAAAAGTGGCACTTCGCGCGCGAGTGCCACTCACTTGTCGCTTTTGAGCACCACGTGGCGTCGCTCATCAGCTGTTATCAATGGAGCTGTTGTGCGTCTGTGTTAGCGTCGACTCGTCCGTGGACCCGTGTTTTGTTGTGTTTGTAGGTACACCACCCTTCACAAATGCAACCCCATTCATTTCGCCGCACAGGCAGAATTTATAGTTCGATTGAAATATCTTGACGGTTTAGAAAAATATTTTTCTTTTTATTTTTCTACGTCGGGGATTTGACATCAGCTACTTTGCGGTATTGCGAATGCGTAATACGTGTGAATGTGAATACGGATATATACAAGGACGTGTCCAGGGGAGTGGACACAGGGGACGCGCCCCTCCCCCAAATTTTTTGAGTAAAATATAAAGTCGACAAGAAATTGAGATTCAGGGAGAATCCGCGGCGTAAGTATCCGTCAGGCACCTATCCAACTTGGGTTGTCGACTACAGCGGGCGAGCCCGTCACCTCAGGAAGTTTTAACGATTAGTCGTTCTATCTCCCTGGAGTGAGCGCAGAAGACTTGAGGACAAAACAGTCCACCGTCTAGCTACGCCACAAGCCCGTAAGAGGCCAACGCCTTAACCGCCAGATAGCCAGGAATGTTACCCAGCGGGCCTACACTCACGCCCTTACTTTCAATTGTGACCAGATTACTCCGGTCTCTCGATTGGTTACGAGTTCGAGGTCGCTTGCGCGGTCCTCTCATAATTATATTTAAAATATTGATATAGCATGGTCATGGAAATAAATATTAAAATAAAATGTCGTAATATGAAGTTTGTAGAACAAATAAATAAATAGTATTAAAATATAAAGTTTAGTGCAATGTATGACAATAATAATATTGCAGACCTTTACTTTAAAATATGACTAATTGCATTTTCCGCCTCATTCCTACCAAGTTGAAGTAAATGTTGTGTAATTTTAGATTTTAATTGGATTGACTTAGTGTGTTGGCATGTTTTTATAGATTCTTTTAGATGGTTATAAATTTTTGGTCCTATAAAGCCAAAGTGTCTTTGGGTTTTCTGTAAAATGTGTTTACAGGTTCTGGCGCTCCTCGTTGAAATTTTATGCTCAGCTTTAACGTGAATATCTTTACTTTTTAGGTAGTTAAGAAATACTGTTTTTGCATATATCTGCCTGATGTCTAATATCTTCAGCTCTGCAAACAAGTCGTTTGAGGGGTACCTTCGGGGTTTCTTGGCAATAACCCGAAGAAGCGCCCTCTGCGCTATCATAAGCGGATTTAGAACAATACGTGTAGACCCTCCCCAACCTAGAATACCGTATGAAATTAGACTATATAATTAAAAAATATTTTATTTTACATTTGATCAAGACTGTGCAGTCGTACTGCGGAGTGACGTCATTCGCTGCTATGAAAGCAAGCTTGAAAATAGGGAGAAAAGAAAAAGGTGGCTGGGTGCAGGGATTGCTAACGTTTTCCAAAATGAAAAACATCCCCTCTCAACAACTACGCACAGGCGAACTGAGGCTGTAGTAGTATTGTTATTTATTGTTGATATTGGGTTTTAAAGCATCAATAACATATCAGAGAAATATCTCATAGTTACAACACAGTATAATAAACAGTAGGTTTACTCTCGAGCTACAGGGCATTGCGGGTGCGAGTTTTTTTTTTTTTTTTTTTTCAATAAATTTATTCATAGAAAAAGATACATTTTTTAAAATATTACAATCTTGCCAAACTGGTAAACAGTTTGTTGGCGAGAAAAACTCTTATTTTTCTAGTCTTACACCTCTAATTTTGTGATACAAAAATACATTATTACAATATAAAAAACAATGCACAGCAGTATTACTGCTGGTCTTACTACAGGCTTAAATTAGGCCAGTATTACTACAAGCTTAAATTATAGAAACGTATAACAAATTTACTTATTACCATTAATTTCACTATAAACATCCAACAGGTAGCTTTTTAATCTCTTTTTAAACATCTGTTTGCTCCCGCTTACACAGTCTTCCTCAGATACAATAGTATTAAAGATTCTTGGACAGAAGGGTTCGTCTTGACGAACGCCTTTGGTTAGGTTAGGTTAGGAACGTTTGCATATCTGCGTGGGCCGAGTAGCAGACATCTGGCGGCCATATCCGAGCCCTTACAACTCGTGACGTATTCGCTTCGATTTCAATTTTGTTCAAATAGAAGCTACTATCTGGTATACTGTGGTTACAATAATAATTTTCATTCCTCATGGTGTATAAAATAATATTAAAAAATACTAGCATTGATTATATATGGTATTAGATTGCGCAGCTCCATAGTACGGTTTGGCAACCCTTTGTGCTTGTGAAATGCAGGTGTCGCTGATAGCATTGACGGCCAAACTAATAGTAATTCAATTGAGCATCTATATTGACATTGATAATGAATGTTTCTTTTATATACAGGACTGATTAATTATAAAAACGCTATAATTCAACCAGTGATAACAATAATAACATTAAATTATTAGCGCCATCGATCGCATTTTTTTATACAGGCTGATTAAATCACAGAAATAATACGGAGAGAGATAGAATGCCATCTATTAGAATCCGACTGATGTGACCCGTCCATCATTGGATGCAAGGCTACCCGCGGCGGAATGTGAGCGATCCAATATTGGATATGAAATCCAATATAAACTATCACACGCAGAAGTGACGGCTGAATTTTTATCCCGCGGTAATTATTACGTATTGCAACCTGTATACAAATTAAAAATAAACATTTTTATGTAAATAATATTAAAATAATAAGAGCTATGATTTAAAAATTACTTTGTTATTGTATTATTATTTTATACCGTATAGGCGTGTTATTAAGTTTACCATCTAGCAGTAGCTAAAATATACGTACTAAAAAAATAGGCGCATCGTGCTCAGCGCTTTTTATAATATTTAAAAAAAAATACATAAAAAAAACGAGAAAAACTATTTTTGTTTTGGTTTTTCCCACATTTTTTACTAAAAGCTGCTTATTTGCTCGTACTGATTCACATCCTTGAAGGATGCCGGTAACTAAAAACTCACCGTGTTTAATCAATGATCCTAGTTATATTGCTCATTTATGGCATCGATATATTATTAGCTAGATATGCCCTCAGATACAAATAAATTGGCTACACATACCCTTTGCTCGTAAATCATGTGACAGAGAGAGCAATAAATTGAACAGTATGCGAGAAAATAGCACGCCAATATTCTTCGCGGCACCGGAAACGGTCGGCTGTCTGCCAGCGGACTGCGATCAAACTGCTACTGGCCGGCTTACAGTAGTAGTTTTGAAGGGATCATTTTCGAGCGCGAAAAGCCCATCAAGAGGATCATATATCGATGATTTACGGGCGAGTGGCGAACTAGACAGTGGACTGTTTTCGTCCCAAGTCTTCTACGCTCACCACACGGGAGACAGAACGATCTAATATCGTTAAAACTTCCTGAGGTGACGGGTTCGCAGGTTGTAGTTAGGGCTCCCTTCCGAGTTGACGCGACTAAAAATTTAGATATTTTTGCAATGCCACGCGCCCGCGCGCTTTCGATATATATATATATATATATATATATATATATATATATATATATATATATATATATATATATATATATATATATATATATATATATATATATATATATATATATATATATATATATATATATATATATATATATATATATATATATATATATATATATATATATATATATATATATATATATATATATATATATATATATATATATATATATATATATAAATATATATATATATATATATAGATATATATATATATATATATATATATATATATATATATATATATATATATATATATATATATATATATAAGATGATTATAAAGTAAATAATTATAAAAGCCACTTACATCGTGACGAAGGATTCCATTAATCCGATCAATGGAATCCTTCGTCACGATGTAAGTGGCTTTTATAATTATTTACTTTATAATCATCTTATTGATCAATTCTAAAAAGAATATATACACAAAACTATCAAATATTTCTATATATATATATATATATATATATATATATATATATATATATATATATATATATATATATATATATATATATATATATATATATATATAGATAATCTTTTTTTAAAGAATTCGTTTAAAGGATGACACTTTGATGAAAAAATAAAAATAATAAAAGAAGGTTTTCCCGGACTGGAGTTTATACTTTAGCCTTAAGTATAAACTTCTCGACCAGAAATTACGATTTATATCTTATTTCATGGGAATGAGCAAATGAAGTATTTTATTTTTATTTTCATTTAATAGCTGGCTGATAGCGAGCCCAGCAATCGTATATCGTCCCTTTAAAGAGTGGATATATTCGAATTTCAAATCGAATTTTCGAAATGTCATTCCGCATTTAAGAGACGATTGATTGTGATTTTTTTCATTGTTTTTGCTTAAATTTGTCTTTAATAAAGACATTTTATTTTGGTTTGCAAAAGGATACGCTTTGTTTTTGAGATGTGGATGAAGGGTGATCGTTCGCTAGCGATAAAGGGATCCCATTAAACCTACAGTGTACCGTCGAAAGTGGTACTCATCCAAGAATACATCTCGTTTAAACAATAAGCATTTCCCAGTCCAGTCCGGGAAAACCTTCCAGCTATGTAAGTGGCTTTTATTATTTTTATTTTTTCATCAAAGTGTCATCCTTTAAACGAATTCTTTAAAAAAAGATTTTATATATATATATATATATATATATATATATATATATATATATATATATATATATATATATATATATATATATATATATATATATATATATATATATATATATATATATATATATATATATATATATATATATATATATATATATATATATATATATATATATATATATTCTTTTTAGAATTGATCAATAAGATGATTATAAAGTAAATAATTATAAAAGCCACTTACATCGTGACGAAGGATTCCCTTTCAGTCGACATAACGTCAACTAGAGCTGTTAAGAGGCCGTGCCGGCCGTGGCGGCCAAAAGCTATATGAAGCATAATTTTGTGGCCTGGTTGTGAGAACACGAAAAAGAATTTTAATACAATTATGCCGGATTTTAAGAACCCGGTCCATAAGCTATAATTTCACCAAAACGAAGTTAGTAAATTATTTCCATAATAATTGTAAATTATCTTTATTCTGTTACTGTTTTCCAAAAAAATAAAAACGAGTGAGATTTGTCTTCAGTTTTTGAAAAACCTAGAGATGATTCTCAATATTAAAAAAAATCTTTTTACACCAGCGTATGGTCTATTTGCATAGTACCAAGACAGTTTTTGGAACTTCCATACAAAAAATATAAGAAAAAAATGTTTGAAATTACGTAATTTCCAGAAATTTTATGGCCAAAAATAATTATTTTTCTATTTATTAAAGGTACTTTTGAGTGATATAAAAAATAACACAATGATCTTGTTATTTTATTATTGTAATCTAATTTTTACTTTATAAAAAACTATTCATTTGATAATTTATTATATTATAATTGAAAAGCCAAATCGACTATATTAGACGACGCGCGAAGCTGAAATCGTCATTCGTAATTGGCCACTGCCAACGGTGGGACGTATTCCCTTGTCGCCGCGGTATACCTCTACATCTTTATATATATATATATATATATATATATATATATATATATATATATATATATATATATATATATATATATATATATATATATATATATATATATATATATATATATATATATATATATATATATATATATATATATATATATATATATATATATATATATATATATATATATATATATATATATATATATATATATATATATATATATATATATATATATATTGAAATATTTGATAGTTTTGTGTATATATTCTTTTTAGAATTGATCAATAAGATGATTATAAAGTAAATAATTATAAAAGCCACTTACATCGTGACGAAGGATTCCCTTGATCGGATTCGGGAATGCTTTAGGTGTTAACGAGAATGATGAATGCCTCTCACTTGCGGAAAGAGGAGTAGGTTTAAGTTGGGCCCATTTTTCAACTAGTAAACGCTCACCCTTCATCCAATTATCTCAAAAATTAAGCTACAATCCTTCTTTATACGTAAACTCACTCAATTTCCTATTATTTCAGGGGAAATAACAAGACAAGACGAGCTACTTGACAGATGGAAGAATTTAAAATTTCGAATTTCGTTTTTTTATTTTCTAAAGGTGCGATATAAAGAAGCTGCGATCAATATTCAGCTGAAAACTTAAAACTAAAAGCGTGACATGCCCTCATATCAATGAAAGGAAGCAGTCAGCTCTTTCCTATTAGTTGGAAAGATTACCTTTAACCTAAATGGATTATTTACAATGAACGAAACATAAAATATGTAAAAATTCAATATTTTGAAATATTTGATAGTTTTGTGTATATATTCTTTTTAGAATTGATCAATAAGATGATTATAAAGTAAATAATTATAAAAGCCACTTACATCGTGACGAAGGATTCCCTTGATCGGATTCGGGAATGCTTTAGGTGTTAACGAGAATGATGAATGCCTCTCACTTGCGGAAAGAGGAGTAGGTTTAAGTTGGGCCCATTTTTCAACTAGTAAACGCTCACCCTTCATCCAATTATCTCAAAAATTAAGCTACAATCCTTCTTTATACGTAAACTCACTCAATTTCCTATTATTTCAGGGGAAATAACAAGACAAGACGAGCTACTTGACAGATGGAAGAATTTAAAATTTCGAATTTCGTTTTTTTATTTTCTAAAGGTGCGATATAAAGAAGCTGCGATCAATATTCAGCTGAAAACTTAAAACTAAAAGCGTGACATGCCCTCATATCAATGAAAGGAAGCAGTCAGCTCTTTCCTATTAGTTGGAAAGATTACCTTTAACCTAAATGGATTATTTACAATGAACGAAACATAAAATATGTAAAAATTCAATATTTTGAAATATTTGATAGTTTTGTGTATATATTCTTTTTAGAATTGATCAATAAGATGATTATAAAGTAAATAATTATAAAAGCCACTTACATCGTGACGAAGGATTCCCTTGATCGGATTCGGGAATGCTTTAGGTGTTAACGAGAATGATGAATGCCTCTCACTTGCGGAAAGAGGAGTAGGTTTAAGTTGGGCCCATTTTTCAACTAGTAAACGCTCACCCTTCATCCAATTATCTCAAAAATTAAGCTACAATCCTTCTTTATACGTAAACTCACTCAATTTCCTATTATTTCAGGGGAAATAACAAGACAAGACGAGCTACTTGACAGATGGAAGAATTTAAAATTTCGAATTTCGTTTTTTTATTTTCTAAAGGTGCGATATAAAGAAGCTGCGATCAATATTCAGCTGAAAACTTAAAACTAAAAGCGTGACATGCCCTCATATCAATGAAAGGAAGCAGTCAGCTATTTCCTATTAGTTGGAAAGATTACCTTTAACCTAAATGGATTATTTACAATGAACGAAACATAAAATATGTAAAAATTCAATATTTTGAAATATTTGATAGTTTTGTGTATATATTCTTTTTAGAATTGATCAATAAGATGATTATAAAGTAAATAATTATAAAAGCCACTTACATCGTGACGAAGGATTCCCTTGATCGGATTCGGGAATGCTTTAGGTGTTAACGAGAATGATGAATGCCTCTCACTTGCGGAAAGAGGAGTAGGTTTAAGTTGGGCCCATTTTTCAACTAGTAAACGCTCACCCTTCATCCAATTATCTCAAAACTTAAGCTACAATCCTTCTTTATACGTAAACTCACTCAATTTCCTATTATTTCAGGGGAAATAACAAGACAAGACGAGCTACTTGACAGATGGAAGAATTTTGACGCTTTTAGTTTTAAGTTTTCAGCTGAATATTGATCGCAGCTTCTTTATATCGCACCTTTAGAAAATAAAAAAACGAAATTCGAAATTTTAAATTCTTCCATCTGTCAAGTAGCTCGTCTTGTCTTGTTATTTCCCCTGAAATAATAGGAAATTGAGTGAGTTTACGTATAAAGAAGGATTGTAGCTTAATTTTTGAGATAATTGGATGAAGGGTGAGCGTTTACTAGTTGAAAAATGGGCCCAACTTAAACCTACTCCTCTTTCCGCAAGTGAGAGGCATTCATCATTCTCGTTAACACCTAAAGCATTCCCGAATCCGATCAAGGGAATCCTTCGTCACGATGTAAGTGGCTTTTATAATTATTTACTTTATAATCATCTTATTGATCAATTCTAAAAAGAATATATACACAAAACTATCAAATATTTCAATATATATATATATATATATATATATATATATATATATATATATATATATATATATATATATATATATATATATATATATATATATATATATATATATATATATATATATATATATATATATATATATATATATATATATATATATATATATATATATATATATATATATATATATATATATATATATATATATATATATATATATATATATATATATATATATATAAAGATGTAGAGGTATACCGCGGCGACAAGGGAATACGTCCCACCGTTGGCAGTGGCCAATTACGAATGACGATTTCAGCTTCGCGCGTCGTCTAATATAGTCGATTTGGCTTTTCAATTATAATATAATAAATTATCAAATGAATAGTTTTTTATAAAGTAAAAATTAGATTACAATAATAAAATAACAAGATCATTGTGTTATTTTTTATATCACTCAAAAGTACCTTTAATAAATAGAAAAATAATTATTTTTGGCCATAAAATTTCTGGAAATTACGTAATTTCAAACATTTTTTTCTTATATTTTTTGTATGGAAGTTCCAAAAACTGTCTTGGTACTATGCAAATAGACCATACGCTGGTGTAAAAAGATTTTTTTTAATATTGAGAATCATCTCTAGGTTTTTCAAAAACTGAAGACAAATCTCACTCGTTTTTATTTTTTTGGAAAACAGTAACAGAATAAAGATAATTTACAATTATTATGGAAATAATTTACTAACTTCGTTTTGGTGAAATTATAGCTTATGGACCGGGTTCTTAAAATCCGGCATAATTGTATTAAAATTCTTTTTCGTGTTCTCACAACCAGGCCACAAAATTATGCTTCATATAGCTTTTGGCCGCCACGGCCGGCACGGCCTCTTAACAGCTCTAGTTGACGTTATGTCGACTGAAACTTGACGTATAGAGCCTGTTTGTTAGTTTAATCGTGATTTTCAATATAATTAGTCACGTTTGAAGAATGAACTGTAGAGTTTTCAAACACGTGTCAGCAGTTAGACGTTATCAATCATTAGTTTAGTAGAAGTGCGGTCAAATTTGATCTAAAGTTATAAAAATCTCAGGTCCAGTTTTTCTTTCGGATAAATTTGACCATTTTTATTACCAAGTTGGCTTGAGATACATGGTGAGTTTAAGATAAAATTTATTTAATAAATATTACTATGTTCAAACAAGGTTTAGCCAGTGCTGGCAGGGCACATATCAATATACCAAGAAGCCTCGAAGGTACTCCTCAAACGACATGTTCGCAGAGCTAACGATATTAGACATCAGGCAAGTATATGCAAAAACAGTCCCTCTTAACTACCTAAAAAGTGAAGATATTCACGTGAAAACTGAGCACAAAATTGCAACGAGGAGCGCCACAACCTGTAAGCACATTCTTAGAAAAACCTTTGCCCATAGACACTTTGGCTTTATAGGGCCCAAAACTTGTAACAATCTAAAAGAACCCAAAAAAAAATGCCGAAATATTAAGTCAATCTAATTTAAATTTAAAATTACACAACAGTTACTTCAACTTGAGAGAAGTGAGGTGGAAAAGATAATAAGTCATATTTTAAAGTAAGGTCTTGGCATTATTATTATTGTCATTACATTTTGTATTTTTATATTATTTATTTATTTGTTCTATAAACTTCATATTACGACATTTTATATTAATGTTTATATTAATGTTTCCATGATCATGCTATATGGATATATTTAAATATAATTATAAGTTTGAATTTGAATTCACTTATCTGTTTTATATTTTATTACATTTTGAATGTTTCATTTTAATACTATGTGCATATGAATACATCATTACCTTAGAGTCTTCCTTAGTACGGGCTAAGGCCTAGTTAGGCAGATTCTGCAATGAATACAATGTACCCAGGATGAAAACATCATTTGGACAAAAACATTACTCTTTCATTACGCCGAGATTTTACAATCTGATCAATATAGAAATAAAAATGAATTTGACATTTAGGGAATTCAAAAATAAAATAAAGAAATGGTTATCGAATCATGACAGGCTAACCATACATTATATGTTAGAAATTATAGTTTTAAAAAAACTTAGGTGCACAAATTATTACCATATTTTTAAACATGTATGTTAAGTAATTAGAAAATATTAATGACTGTTCTTGTATTCATTTTTCTATTCTCACTTATAACTTTATTTATATTATTTAATCGAATTTTATGTTATATTTTATTGCCGATTTTATAATGGAATTGCATTGTATTTATTATATTATCTTTTATTATTTTTTATTATTATTATTATTATTATTTTTGAATACCACATTTTAGGGCAATTTAGTGTTATTAGCTTTTTACTAAAACTTGTACATAATTGATTGTATTATTTGAGTCCTGTCCACCTTAGTACGGGCTAGTCCCAGTTGGGTAACAGAAATAAATAAGCAAAAGGTTAAGGTTTTGCCATCCGGTTCCTATATTTTTTGTAAGCAAATCAATGTTTTATAGTAATCAATTCTTAAATAAATTAATAAATGTTTTCCCGAGAAAAAATAAAAAAAATAAAAAGGAATTTACCGCGTGGTTTATGGCACCCGACGTTTCGTCGATGTTGCAACCGCTGTTGTCAAGGGTAGATAACCCTTCCGTCGTTGTCCAGGGAAACGGTACGTACCCTGGACAACGGTGGTTGCAACATTGCCGAATCGTCGGGTGCCACAAACTTATTTATAATGTCAAACAACCGCGATAGTCATCCATTCCACCATTAAAGGTGTAATTCCTTAATTTTCCTAAATCTTACGCATTACTTTTTGAACTTATAAAACCTGGCCATAAGTTTACAGAAAAAAAAAATATATATATTTGTAACATCAAAATAAATTTTTTAGTTCAGTGTCGTATATAAGTGACGTGAATATTGATATAAAGTGGTAAAACAAAGACTCATTAAGACTGTGAAATTGTGACTGAGGACGAGCGAGGACGAGCCATTGCATCTGGACTACGAGAATCCAAAGGATCAACAATGCTTTATGCAGTAAGACAGGTATTATATTTTTTCTATTCAATTTTTATTGAGTGGGATCGTACAAACTTTTTTTTTTAATTTAAGCAATTCACAAAAATATTACAAATTACAATTAAGAAACATCAAATTAAATACCATTTAACTAAAACACAACAAGAAATTAAACCTTATTAATAAATGATACCTTCTGCATCAGGTGTCGCCCAACTAAGCAAAGCTTGTGCTTGGGCGGACATTCCATAAACATAGGGTCGTTGAATACGGAAAAAAATCCATGTAAATACGTTAAAAAGCAATAATATTTTCTTTAATAAGGAAGTAAATTAAAAAAAAAAAAATAGTTACGTGTTATTTTTATGTAATACACTGCCAAAAGTGAAATAAATAATAACAGTACAGTGAAAATTTCAAAATGACAAATAAAAACCCTTATTAATTACTAAAAATAAGAGGAGGTGAAAATAATCATAGTTATAAAAATAGTCATAAAATAATCACAATGTCAGAAATTCATTAAAGTTAAATGTTAAACATTAAGAATACGTAAAAAAAAAAGAAATAAACGGCCACAAAAAAAACGATATAATGGTAATTAAAAGAATTACATACAGTCATAAAAAGTAATCACAAACATAATTAAATAGTAATAAAAATATTATATAAGGCATATAATAACATATTTAATCAAATATAGAAAATAAAAAATGTAAAGCAGTTATTAAAAAATAAAACAGGGTATACAAGGTATATAAGGTAATACTCTTTTTTTTGCATTACGTTTTTGGCGTAATCGAGATTTAACTCTAAACATCGATTGTATAGGTTATTAGATTGCTCCATGCCGTGCTACGTTTTGGCAGTTAGGATTTTATTATGAAACGCAACTTTTAAGTGGCACTATTACTTTCAAACATTTATTAATCATCTCTTATGTTCAGTAACCCAATAGGTGGATTTCTTAAAGTGAATAAATGATACCTGGTAACGACCATATCTAAAAAACTTTAGTTTTATTAATTTTTTGAAAAATATAAGCATTAATTTAAAAAAGTTTCAAAGCGAATACCTCGATAATGAACTAATTTACAAGTTACACTCAAAAAAGTTGCTCATTGCCGTGAACATTAAGGCTTTAAACTGATTTCGAAAACTTTAAGGCGTGATTACTCCTACAATGTAAGCAGTGCATGTGTTCTACTTTAATGTTATTATTTTGACTGGTTTTATTTTTATTTAAGCAATCCACAAAAACATTACAAATTACAATTGGGAAACATTTATTTATTTATTTTTATTTTTTATTTCTATAATTCAAGTTACAATTTACAAAAAGAAAATCCTTATCCTAACAGAAAAACAGTTTATAATAAGTGTACATATTATACCTAGCTTAGAAAGAAAATTCATCTTTTGATATATCGGTTTACCACCTTACTACATAGGTATGCACCTGTGTTGAGGTGGTACTAACATCGGTAACTTATTTTGAGACGAGAGGGCAAGTCTTATCTAATACGTGAATACAATTGAAAAATTAAAGCTAAAATTAAAAAAAATCAATAAGATTAAACAAACTAAATTGAAATGTATGTGAAATTAAAAATGTAAATTAAAATGAAATACAATTTAAATAAAACATAGCAAGTCAGTCAGATGTCAACACAGCAAGACATTAAACTAATTTTGTTAAATGATGCCCTCTGTCAGATGTCGCCAAACTAAGCGAAGCTTGTGCTTGGGCGGACATTCCATAAACATAGTGCCGTTGAATTTGTAGAGAAAACAACATGTAAATACATACGTTAAAAAACATGTTTTCTTTTTTTTTATAAGTTAATGAAAAAGAAATGTAAATGGTTACGTGTCAATTTTATTTAATACCCTGCTAAAAGTGTTAAAAAACATACAGTACAGAGTTTTCGAAATACTAAATAAAAATCCTTAATAATTACTAAAAATAAGAGGAGGTGAGAGTAGTCATAGTTATAAAAATAGTCATAAAATAATCATAATGACATAAATAGACATAATGATAATTAAGTAATAAATTAATTAGAAATAAAAAATAAATAGACATAATGGTTATTAAAATAAATATTCATAGTCATAAAAAGTAATCATAAACATAATCGAATAGTAATAAATTCAAGTTAATTCTCTAGAGTCGCGCTTAGCCACATTTTTTTATTTAGGCCCTAAATTAATTACAATTAATTAAAACGTGTCAGCGCTCTGAGAGTTACGCTAAATATGCTTTACCATTAACACCCTTATACCACCACTGCGTAAAGACAGTTATTCTGTGCTAGCGCTGCGATTGAATGTTTAGTCGCCCGGTCGCCGGCGCGAGCGGACGTGAAATTTGTGCCTGACGCTTCGTCAACGCTGGATTTTTATTATTCAAACCCTACAAAATTGACCCCGCCTATTTCTTTGCGTGTCCGCACATTTCGGATATTTTTCTGAGGTCTCATGTCGCCTTAACACGCTGTGGTTGCCTCAGTGGTCTGCTAGTAGCCCGGTACTGCTTACCAGACCATGCAGGACACTGACCTTCAAGTTGGGCAGATACTTCGGTTCCAGAAAGGGCCGTCCTAGTAAACTGTGTCTTTTGGCGGCGAGCCCTGGACAGCGACCAACAATGTGTATGCTGTCTTCAGGTTCCTCGCCACATATTCGGCAGTCCTTGCTCTCGGTCAAGCCAAGGTTGAATAGATGAGCTCTAAGGGTCGTGTGTCCGGTGAGGAGATCGATAGTGGTTCTAAGGTTCTTCTAGCTCGTGTCAAGTATGGCCTTGGTTTTCTTTAGGAGTGGTTGCTCCATAGTGGCTTTTGCCTGGCGACATCCTTGGCTCTGTTTCCAGGATGTCCGATGTTCCTGCTCCAAGCAATCCCTGATTAATCTTGTTAGTCATGTATATTTTATATTTATATAATATATATAGGGGCTGAAGACGTTGAAGAGTTTTTCGCCTCATATTCGGTAATCGGGTTGAATAGATGTGCTCTAAGGGTCGTGTGTCCGGTGAGGAGACCGATAGAGGTTCTAAGGTTCTTCATGCTCATGTCAAGTGAGGCCTTGGTTTTCTTTGGAAGTGGTTGCTCCATCATGACTTTTGCCTGGCGACATCCTTGGCTCTGTTTCCAGGATGCCCTGATGAAGTCCCTGATGATTTTCTTACCTATAGCTAAGGAGACACCAACAACTGGCTCCATCGGGCATTCCAAAGCCAAAAGTAAATAAATAAATAAATTTCCTAGTTGGACATAATTCATATATACATCATCACCGTTACCAACTCCTTTTTTTTGTATTTAGCCATGAAATCATTAGTCTAATTAGGTTTTTTAAAACGTTGGTGAAACGATTCTAAGAAACGTTCAGATTTTCCTGTCACAACGCCGTCGCGTATCACAAGGAATTCTTGTTTGGTCTAAACAATATATTGTTTTTGCGAAGCGAAACGTTTTTATTATTGAAAGTAACAATTGGTGAATGCCATTGTTTATTAAAAACATTTCAGAGCCGATTATTATTGCTATTTAAATAAACGAAAACTACCAACGTCCATTAACACTCGTGTCAAACACGGAAAATACAAATTAAATAATTTCATCTTCATTTTAATTAATTTTTATTTATTTGAAGTACAGTGCGAGATATACATTCCTGTAGCATTACACAATATTCCTGTTGGGACCAGTAGCAAAAAAGAAAGGATACTGCAGCATCTTCATCACTACGTCAACGCTGCCTAACGGTAGCCTAACGGTAACGCTGATTAATGCACATATCATGTATTTACTTGATTTTTACACCAAATTCAAGCTACTGCCTTCTTCAACATAGAGGAATTAATTTGCCTGCGTAAAACTTGTCACAATTAGGGGGTGCCAGCATTTTCAGTGAGGTAGCGAGCAAGAAGGACTGTGCGCGCTACTCCGCGCAATAGAAAAGGATGCATTAATTTTTATCCCAAGAGTGCTGTTATAGCCGTGCCCAGCTGATGTGCGCAGCTGATGTGTCTCGCTCGCAGCATAGTAAAATAACATCAGTAGGACATCTTGAGCCCGTTTTCGACATAAGTACCTACGCTTCGCCGAACCACCAGGGCTGCCACAACAAATACACAATTGACAACTTGTGATCCCATTAAAGCAGAAATGCAATAACTTCATAATTATTATGTACGTTTATGTATTTTTGGTTTATAGATCAAGACTCGGCTTCCAAAATTGTACTGTAACAGAATATATGAGTTAGTGCTGACTTTGTGTGACAGCATTCATCACTTGTTGTTGTGTTCAAAATACCTACATTTTAGTAAGTTTAAGTTTAAGTTCAACCCTTCAGGCCTCGCCCCTCAGCCGATTGACAAGTTGCTGTCCCAAAAAAATTTTGTAAAAATTTGTAAAAAAAATTAATTACGACACATTAATTACGGCCAAAACATTAATTACTGCCAAACCACTGCACCCATAAATAAAATGAAACATATTAACATAATAAAACAAATTAAATTTAAATTAAATTAAAACGGGGCCATCACGCTGAATCGTGTTGTGGCCGATATCGGCCAATCGGGGCCTGAGGGGTTAACAAAAACGCATCTCCCTACCTACCTACGCACTTACATACCTATGCACCTACTTACCTAGACACATACTTAACTACGCAAATGAACAATAAACGGTACCTCGTAAATGTAGTTTCGTAAAGTAAATGTAAATACTCGTAGATGTAATTTCTGATAGGTTGGATTACAGCCTGTACAGAAAACATTCCACTTTTGTATACTTAGCTGTCGCGCGACAGCCCTGACTGGCTAGCACCGAGGCGCCCGAGAATCTATGTAGTGATAGCGTACGGACAATGGGCGCTTGTATGAGTGCGAAATCGATGAATACTATGGAGATGTTATACTGTTCTTATTTTACTATGCTCGCAGTGAGCAGTGGCGACTAAACAAAACGGGTCCCTTAAAAAAATAACAAAAGGCCAACGACACATTGTTGTTACACAGAGACTTAGGGACAACACAGTTCACAGTTATGAGAGTTAAGGGGCCCTTGCTGAGTTGGCCACGAAGACCCATTCTGTTCAGGGTTGGTCACACTCACGGGTCAACACCCATCCGACAGCCTCCACGCATAAAGTGCGAGCCTGGGTGGGTAGGACTTAGGGTTAGTTTCCCCTAGGAATCAACCTTCTGGCGCTCCTGGACGGTCTGCGCACCGTGCGGCATAAGCCAATCGATTGCGCACTCTGACTAACAGTCGGGGGAGTCTGGAAGCAGTATTGTTTCCTATAGAGCGGGCGTGGTTGCGGACCTTACGGCGACTGCTCTTGAAACGACCATCGGCTACCCAAACCTGGGTGAACAGCCGGGCAAAGGATGCCGTGATCCGCGATAGATTCGGTATACACCGTTTCACCTCTTCGTAAGGGAGCGGACTGCGCAAGCGACCTCGAACTCGTAACCAATCGAGAGACTGGAGTAATCTGGTCGCAATTGGAGGTAAGGGCGTGAGTGTAAGCCCGCTGGGTAACACTCCTGGCTATCTCGCGGTTAAGGCGTTGGCCTCTTACGGGTTTGTGGCGAAGCTTGACGGTGGACTGTTTTGTGCAAGTCTTCTGCGCTCACTCCAGGGAGATAGAACGACTAATCGTTAAAACTTCCTGAGGTTACGGGCTCGCCCGCTGTAGTCGACAACCTTTGTTCACAGTCTAGCTCCGCCAACATGTCCGAGGTCACTTGCGCGTCGTGAGGTCAGTTGACGTAAGCGGTTATTCAGTTTGAATATTTTGCGGACCTTGACGCCCTTTGCCCGTCACGGTCTCTCGGGATCAGGTGGCCAACTGATCGTTTCAAGGATAGATGGCGTCAGGTCGACAACTACTAATACCTCCGCTGTCATAGGAAACATACATTTCCAGACCCCCCTGGTTATTCGCCGGGAGCCATTTTGGGAGGTAATGGGCCCTGTTGGAGTTGGCCACGAAGACCGATTTGTTCAGGGTCGATCACACTCACGGGTAGACACCCATCCGGCGGCCTCCACGTATAAAGTGCGAGCCCGTGTAGGACTCCAGCCTGCCGGCTTCCCCCAGGAGTCAATTTTCTGCCGCTCCTGGACGGTTTGCGTACGTGCGGCGTCAGCCAATCGATTTTGCATTCCGACTGACAGTTAGGGGAGTCTAGAAACAGTACTGTCTCCTATAGAACTGGGGTAGTTGTTCACCTTACGGCGACTGCTCTTGAAACGACCATCGGCTACCCGATTCCGGGTGAACAGCCGGGCAAAGGATGCCGTGGTACGCGATAGATTCGGTTGACACCGTTGAACCGCTACGTAAGGGAGAGGGCCGCGCAAGCGACCTCAAATCTGCAACCAGCCGGGAGACCGGAGTAATCTGATTGCAACTGAAAGTAAGGGCGTGAGTGTCGGCCCGCTGGTTGATTAACCTGCTTATCTCGCGGTAAGGCGTTGGCATCTCACGGGCGAGTGGCGTAACTAGACGGTGGACTGTTATCGTCCCAAGTCTTTTACGCTCACCCCACGGGAGATAGAACGATTTAATATCGTTAAAACTTTCTGAGGTGACGGGTTTTGAGCTCTAGTTGACTCAAAGAATGCTTAATCGTCTATAAGCACTAAAGGTTAATAGAGAAAATATGCGTCAATGGGGTCGTAACGGAGTTTCTGTAAATTTAATTTTGTTTCAAACGCTACGAAACTCTTTGAAAAAAAGTTGTTTTTTAGAGCAAATAAATTGTGTCTAATAATTATAAATACAATAGTTCACTTTTTGTAACGGCAGTTGGGTTATTTAATTTTTTCAATTATTGTTCTTGTCGTTTAATTTGGTAAAGTACTCAGGCTGAAACCAGATGTATTTTGACCAGATGATTTTCGAAATTCTCGTTCGGTCTCGCCTCGTCTCGATTCTCGTCTGGTGAAAAGATATAGCAATAAAATTTAACGTTTCTATCTATCTATCTAGTTTCTTCTTCCCATATGTCTCAGTTTGCACCCCCAGTTTACCCGCTCCCGCCACCCTCTTAATCCCAGTTTAATCTCTAGGCATTGTCTCCGGTTAGCGAGCGCTGCATCTGCGATTCGCAGATAAAACTTTACGGATTCATAAAACTGTTCGTCACACTTGACAATCGTTAAATTCTTCCCCCTCCCCTCCCTTTCACCACTCATCCACAATTCATTGAGAGAAAACTGCTGAGGCATTGTTTGCGAACATTGGCCAATCTAACGCCTTCCTAATTAGTTTTACAGTTCGATGGATAATTAGAAAGAATTTATTTATTTGTTTATATACATCGCAGAACCGACTTATCTGCCATAGGTGCCTTATAAAAACATAAGACCTGAGAAAAATATCTGAAATGGGCGCACCCGCCAAGAAATTGACGTGGTCACAGCGGTAGGGTTTGATCTGTGAGGGACCACCCCTCACAAGACTCCAGGTTGTTCGGTGTGAGGTGGTGGTATCAACTTAAGAGTCATCTCCGTATTGAAAGGCGGTTTTGATGTGAAGTAGAAGGAATTTATTGATCGAAGGTTTGAATATTGCCAGTTATAACGCTTGCCGAATAGAATAGCTAAGAATCCTCACCTTAACCTCACTCTATCTCTTTAAGTTACTAACTGAGTTTTTTAAGAATAAAGAAACACATTATAAAAAGTTTTCAGATACACATACTAAAAATACGAGAAATAAATTAAACATTTTTATACCATGTATTAAACTAAACACAGCAAGGCAAGACAAAAAATACTCAGGGCCATATTACTTTAACAGGCTACCAGAAAGTTTAAAAACTATTCAAGTGGAAAGCTTATTCAAAAAGTTACTTAAAGAATTCTTATTAGATAAAGCTTTTTGGTCGATAGATGAGTTTGTTAATTTTAAATAATTTTTCAAATTTTTTGGTCATTTTTTTGACAATTTTAAGTAGCATTTTTTTATTATTCTGACTTTTTCTGATTTTAATTTCTTGATTATTTTTATCAATTATTTTAATTTGTGCTTTTAGTAAATAAATCTTAAAAATGATTTGGATGCCCTAAAAGCAATAATGAAGTAACTGTATGTACGTGGTGATAAATTTAAATATTGTAAAAACGAACTAATATACTGTAATTTAAATGTACCTAAATATTAAGTTTCTACAATCTGTTAAAATTTTTTTGGAAATAAATTGAAATTGAAAAAAATTGTACGTTGACGCGAGTGTATAGATGCGCGACTGCGGTTACGAGGATATACGGATGATGATTGTATGTGTGCTCCTAGTATCTTGTACTGGGCACGGCTCGAGTCTGTGGGATTACAGACTGATGCTTCGAGACTCAGGGAGAATGAGGACAGGAAATCAAGGAGCCGGATTCGTTGACCTAACTCGTGAGAGAGAGTGCCGAATATGCCGTCGCAACCTTGGGGGAAGGTGATCACTCGGGGAATGATCATTTGGTTGCTTTTTCGCCGGTTTATATAGGCCGTGAAATGGTGCAATCCAACATATTCCGAGTAAAAGTATTGTTTCATCGTGCTGATTCATAGCTGCACGAGTCAAAATAATAGCTGAATTGTGTCTGTGGATTTCACTGGAAATCGATGCATTGGTTGATCGCATGTAATGGACTTAAGGTCCGTTACAGACCAATAAAAATCCAGCATTGATGAAGCGTCAGGCACAGAGTCGAAGTTCGTACGCGCCGGTGAGCGGGCGGATACTAAACGGTTGAACAAATTGCTTACAAAGTTAAACTACTGCGCAACGACAGGTTTAAGAGTATAAGGGTGTTACCACTATAAGAATGTAAATGGTAAGGCATATTTAGCGTAACCCTCAGAGCTGTCACGTTTTAATTATTTTTAATGAATTTAGGGCCTAAATAAAAAATGTGTCTGAGAGCGATGCTACAGAATTAACCAGTCAATATAACTAAACTAAAATAAAACACGCACATTGTAGGAGTAATCGCACCAACAAGTAATCGCAAAATACAACAACAGGAGTAATCGCACCAACAAGTTTTTGAAATCAGTTAAAATCCTGAATGTCCTACCTTACCTCAACTAACCCCCACAATCCCCCCCCCACCCACACACAAACTTGGGGGGGGGGGGGTAGGGGGGCAACTTGTGAGTGCTTGGTTGGACTGAAAAAAGAACGACCTAATGCATCGGTGAAAAATACATGTGTATTAAACGTAAAGTTTGTAACGTAAAGTTGAGTTTGGTTGTTTCCGTCATATTTTTTTTTCCAGTTGATTCCAAGTGAGATATCCTGGCACTTTGAAGTATAGCAGCGTCTGGAGGATTTCAAAATATTCTGGCACATTTCCAAATAAGATCAATATCGAAATAAATAAATTGAAATATAAATAAAATAGCTACATTTGTTGGATAGATCGCAAAACAACACGAAAGTAGAAAAATGTAATTTTATTTTAATTTAGGCTGCGATGAGTATTTCCGAATTTTGTTTCACGATCTTCCAGATTTTTTTAAAAATTAAATACATTCGATTGGAATATTTCCATCCCGAGAGCATAGCGATCAAAACTATAAAAGTATCCACCAAATACGTATGTCGTTCCTATTAAAAAAAAAGAATTACGGATATCCATCATTCGAATCGTAAGTAGAAAAAAAGCACTTTCAGTTTTTCCCGAATTTTTCGATTTTCCAGACAACTTTTTCAATTTTTCTTTCCGTTATGACCTTATTTGGACTATTACGAACATTTTAAAAAGAAAATACCCAAATCGATTCAGCCTTTTAACCTAATAAATGATTTTAACCAATGAACAGCATTTAATTTTTACCCGACTTCAAAAAAGGAAGAGATTATCTATCCAGTTGTATCATTCTTTTTAATGTTTGTTACCTCAGAACTCTGCCGGTTATGAACCGATTTGAAAAATTCTTTGATTGACCTGATTCTTGACCAGATTGGACCCATTTTTATAAAAATCCTATTCTGATGATGGGATCCATGAGGAATTGAGAGAACTCCTCAAATATTTTCTCCTCCTCAAATACTCCTCAAATACTCCTCAATATTTTTGTAATATTGGAGTCCTGTCCACCCTAGAACGGGCTAGTCCCAGTTGGGTGACAGAAACAAATAAGCAAAAGGTTAAGGTTTTGCCATTCGGTTCCTGTTATTTTTATAAGCTAATCAATGTTTCATAGTAATTAATTCTTAAATAAATAAATAAATAAATAAATTATCATATGAAGTTGAAAATGTACATGTTTATTCAATTCCGATGACAATATATTTTTTTTTATGGTAAGCATGACCTGATCCTACACACTGGGTTGGCTCCCGACGAGGAAACTCCTCAACGGTCAACAGCACAGACACGAAATTTTGTATACTAATTATGTTATGATAGCCCGTTCTAAGTTTTACCATGACATGGCTGCTGCACCCAGGGTTGGCTCCCGACGAGGGAACTCCTCAACGGTCAACAGCACACACACAAAATTTTGTATATGCATTCAATTATGATAGCCCGTTCTAAGTATCACCAAGTATCACCATGCTGCATATCTCTCTTGGCAGTCACAGATTAATGAAGTCAGCAAACGCATATTTGCTGGATTTCATAGTCTTCAGCGGCTGCAGCAAAGATTTTTACCAGTGGAGGTTAAGAAGACCATAGCTCAATCACTGCTATTGCCCATACTAGACTATGCTGATGTCTGCTACCTTGACGTCACTGAAGCCATCATTGACAAATTAGAGCGGTTGCAAAATGTATGCATTAGGTATATCTTCAACGCGAAAAAATTTGATCACGTCTCTGAGTATAGAAGCACACTTCATTGGCTTCGAATACGTGAACGTAGAAACATGCATATTCTTTCCCTTCTTTATAGCATCCTCAACAATCCTACCGCTCCCTCCTACCTAACCGAAAAATTCTATCACTTAGGAAGTCATGGTCTTTCACTCCGTTCCAGTCAGGATAGTAAAATTGCGATTCCAACTCATAATTCTTCTTTTTTTACTTATGCCTTCAACGTTCATGCAGCTAGACTAAGGAACCAGCTCCCGCCAGACATCAGAAACGCACCAGCGGTTTCTACCTTTCAAGTGTCTCTGAAAAATCATTTCATGTCCCTAAATTCCTAGTTATCCTAGGTCTCATCCCATCCTCTCCTATCCTTCGCTCCTTGCGAATTATTCCAAATCCTAATTTTATTTTTAAAAAATGGCATTTTTGTTACTTGATTAATTTTTGTTATGTAATAAGTTTTTCTTCTTTTTTTTTTATTTTTAATTTATCTTTTGGCACCTACATTTTTACACTTCCACGATGGTTGGCTGTAAGAGATTGTATTTTAGGCAATAAGTCCGCCTTTTGTATGTTTTTGTTTAATGTTCAATAAAGAATCTCTATCTATCTATCTATCTATCTATGATGCTGTTATTATAAAACTTTATTGGAGTCGTTTTTTTTTGTTATTTTTTGTTTATTATTTATATAGATAGATCATGATTAAACCGATCGATACATTAAGGATTTAGAAACGCGCCTACCTGATTGAGGTCGGGTCGGAGAGAGAGGAAATCAAATAAGTTAATATTTAAAACATATTTTTAAAAACAAGCTTTTATTATAATTGCTCTGTCCCGAGCCAACCCTGGGTGCAGCAGCCATGTCATAGTGAAACTTAGAAAGGACTATTATAATTGCATGAGTTTTCATTTTGTTTCTGTGCTGTTGACCGCTAAGGAGTGTCCTCTGGGTGCAGCAGCCATGCTATAGTGATATTTAGATGGGCTATCATAATTAAAAACATATACAAAATTGTGTATCTGTGCTGTTGACCGTGAAAGAGTCGATCCTGGGTGTAGAATTACGTCATGCTCACCATAAAAATACATTGTCATCGGAATTGAATCAACATGTAAAAAATAATCATCATAAGATAAAAGGAAATGGTTCTAATTCAGTTTGCAAGATTTTAACTAAACAACCCAACTAACAAACATTGCAAGGTAAATAAAAGCGCACTTAGAACGGGCTATCATAACTGAATGCGTACACAAAATTTTGTTTCTGTGTTGTTGACCGTTGAGGAGTCCCCTCGTCGGGAGCCAACCCTGGGTGCAGCAGTCATGTCATGGTAAAACTTAGAACGGGCTATTATAACTGAATAGGTATACAAAAAAATCGTGTCTATTTGATGCATAAGTTTTAAGGCTAAGGTTCTATGATATTCTATGATGAGGCTAAGATTTCTATGATATATTTTTTAAAAGAATTGTATTATTTATAGTTTTGATTAGTTTTGTTGTTATTAATTATGTTTTTTAAGACATATCCAACTTTATTTGTCATTTCGGATGAATGATTATTACTATTTATTTTGTTTGTAAAATAAGGCAGTTGATAGGAATCCCTACTCTTGGTATAGTCAAAATAATTTTACATTATTATGTGGTAAATTAATTGTTCATTATTAACTAAACAACCTAACTAACAAACATTGCAAGGTAAATAAAAGCTTGTTATAATAGACGTTTTTTTTACAAAAACAAAAAACGGTCTATCATAATTGAATGCGTATACAATTTCGTGTCTGTGCTGTTGACCGTTGAGGAGTTTCCTCGTTGGAAGCCAACCCTGATTGCCGCAGTCCTGTATTGGTGAAACTTAGAACAGGCTGTCGTAATTGAATGCATAACAAAATTTCGTGTCTGTGCTGTTGACCGTTGAGGAGTCCCTCTTCGGGAGCCAACTCTGTGTGCAGCAGCCATGTCATGGTGGCTCTTAGAACGGGCTATCATAACTGAATGCGTATAGAAAATTTTGTTTCTGTGTTGTTGACCGTTGAGGAATCCCCTCGTCGGGAGCTAACACTGGGTTGGCTCCCGACGGTCGAGCTTATCATAAAAGATGGATTGTGATCGGAACTGAACCAACGGGTAAAAATGATTTTGATATAAATGGGACCAATCTGGTAGTACATCATTTCAAATGAAAAATAAATTAATAGTTTTAAAAAAACAATAAAAACATGTTTTATACAGGCACCTATTCTTCAATATTTACACTATTTACACTCAATATTTACAAGTCAATATATAATAGGTTTGTTATAATCCTGAAACCTGATCGTGTTCAAAGTCCATTACGTGACCTTTCTTACAAGTGCAAACACGACTATGATGCGATATTCTATCATGGAATGACAGTGCCTATCTTCCGGCTTCATCATCAGACCTTAAAACCTAATCGGAGTCAAAGTTCATACCAAGACTTTTCTAACAAGTCCAAACACAGCTATGATACGATGTTCCATTATGAAGTTCCAGTTCATATCTTCCGACTCCATCATTAGATCAGTTCGACAGTACCATATTATTGTATTGTCATCAGAACTACATACAGCTGCCAATTTTCATGACGCTGCGATCCTTGGAAGATGGTTAAATTAGTTACCTTAGATTCCATTACATAGTTAGTTACATACAGGTCGAATAATAAAAGCGTGTTAAAAATAATTTTCCAAATCGGTTCATAAATAACGGAGTTCTGATTGAGGAAATCAAAAAAGAGAAAGAAACGACGATAAATAAAGTGAAAATTAGAAAAATAAAATTGTCTATTAGGGTCGTCTAAAACTTGTCTTTGCCGCTTTGATAACCCTTGCGACGGAAGGAAGACCATAACTAGTATGTTCACTCAAATAGGAAAGAAGGAGAAATTAGAGAGCTAAGTTCTGAAGACACATCAGACGTACTGATATGAATAATTAAAAGGAGCTCTGTAACTTAAAACTTCTTACGGGTACAGCTTCTGCATACGAAAACGACTTGCTCAGACAGTTGCAGGAAGCAACCACCGACTTGAATAACAAATTAACTACATATTCATTGGGGAAAACTAAAAAGTTTTTCTTTCGTCTTGAAAGGTGATATTTACGTATTAGGTATCTTCGCCTAAGATGCTCGCTACCGGTTAAATAATGCTTTTTCTAGAGTGCATCTAACGCAGATGAAAAATCGTTTTTTATTTATTTATTAATGTATCCATATTTCGAAATACAAGATACAAGATACTAAAAACTCCTTATCCTAATATAAACATATTTTTCAAAAAGTCTACATATTCTAAACCTTGCTCAGAAAGGACATTCATCTGTATGACATACATGTACTATATAATGGTTTACCATCTCACTAGGAATTAACCTGTGCTAAGGTGATACCTATTAATATCGTTAAATAATTTCTGTCGTGAGGCCAAGTCTCATACCATATGTTACGAAAACAAAATAAAAATAAAAAAAACTACAAGAAAGTTTTAATTAAACATAAAATTAATAAGTTTTAAGCTTTTAAACTACCTCTCTCTTCAAACAACTAGAGCTGTCGACTACAACGAGCGAAACAGTCACCTCAGGAAGTTTTAACGAAATTGATCGTTTTGTCTCCATTGAGGTGACCGCAGAAGACTTAGGACGAAACAGTACACCGTCTAGTTACGCCGCACGCCCGTAAGAGACCAACGCATTACCGCCCACACTCGCGCCTTTACTATCGGTTGCATCCCGATTACTCCGGTCTCCCGACTGGTTGCGGGTTTGAGGTCGCTCGCGCGGTCCTCTCCCTTACGTAGCGGTGAAACGGTGTCTACCGAATCTATCGCGGACTACGGCATTTTTGTCCGGCTGCTCACCCGATTGCCGATTGGTCGTTTGCAACTACCCCCGCTCAATAGGAGACAGTACTGGTTCCAGACTTCCCCGACTGTCAGTAAGAATGGTTCGTTTTCCCTGAGAATCAACCTTCTGGCGCTCCTGGACGGTCTGCGCACCGTGCGGCGTAAGCGCGTCGGGGGAGTCTGGAAGCAGTACTGTTTCCTATAGAGCGGGGGTGGTTGCGGACCTTACGACGACTGCTCTTGAAACGACCATCGGCTATCCGATTCTGGGTAAACAGCCGGGTAAAGAACGCTGTGGTCCGCGATAGATTCGGTATACACCGTTTCACCGCTTCGTAAGGGAGAGGACCGCGCAAGCGACCTCGAACTCGTAACCATTTGGGAGACTGGAGTAATCTGGTCACAATTGGAAGTAAGGGCGTGAGTGTAAGCCTGCCGGGTAACACTCCTGGCTATCTCGCGGTTAAGGCGTTGGCCTCTTACGGGTTTGTGGCGGAGCTAGACGGTGGACTGTTTTGTCCAAGTCTTCTGCGCTCACTCCAGGGAGATAGAACGATTAATCGTTAAAACTTCCTGAGGTGACACATTCAACTATAATAATAAAATAATAATTTAAAAAAAATATTGACCACAACGGGTAATTTGTACCCGACATTTGGGCGGGCTTATTGCCATAAACGGCAATATCCTCCAGCCAACCAGCAGGTAGTAATTACGTTTGTTCGTGGCAGAACATTTTTTTTTAAATTTTCATTGACTTCAAAGAATACATATACATACACATACATACACATACACATACATATATACATACAATACATAAAGTGCATAATAATAAATGATACATAATATTCATATTATACATATACCTACATAATAAAAAAATCAAAAAAATATACATAGGATCAGCTTATATTATTTTGAGAGCAGATATAGCTTCAGCCGGGAGCGAAACGCACTCGAACTAACGGTATCCCGTATATTAGAAGGTTGGTTATTCCATAATCTTGCTGCATATACAGCAAAGGAATAGGCGAAGAAAGCTGTGTGATGCTGAGGTATACATAGAGTATTCGTTGACTGAGACCGTAATGGCAGCCCGTGGGAGGATAAGAATTCGGATTTTAGGTACGACGGAATAAGTGGATTGTTGAGTGTTTTCTGCAATAGGCGGAGGATATGCAGGTCTCTACGTTCGCGTATCTTGAGCCAATTTAGTTTAGTACGGAACTGAAATATGGTCGTATTTTTTGAGACCGTAGACATATCGAACAGAGACATTCTGGAGCCGCTCTAATTTGTCTAGGAGAACTTCGTGGGCATCGAGGTAGCAACTATCTCTTTCTATTCGGTGAACGTATTCACTCATATCCCGCCTTCGCACTCCCGCTCTCTGTTCTATACCTCTGCGTCTGTAAGTTAAACGCTACATCATTTATAGTCTAGAGCTACTTCATAATTTTATTATTATTGGTCTACGTAATATATTGAAAGCTATAATAAAGACCAATAATGTCATGAGAATATAAATAATATAAAATCGGTTTTTTATATAATTTTTTAAATTCAATATATGTAGTTTAATCTGGTATATATTTCTATAGTCTTTAATTGCAGGTTTTCCAATGGTGAATCGATGATTCTTTATTAATATTATTTTAAAATACTTCTTTCTAATCTTCGATATGTTTTCCTTCTCTAGGGTCTGGAGTCATCCTTGAACCTGAGCCAAGGTGGCGGAGCGGCCAAGCAACCACTCATCAACTCCTTCGAGCTGGATCGTTGCTTAGAAAGGTAAATGGTTTAGTTACATCATTGCTGCCTTACTCACGTGGTAGCAAATGGTTTCGTGCAGCTTGGGCCATAAGATCCAATATCGGGTCGGTCCAACTCACGATTCAGCTCCTATTCAGAAGCCTCCACGTGCTGAGGGCTACCCCGGGTAAGACTCTCGCGTCTAAGGCTGGTGGACCGGTATCTACTGGTGGGATTGCATCCCGAAGCTAGTGGTCGGTTTGCGCACCGTTCGGCGGCGCCAATCGATTGTGGAAAATCGGTTGTGTTAAACGTTCCGTGCAGCTTGGGCCTGATGGCCTATCTGTGTTTCCCTGAGACAGTTCAATTCACGGTTCAGCTCCTATCCGGTCACCTCCTCAATAATAGACTAACTTGGACGAGCAGCCGTGAACTCTGCCAGCGGCTGTAACCTACGATCGTGGACAGTTGGGATCGCATGTTCCGATTCAGGAAACACCTCGGGCAGAACTGGGCGGTTTGCAAACCAGGCTGTGTCAGCTACGCTTTCGTAATCTGACGAATAACCGGAAGAGTATGGAGACGTACGTTTCCTAAAGAGCGGGGTGGCTGTTAAACGGGCGTTACATATCCTTAGAAACGATCCGTTGGCCACCCAATACCGAGTGAGATTAATGGGCAAAGGGCGTTACGGATCCGCGATACATTCTATATATGGATTACCGCTAACGTCAGGTACAGGTTCCCAGTGCCTCTCGTTATGGCTCGTCGGCGTAGTTAGACTGCGTAATTTGTTGTCCATCAAGTCTTTACGTTCACTCCATCGCTATAACTTCTTGGGGTGGCGGGTTCGACTTTTGATATTTCTCAAAAATTGTTCAAACATGCCAAGCTGGACTTCTTGGCAAAGAGGCGGAGAATTCCAGTAGAGAGCTGCGTTTACTGCAAAGGTTTTCGTGAGAAGGTTCTAAGAATGGTGTGCTATTGACGTGAGAGGACAGTTATGAATAGAAATCGCAAATATAATAGGGTTAATGTTCGTGGAGAACACGGAAAAGCAGAGTAAAGCTCGGTTGACACGATACAAGGTTTTGCGAAATCGACATTTAGTCCGTTGAAATCAACATTAGCTCCACATAGGTTCACTTAAGGGTTCCCCACACTACTGGAGTTTGATGGAGGAAAGGAAAACTAGGGTCTAGAAGGGTTAGACTTCCTTCGAATACTATCCATAAAAGCCCTATTGTCATCAGGCGTCTGATGTTGTGGATGGTTTAGCGAAATTGACATTTAGTCCGTTAAAATCAACGTTAGCTCCGAATAGATTCACTTTAGGGTTTCCCACACTACACCACATGCTTTAGTTTTAGTTTTAGTGGCTGAAATAATGCATCCTATTTCATTGGAGATCGATGGATGAAAGGAAAGTGGGGGTTTATAAGGGTTAGACTTCCTTCGAATACTATCTATAAAAGCCCCATTGCCATCAGACGTCTGATGTTGTGGATGGTTTAGCGAAATTGACATTTAGGGTTCCCCACCTACACCACATCCTTTAGTTTTAGTTTTAGTTACTGAAATAATGCATCCTATTTTGTTGGAGTTCGATGGAGGAAAGGAAAATGAGGGTATAGAAGGTTTAGACTTCCTTCGAATAGTATCCATGAAACCCTATTGTCATCAGGCGTCTGATGTTAAGGATGGTTTAGCGAAATTGACTATTAGGCCGTTAACATCAACGATAGGTCCAAATAGGTTCAAATTTGGGTTCCCCTCACTAAGGAATTTAAGGAAGGGCATAAGGTGTCTTTGGGATTGTAATTAGTAAAATTCCTATGTATGTAGGATTTTCAGGCCCTACTAAGGAATCTGGCCTTGTCGAGGTCACGGCCCAGCTCAGGTAGCGGCGTGAGCCGCGACTACCTTTTAAGTCTATAGATGGCAGACCCTGCGGCCTCTGGGAGGGGTGGGGGGTACAACCCGCGTAACAACAGAACATCACCCAGCATTCGAAGCTGCCACAGCTGGTCGATGCGGGTTCACCCCTGCCCCGGGATTCTGAAGTTGCGATACGATACGTCAACGCGACACGACATTAAATTCGATATCGCCCTCGATCCGAGGACTTGACTGATTCTTTTTCAGAATCGTCAGCTAATCACGGAACTCGATATTTCCCACGTGATACCCACTCCGATATCGTGTTCTGATTGGCCGGGGTCGACCGTCGAGCAGTGAGCGGCGTATGGTCAATTCGGGCCGGGCTCTTAGCGTGCTTAGCGCTTTGAGCTAAGGTCAATTCGGACCGCGTCCTTTATTTATTAAATCTAATATCCTTATTTGTCGTCGCTATATTCAAATTTAAATCGCCTTGAATGGGAATAGTCGGTAATTATTGCTGAATGGGGATTTTTACTGCCATTTCCTAGCTATCTCCTAGAGCAACGATATGCAGACGACACCCCATGTGATGTCGTCTTTCCTAATCTTCTGATCGCTTCCAAAATTGTACATATCGCCGAGTGACGACAATCGTGTATCGTACAATCGCTTCAGAATCCGGGGGCAGGTCTTCCTTATCGTATTTGCTGTGAGAGAACTGAAGGCACCTTACTCAACGGTGTAACTACGTAACTATGGACCTTAATGTATTCTCGAGGAGATTCCTTATGGTATTCGTTTGTTGTCAGGTGGGGTAGTGGCGGTTCGTCCAGCGGCGGTGGCAGCGGCGGCGGTAGCGGCAGCGGTAGCGGTTCGCGTCGGCGCCGCGCTTCGCCCGACCGCCGGCCGCCCAGCCCGCAGCCGCCGCGGTCGCAGCATCAGCACCGCGACCGCGACCGCCACGATGACCAGCCGCTCAGCCTCGCCAGGGTAAGTTCCCCAATCGACCGCATTTTCAGATCCAGGACAGCGCGGTGTGCCCCTGCGAGGCAGGACGTTCTGCACCTTCTGATATAGCGAACAGTTTGGTGCAACTTGGACAATAATATCAACTGTGTTTCTGGGTCGGTCCAACTTACGATTCAGTAGCCTCCTCGTGTGGAAGACTATCCCAGGCCTCACGGCTGGTGGATCTGTTTCCTTGGGGGACTGCCTCGGGACGGTTTGCACACCGTGCGGCGACAGCCAATCGATATGTGCACTCTGACTCATTACTGAAGGAGTGTGGAGACTATGAGACTGAATATGCGGCAGGTAAACGTTGCGGAAACGACTTGGGACCCGTAACCAAACCAGTTGGGAGGTTGGAGGGGTATTTATAGTTATTTCCAGACGGAGATATCCTTCCGAAACTAATAGTCAGGGGGCGAGGCTGCCTGCTGTGTACCTTTCCCTGTGCCTCGCCGTAAGGCATTGGCCTCTGGCGGGCATGTTCGCTTAGCTAGACAGTAGATTTGTATTGTCTCTAAGTCATCGACGCTCAACTCACGGGAGAGATCACCATCGTTAAAACTTCCTGAGGTTCACCCGTCGTATTTGACATCCCAAGTTGCACCTTCTGATCTCCTGCGTGATCTTTGGACACGACCGGTCCCAGCTCGAGATGTGACTAATATGCCATCAATTGCAACTTCAGGCTCTATTGTGTTAAATTAGCACGCACATTCAGAGAGCACAGCAGAAGCATCTAGCCTGTTCCTGTGCCGATCCTGCTGTATACCAACTGCCTCGTAGGACCTAATTCTGCGGTTTTTCGCGGAGATGTCCTTTGCCGTTAGTAGGGGGAATCACGGCTTTTCCGGGCGAGCTACTCGCATCTAAACCAACCTGTCCACCACCAGACCTCATCAAAGCGAACCACGTTTTGGTAAATCACCACTTGTCACCAGTAGGTACTGTTGGGTCATTAGTTTATCAGGGAGGGCAACTCGCTGATGAAGTGGTGGTTGGTGGCTTGTTTTGCACTAACGTGCAACTGTGGTTGAGAAACAAGCCATCAATAGCTTCCCACTAATGCACCGGGGAAGCCAATGCGCCCAGTGCAGCTGGGCTACTATGACCATTGTGTTAGAGTCGTCCACGACTGGGCTTACCATCCGCAATCAGAGCTTACAAAGTCCTCTCCAGGCTAGTCCCTCTTCGAGGAGGCTACCGGATGGGAGTTGAACCGACCTAAGATAACAAACAGGTCATCGGGCCCAAGCTACACACAACGATTAGGTGCCACCGTGGATTCAAAAGAGTTAGAGTTGTCAACTACAACGGTGGAACCCGTCTCCTTAGGAAGTTTTAACGATGGTGATCGTAAGATGTGAGGTGAGGTGAGCGGATATGACTTAGGGACAACAAGAGTTGTAAACTACAGCGGGCGAGCCCGTCACCTCAGGAAGTTTTAACGATTAGTCGTTCTGTCTCCCTGAAGTGAGCGCAGAAGACTTGGACAAAAACAGTCCACCATCAAGCTCCACCACAAGCCCGTAAGAGGCCAACGCTTTAACCGCGAGATAGCTAGGAATGCTACCCAGCGGGCTTACACTCACGCCCTTACTTCCAATTGCGACCAGATTACTCCAGTCTCTCGATTGGTTAAGAGTTCGAGGTCGCTTGCGCGGTCCTCTCGCTTACGAAGCGGTGAAACGGTATTTACCGAATCTATCTCGGACCACGGCATCCTTTGCCCGGCTGGTCACCCAGGATCGGGTAGCCGATGATAGTTTCAAGAGCAGTCGCCGTAAGGTCCGCAACCACCCCTGCTCTATAGGGAACAGTACTGCTTCCAGACTCCCTCGACTGTTAGTCAGAGTGCGCAATCGATTGGCAATGCCGCACGGAGCGCAGACCGTCCATTGCAGGAGCGCCAGAAGATTGATTCCTAGGGGAAACTAACCATAAGGCCAGAGTCCTACCCAGGCTCGCACTTCATGCGTGGAGGCCGTCGGATGGATGTTGACCCGTGAGTGTGACCAACCCTGAACAGAATGGGTCTTCGTGGCCAATTCAGCAAGGGCCCATTAACTCCCTGTGGATTCAACAGTCTAGAACACCTTACCTCATTGTCTGTGTCGTTCCATTCAGGCATCAGCTCCGACTTCGCCGTCCGGCCAATCCGGAGCGGTGGCGCCCGCATCCGGCGGCTCCCCGCGCGCCGCGACGCCGCACTCGCCGCGCGCCACGGCCACTCCCCGCTCCAACAGCCCTCCGCCGACCAGGACCTCCCCGATGGCCCCGGCGCCGGAACTGCTGGTCCAGCAGCTGCTCGACCAGAGGCTACTGGCTCCGTCGCAGCTGCAGGCGCTTATGAAGCAGCGTCTGTTCCAGCAGCATCATATGCACAAACAGGTTGGTAAAGGGTGCGGCATCTTGTGGTTCGTGTTTGCACCACTCACATCTGAGTCTGAGAGAAATTCAGTTTTAAATTTCCGGCGAACCAAGTGAGACGATATAGGCTTGATCAACTTTGGGAAATCTTGAAAACCTATTTTCAGATGGCGTAGTTTTTACCAAAAATTCATCTTTTCCTACAACTAGGGTTGTCGACTGCAGCGGGCGAGCCCGTCACCTCAGGAAGTTTTAACGATTAGTCGTTATATCTCCCTGGAGTGAGCGCAGAAGACTTGAGGACAAAACAGTCCACCGTTTGGTTACGCCACAAGCACTTAAGAGGCCAACGCCTTAACCGCGAGATAGCCAGGAGTGTTACCTGGCAGGCCTACACTCACGCCCTTACTTCCAATTGTGACCAGATTACTCCGGTCTCTCGATTGGCTACGAGATCGAGGTCGCTTGCGCGGTCCTCTCCCTTACGAAGCGGTGAAACGGTGTTTACCGAATCTATCGCGGACCACAGCGTCCTTTGCCCGGCTGTTCACCCAGGATCGGGTAGCCGATGTTCGTTTCAAGAGCAGTCGCCGTAAGGTCCGCAACCACCCCCGCTCTATAGGAAACAGTACTGCTTCCAGACTCCCCCGACTGTTAGTCAGAGTGCACAGTCGATTGGCTTATGCCGCACGGTGCGCAGCCGTCCAGGAGCGCCAGAAGGTTGATTCCCAGGGGAAACTAACCATAAGGCCAGAGTCCTACCCAGGCTCAAACTTCATGCGTGGAGGCCGTCGGATAGGTGTTGACCCGTGAGTGTGACCAACCCTGAACAGAATGGGTCTTCGTGGCCAACTCAGCAAGGGCCCATTAACTCCCTACACTTAATCTTTTCCTACAAAGCTTATTTTTACCTCGGAGGTTATGTAAACAAATAAAATAGCCATATTTCGGGCACAGAAAATCTACAAGTGACAATTGAAAAGCCAATGCACCCACAACGAGTGGGTGCATTGGCTAAAACCAACGCACCCACACCCGCATGGGGCGGAATATGGTCCAAAGGCCATTTTTCTTTGAACATGAGCGACCCTAACAGTCAATGGCGACCGCTAACGTGCCGTGTGTTAATTGACTTTTTAACCGACTTCAAAATAAATGATCTTAAATCGTGGTCAAAGTTCATTACAAGACCTTTCTAACAAGTCCAAACACGGCTATGATACGATATTCCATCATGGAATGCCATTGCCTATCTTCCGGCTTCATCATCAGACCTTGAAACCTAATCGTGTTCAAAGTTCATTCCTAGACTTTTCTAACAAATCCAAACACAGCTATGATACGATGTTCCATCATGAAGTTCCAGATCATATCTTCCGACTCTATCATCAGATCAGTTCGACAGTACCATATTATTGTATTGTCATCAGAACTACATACAGCTGCCAATTTTCATGACGCTACGATCCTTGGAAGATGGTTAAATTAGTTACCTTAGATTCCATTACATAGTTACATAGAGGTCGACCTAATAAAAGCGTGTTAAAAAGGAGGAGGTTATTCATTCGGTTGTATCTTTTTTATGTTTGTTACCTCAGAACTCCGTCATTTATGAACCGATTTGGAAATTCTTTATTTATTTGAAAGGATATACTTCCAGATAGGTCCCATTTTTATCAAAATCCTGTTCTGATGATGGGATCTACGAGGAATTGAAGGAACTTCTCAAATATTATCATATGAAAATTAAAATGTACATGTTTGTTCAGTTTCAATGACAATCCATTTTATATGGTAAGCATGACCTGATTTAACACCCAGGGTTGGCTTTCGACGAGGGGACTCCTCAACGGTCAACAGCACAGACACGAAATTTTGTTTATACATTTAATTATGATAGTCTGTTCTAAGTTTCACCATGACATGGCTGTCACACTTATCAAAAAGATGTAGTCTTTTTTTTTATTATTTCGTATTAAATATTCCCTACCATTAAAGAGGAAGACTTGCAGGAAGACACAGCCAACGCTGCAATCTACGTTTTGCGCCCTATCTTTGATTCTGTTTTCAATTTACTTAAAGTTCCTGCATCCGTTATAATAGGGCCAGGACATATAAGAGTGTGCTGCTTAGCTGGAAAACTCAAGGAACACACGTAATAGGTCGGCATTAATTTGGACAAGTGACCGTGACCCCCGATCAAGTGTGTGGTGTAGTATGAGACTCACAGAGTCACCATTTCGCATTCTTGTCGCAGTCACAGGAAAAAAAAACAAAGGGTTAAGCTCTCCTGTTCCACTCTGATGTTTTCATGATGCATTATCCATCATTGTCATCATTATCATCGTCGTCATCACGTTAGCGCAGGCCCGACTTACACACAAAGCTGACTCAAATCCTCTTGCCTTTACCTGACAAAAAACGAAAAAAAAATGATTTTGAAAACAAAATTTCTCCACGTTTTAGAACTTATGAAACCAGAATAACGAAAAAATATGTGTGTACTCTTTACATTTTATTTAATAATTTTATTTCATCGCGAAATACGAGTAATAGGTATAGGTCATAATATTAGATCAATTAACATGTACCTGATTTTAAAAAACCACAAATTTTGCAAACGGGGATATTATTCTGTTAGACCCGCTTTTAGGACAGCCCACTTCGGCAATAGCATTTCTTAATTCTGTAGAAATAATAAAATATAATATATACAAAATCTAAAGTCTAAAGAATTGATAACGAGGCAAGAATAGAAACTAAAAAAGACGACTTTTAAATATTTACTCCTGTCTCCAGATCGATAAAGACATCCTCTGCATCATCCTCGCGGAGAGGATTTGGCGAACGCAGGCGACCATAACAGCGTTTCTCACTTCTGGGTTGTTCAAATTCGTATCATGGTGTAAACACGGTGTGGCGGTTTTCATTTGCCTAACACGTGTCGTTTCATTTCCATTTTGGAGCCGAGTATTAGGCTGTATACATACATACCGCTTCTAGCCAGTACTGAGAAGCCAGTCTAAATTCCCCAAGTTGAGTTTACGTGGGATTTAATCCCTCCTTCCCGGTAATGACTCTACCATGAGATATGGTGAGAAGCGAATGTTAATTTCCCAAGTTGGGTTTTGGTGGGATTTAATCCCCCCTCCATGGGAATAACCCTATCCTTGAGATATGATGAGAAGCCAACCTTAATTCTTAAGTTGGGTTTTGGTGGGACTTAATACCTCCTCCATGCGAATGACTATATCCATGAGATATGAGGAGAGCCTAAATTAAATTCCCAAGTTTGGTTTCGATGGAATTTGATCCATCCTCCATGGAATTACTCTATCCGTGAGATATGGCCAAAAGCCAGGGATCCCATTAAACCTACAGTGTACCGTCGAAAGTGGTACTCATTCAAAAATACATCTCGTTTAAACAATAAGCATTTCCCAGTCCAGTCCGGGAAAACCTTCCAGCTATGTAAGTGGCTTTTATTATTTTTATTTTTTCATCAAAGTGTCATCCTTTAAACGAATTCTTTAAAAAAATATTTTACAAAAAACCAATCAAATATTAACAATATTATACAATTTTATCTTATGTTTTGAACTCTTGTAAATATCATATAGCCCTAAGTATAAACTTCTCGACCAGAAATTACGATTTGTATCTTATTTCATGGGAACGAGCAAATGAAGTATTTTATTTTTATTTTCATTTAATAGCTGGCTGATAGCGAGCCCAGCAATCGTATATCGTCCTTTTAAAGAGTGGATATATTCGAATTTCAAATCGAATTTTCGAAATGTCATTCCGCTTCTTAAGAGTCGATTGATTGTGATTTTTTTCATTGTTTTTGCTTAAATTTGTCTTTAATAAAGACATTTTATTTTGGTTTGCAAAAGGATACGCTTTGTTTTTGAGATGTGGATGAAGGGCGGTCGTTCGCTAGCGATAAAGGGATCCCATTAAACCTACAGTGTACCGTCGAAAGTGGTACTCATCCAAAAATACATCTCGTTTAAACAATAAGCATTTCCCAGTCCAGTCCGGGAAAACCTTCCAGCTATGTAAGTGGCTTTTATTATTTTTATTTTTTCATCAGAGTCATCCTTTAAACGAATTCTTTAAAAAAAGATTTTACAAAAAACCAATCAAATATATATATATATATATATATATATATATATATATATATATATATATATATATATATATATATATATATATATATATATATATATATATATATATATATATATATATATATATATATATATATATATATATATATATATATATATATATATATATATATATATTTTATTTTTTTATTCTCAAACCAGTTGATAGGAATTCCTACACTTGGTTATGTCAAAAACTAACAAAAATAACAAGTATAATATTTAAATATATACCTATATAAGGTATGAACGTCGGTATTGCGAGGTATGAACGTTGAACATCCAAGCGCAGATTTTCAAGGTTATATAGAGGAAACAACATTTTCCAATGTTTTCAATCAAAGTTCTTACATAATTTCGTAGAATTTTCATGTGACAATAGTACTAAATAATCAAACAAATATT
The DNA here is from genome assembly GCA_944548615.1 of Micropterix aruncella. Lineage (NCBI taxonomy): Eukaryota > Metazoa > Arthropoda > Insecta > Lepidoptera > Micropterigidae > Micropterix > Micropterix aruncella. The sequence continues at coordinate 13,694,672 of OX155976.1, forward strand.
GGATAATTTCACAAATTATCATACGGGAAGATATTTAAAAAAACACACAAATACAAACAAATCAGTAATAATAATAAAAGTCAATAGCCAATAGTTAGAAGGAAAAAAACCAAATTGTAAAATAGTCAATAATAGAAAGAATAAGGTATAATAATAGTCAAGTAGGTCAATAGAGCTGCGAAAAATTGATATTGTCGAAATCCTCAATGCTATAAATGGGGTTTTTAGTCAAAATACCCTGTACCTTTTTCTTAAAGTGAACCTCCCCAAGGCCTTTGATGTGTAATGGAAGTTTGTTGTAGAATAAGTAAGACTGGCAGAGAAAGCTATTCTGAACCCTACTCAGTCGTACCTTAAAATGACGCAAGTCCTCTTTATTTCGCGTATTATCATTGAGATATTATGAGAATCTAACATTGATTTCTTAAGTTTTGGTGGGACTTAATCTCTCCTCCAGACGAATGACTATAGCCATGAGATACGATGAAAATTGAAGCTGTGATTTCTGATTATGTTAATACAGCACCAGCTGAACTCGGAACTGAGCAAAAGGCAGATGGAGCAGACCGCGCAGAGGCTACAGGATCAGCTGCAGCTCAACATCCTGCAACAACAAGGCCACGTTTTAGGAGGCCAAGATCAAGCCACCACGGGTAAGCAGTCCTTCTTTAACTTTCAAGTGTCTATGCCTTTTAGAGCGAAAACTCAAGGGGGAAGCCTGTTTTAGAAGACCAAAAAACATGTTTTTCATGATTTTTTTTAACCCAAAGTTGAAATCTGATCATGAATCTTTTATATAAATTTGATTAACAATTGAAAAATACGAATCGAAGCTTGAAAGGCAATACTGACTACGTGACATTAGGTAAACTTAAGAGGAAAGTGATTTAAAGTTAAAATATTTTGAAATAGTGATTTTAAATTCACCTAATTGTTGGCTTGAAATGATTTTAAACAGACATAGAAATATTATTTTTATAGCTATCCAAGATATTAAAATAGGTCACCTTAATATTTAAAGTTTGCTTGGTGAGGAATGCCTTTCAAGCGTCGGAATAGTTTTTGCAATAGTTAAAATAACTATTTTTGAGATATTGAATTGCAAATGTTTCTACCGATGCAGAATTGACGGTATCTGCTAGTGCCGTTAATATCGAGCTTAATTTAGTCTGAATCAAATAAAAACTAAGATATTCATTTTTACATGTGTATTTCGTAGATGCACTAAAATAAATACCTAAAAGTTATCTATACTAATATTATAAAGAGGTAAAGTTTGTGAGGTTGCAGGGAGTATTCTCTGGATCTACTGACCCGATTTTGAAAATTCTTTTGCCAAAAGAAAGTCATGTTAGTTGTGAGTGTCATAGGTTATATATTAATGCGAAAAATGAAAAGGCTTTTTCGTGGTAGTCGGATTTGCAAAGTAAGTCGGAGTAAAAACGGTCGAATGAAAACGTTTCTTACGAAGGCTGCCTTAACGATGAGATATATATGATTGAGTTCTAGAGAAAAGTTCTAGAGCTTGATAGAACCTACAAAAAAGTCAGCAAAAGCATACGTGTAACTTTTATATTTAAGTCACAAAAAGTGTTTTTTTATATTATCTATACTAATATTATAAAGAGGTAAAGTTTGTGAGGTTGTAGGGAGTATTTTGAAAATTCTTTTACCAATAGAAAGCCACGTTAGTTGTGAGTGTCATAGGCTTATATTGGCAGTGAGGATATAAATCATAGCACTCAGTACTAACCGAACCACACTCATAATTTCATCACAACTAAAAATCTTTACCGCCCAACGGAATGGGCACTGGTCAGCTAGTTATTTATATAATTTTTCAAGGATTTAAAGAAAAGAAATCGATTTTCGCCCCAAAATTTTGTGTTTAACTAGTAAAATAAAATATATAAAAACATTTTTTGGTCATTTTTTTATCTTCATATAGAAGAGAATTTAACATTCGCTCATTTTTTTTTTGGGACAACTTGATCTGTTAAGTAGTTTGTTTATCACCGGCGCAGAACTGAAAAATATGGTTTTGAGAAAAACGCGTTTAAAGTTTTCTCTATACAGGACAGGGTGAGTTATATTTAACCGTCATGCTTGAAGGGGATGAATTAATACGAACAAAAAAGCAACTTCGGTTTAAAAAATGTGAAAAAAAAACAACAAATAAAAACTTATTTTTGAAATTTAGTTTTTTTTAATGTGTAGTATAAAAACGTTGAGCACGATGCGCCATCTATCTGTAGATGAAATATCGTTAATATTGATTATTAGCCATATTTTACCTACCGCTAGATGGCGCAGAGCGCTCAAACGCTTGTCAAACTTTTATTTATCAGTCAAGTTTTTCAAATTTTCAAATAAAAAAAAAACATTAAAAAATGGACAGAAACACTCTTTCCAATTTTTTTAAATCATAAGTTGCTTACTTGCTCGTATTTCTTCACCCATTGAAGGATGCCGGGTAATTAAAATTCACCCTGTATATGTTTCCTAACTATTTTGATTCTCTAAAGGGATTTATATAAGATTCCCATCGTAGCTGGTTGTCTATGATTTCTCCTAATATTTTATTTTCTTTACTGATGGTTTACAGAAAAGTAGTATTTTTTTACGCTGACACCAATCGGAGACTATCAGCTATTCTAGAGGTAATAGAATCATAAAAATATTAAAAAAAAATAAAAAACATGAAAAATATGCTTTTTTTTTGGCCATCTAAGCGAGGTTCGCCCCTTAAATTTGTATTGTAAAGCATTATAAACTTCGCACGATAAATCTGTTTTTTATTGTGTCTAATGGAACATGTCCTCAGATCTCTTCTCAGGATCCTTCCAGCAGTTGGGTGCTCAACAGCAGCATTTAGTCCAGCAGCTCCAAGCGGTCCAGAGACAGTACTTACTCCACGGGGGGCTAGCTGGACTACCAACCGCTACTCCTACACCTGGTGAGTTAACCTGTATAATTTTCGTCCTTAAATTCTACAGAAACGGTAGAGGATATATTAAAAGTATTCGAAAATAATTATGAAATAAATCCAAACATAAAATATCTATAAGTTAATTATGTAAAACAAAGTCGGATTTGTTCGAACACTTATAACTCGAGAACGGCTGAACCGATTTTCATGGTTTTTGATTTGTAGTATTTGTATCCGTCCCGAATAGCAGAATAACTATTAAAAACAAAAATTTGAAAGTTGGGTAAAAATTAAAATAAAAGAAAATAATTTTCCCATACAAAATGTAAATCCGTGTTTTTCTCATGGTCAGTTGCACGTGGCATGTTCACGTGTCGGCAAATCATCCGCTGTATTTGTTCTCGCACCTGATAAAAAAACAAAAAAAATCGTATATCACAAGGTGCTTCAATGAAGAGAATTAACCCGAGTGCATCCCATGCTGCACAATATGTAAATAGTTTAATTCAATCATGTCTTGCTGACACGCGATTGATATACTTAATTTTTGTACTTTTTTTTTTGTGTTAGTATCTTAATAAAGTAGTGAACTTAATATTTATTTTGTATTCATTGTATTACTTTCATAAAATCATAAATTAAGTTCAGCTAATCTGTAACACGACATTCATTGATGTTAGGCGGTACGAAGTTCGCCGGGTTAGCTAGTTACGTAATAAAAATAAAAATCTGAATTCGCTCGAGTATACTATTGAGGACTGAGCTAAATGTAAGCGGTGGCTGAGGTGCGGGGACCGGCGTTTGTAGAACGGACGTTCTTTCGTTAGCGTAGGTACATACCTATACCTATTTCTGTCGAGTAGCACCGTGAGATTGATGTCACAGCACTAATGTCTGTGGTGGGGAGACCGAAAGCCGGTCCCCGCACCTCAGCCATCGCTTACATTTAGCTTAGCTCTGTACAACTGTATATAGATCGTCAGAGGTGTGAAGGTGTGTAAATGTTGTGTATAATTAATTTGCTATTTGTAAAATACTAATATTATAAAGAGGTAAAGTTTGTGAAGTTGTAGGAAGTAATCTCTGGATCTACTAAACCGATTTTGAGAATTCTTTTACCAATAGAAAGCCACTTTATTTGTGAGTGTGAGTTAATCCGGCTATATTAATCCGAAAAATTAAAAGACTTTTTGGTGGTCGTCGGATTTGCAAAGTAAGTCGGAAAAAAAACGGTCGAACGAAAACGTTTCTAACTAACGCTGCCTTAACGATGAGAGATATATGATTTGGTTCTAGAGAAAAGTTGTAGAGCTTTATAATGCCTACAAAAAAGTCAGCGACAACATATGTCTAACTTTTATATTTAAGTCACAAAAAGTAGTATTTTATATTTAAAAAATAATTTAAATCGTTAGGTCATGTTTATTGGTCGTATTATCAACAATTATGAAGTCTTATCAAAATAAGTAAATTTATCGTCTGAAGTGTTTAAAACAAAAGATTTTTCCCTTTTACTGCATATAAGTTCCCTTTTACTGCATAAATAGTTAAAGAGATAATACGCTCACAAATAAGACACTCACAAGAAGACAAGTACAAATAACGGTAATATAGTCAAATTGGCATGCAAATACATACATATGTATGCAGTAAAAATATAACGCTTCTTTTGGCAGTCAGGAAATAAATTATAGCACTCAGTACTAACCGAACCACATTCATAATTTCGTCACAGGTAAAAAGTTTTACCGCCCAACGAAGTGGGCACGGGTCAGCTAGTATAATATAATATTCAGTTTTTGTTTTTCCTTTACTAGTCAATCCCTAAATGAGGCATTTTAAAGAACCACCTGTGCCAGTACTGAAATATCTAAGAGTTTTCCTAAAATATTCAAGAAAAATGTATACAGGTGAGTTGTATTTAACCGGCATGTTTGAAGGGGGAGAATAAGCAACTTTCGTTACAACAAACAAAAAAACTTGTTTTGGAAATTTTGTTTTTTTTTTTTTAATATGTAGTATAAAAAACGTTGAGCACGTTGCGCCATCTATCTGCATGTGAAATATTGCTAATATTAATTATTAGCAATATTTTACCTACCGTTAGATGGCGCAGCGCGCTCAAACGCTTGTCAAACTTTTTTTTTTTTTCAAATAAGCCAGTTGGTAGGAATCCCTACTCTTGGTATAGTCAAGTTGAATAACTGGTATCACCTACCTTATGTGGTATAATATTTTTTTAAAATATCGACTATTATTTTTTAATTGTAAAACAATTAATATTTCAATTTAAAATAAAGATTTTAAATCTTTTTAAAATAATTGGAGCTGCTTAAATACTGCAGATATTCAAAATATAAAAACGAAGAGTCGGTTATAAAATAGTAAAATTAATATTATAAAAAATATAAAATTAAATCAATAACAATGTCGCAATAGAAATGGTCAATATAATTTTTTATATTATAATCCATCTTTGATAATCAATGCTTGCATTTAGTAATGTAAATAATCAAAATTAGAAAATAAAAAGAAATAAAAATAAGAAAAGATTGTAATATAAATAATTATGGAAGATTAGGAAAATCAATACTCTCAAAGTCCTTAACAGAATACATTGGGTTCTTAATAAGCATATCCTTGACCTTGCTCTTAAATTGAACGTTTCCAAGACCCCTGACGCACAATGGAATCTTGTTATAAAATATATTGGACTGATACAGGAAACTATTTCTAACCTTACTTAGTCGCACTTTGCAAGGACGCAAGTCTTTGCATTTAACAGTCATGTTATTCAAATAAAAAAAAAACATTAAAAAAACGTGTTTCTTTCCAATTTTTCTTAATCGTAAGTTGCTCACTTGCTCGTATTGATTCATCCCTTGAAGAATGCCGGGTAATTAAAACTCACCCTGTATATGTTTCCTAACTTTTTTGACTCTGAAGTGATTTATATAAGATTCCCATCGTAGCTGGTTGTCTATGGTGTCTCCTAATATTGTATTTTCTTTACTGATGGTTTTGGCTCATAATTACAACTTGAACCCCTATTTATCCATTAATCTCGGAGCAAGTAATGATAATGATATTGTCAGAAAAATGCCCTCAGTTAAGTTTAATCTAAGTTATATTTTTCCTAGGTGGGCTACTGTCCTCTATGATGTGGCCGAACCCCACGGAACTGGCAGAGGAGACACATCCACTGTTTGGACACGGGGTCTGCAAGTGGCCAGGCTGTGAAACCCTCGCGGAAGACTACCAGGCCTTCATCAAGTAAGATCCTATTCTATTCTATTTTTAACAGACTTCAAAAAAAGGAGTTACCTAAGAACTCCGTCATTTATGAACCGATTCGGAAAATTCTTTTTTTATTTGGAAGGATATACTTCCAGATTGGTCGCATTTTTATCAAAATCCTGTTCTGATGATGAGATCCATGAGGAATTGAGGGAACTCCTCAAATATTTGTTTTCTACTTTTTATTGTGAAATTTCACAATGGGCGGGTTTATTATCATACGACAATCTCTTACAACCAACCCTACTATGAAGTGTTTATATATATGTGTGCGACTAACATGTCTGTCGGTAAGTGTGTGTCTAGTTATTGCAATCGATCGACAGAATTGAAATGTAATTCCGTTAATTTGATGCCGACGGAAAATTGTGACCCATCCGGGAATCGATATCGGGGCCTTACAACGTAAGATTAGGCGGCCTAACCACTATGCCACCGGGCCGCGCCATGTTATCATATATAGTTTTAAAAAATGACATGTTGGTTCAGTTCCGATGACAATGCATTTTATTGGTAAACATGACCTGATTCTACACCCAGGGTACGCGTTCCCGACGAGGGGACTTCTCAACGGTCAACAGCACAGACACGAAATTTTGTATACGCATTCACATCAATCACATGGCTGCTGCTCTTATTAAAAAAATAAATAATACCTTTGTATATGTATCTATATGGATGAATACTTGAACCGCAAATATTTAATTAAAAAACCGCGATAAAAATAATTATATATACAGTAGTTCAATTTTTGTAACGACAGTCGTGTTTTTTATTCCTATTAATATATTTACTTGTTATTTCAACATGCTAGCATTCTTAGTTTCAGAGATATTATGGTTGTGTTGGTGACCCTGATTTATTTCTCCCGAGTGTATGTGTTTTTCCCATTTGAGATAATCAATAATTGTTATTCCAATATCTATTAAAATCGCAAATCAACATAGATAATAGAGGTCAATATTTCCATTAAATAAACGCATATTAAATTTCAAACTCCTATTTCATTTCATATTCAATTTTCTGTGTAGAAAGCCAACTTTATAGATAGGATTTGATACAACTAGAGTTGTAAACTACAACGGGCGAACCCGTCCCCTCAGGAAGTTTTTGCGATTAGTCGTTCTATCTCCCTGGAGTGAGCGCAGAAGACTTGGACAAAACAGTCAACCGTCAAGCTCCGCCACGTGCCCGTAAGAGGCCAACGCCTTAACCGCGAGATAGCCAGGAGTGTTACCCAGCGGGCTTAAACTCACGCCCTTACTTCCAATTCCAGATTACTCCAGTCTCTCGATTGGTTACGAGTTAGAGGTCGCTTGAGCGGTCCTCTCCCTTACGAAGCGGTCAAACGGTGTATACCGAATCTATCGCGGATCACGGCATCCTTAGCCCGGCTGTTCACCCAGGATCGGGTAGCCGATGGTCGTTTCAAGAGCAGTCGCCGTAAGGTCAGCAACCACCCCCGCTCTATAGGAAACAGTACTGCTTCCAGACTCCCCCGACTGTTAGTCAGAGTGCACAATCGATTGGCTTACGCCGCACGGTGCGAGGCCGCCGGATGGGTGTTGACCTGTGAGTGTGACCAACCATGAACAGAATGGGTCCTAGTGGCCAACTCAGCTCCCGATAGGCCCATTACCTCCCAGAGACTTGATACATTCAATTCGTACTACGTATTAAAAGCTGCAGTACTGATAAGCGAGTGGTGGGCGGCGCTTATGTAGGCCCCGCCCACTCGCTGTGGGCGGTTCGGGCGATTTCAGGGAAAATTGTTTTTCTCTTGACGACGCAGCGAGGATGGGGGGGGATAGGGGAGTTAGGGGGGCGCCTAGCACTCCTTATTGATTCAAATTTGGAATTGATTGAACGTTTGCTCAATAAATTGGTTCTTTGTTGGCGCGCGCGGGTACCTACGCTCTCGTTGGGGGGAGGGAAGGGGGGGAGTGAATCTCTTTTACCCCAACCCACCCCCGGGGATTGAGATAGATTATATCGTACTGTATGTGGGTTTAGTCACAGACCGTACTGTATCTTAAATTATATATGCAATTGAATGCGTTTATGTACTTCAGCAGCAGTATCAGAAGCACATGTGATGCGAGGAGGTTTCATATTCTGCGCTGCTGCATTCCTAATTTCGAACATTTTCTGAATGAATTCGACTCATTCGTGTCCTGTAGGTTTGTCTCTTTCTAGCGAGCGTTTTATAATTTTTCTCAACGCCCTTGAATCATCGGTGTCCCGTAGCTCTGTCTCTTTTTCTAGCGGGGGGCGTCTTTATTCAGACCCTTTACTCTGTGATCTTATATGACCCCTAATACATTTGAAAACTTTCTGAACGAGATAGATTAAGAGTTTATTTAGTTACAAATCGTACCGTATCTTATTGTGTACTCAATTGAATGCTTAAGTTGCGTGTACTTCAGCAGAAGGTATCAGAAGCACATGCGATGCTAGGATGTTTCATTTTCGGCGCTGCTTCACTTCTAAGTTCGATCATTTTTCTCAGTGTCATCGTCTCATCCCTGTCCCGTAGGTCTGTCTCTTTCTAGCCAGCGTCTGTCTTCAGAGACGCTTTTCTTCACCCCGTTATCTCATATGACCCTAATACATTTGAAAACGTCGTGAACGAGATAGAATTGAATTAAATGCGTTTGCTTTCATCAGTATCAGTAGCACATGCGATGCGAGGAGGTTTCATTTCTGCGCTGCTGCACTTTTAATTTCGAACACTTCTCAAAATGCCTCCTTCTCACCCGTGTCCCGTAGCCCTGTCCCTGTCACGCTGGCGTCTTTTTTAGACGCGTTTTTTCTTATATGTCACCCTCATACCATTGATTATATATAATATTACATTGCTCAACACCATAGTACAATTTGGCAACCCTTCTGAAACAGCGAAATGCAGGTTGCGAAATGATGCAACTAATAGAAATTTATTTGACCAACTATAATAACATTGATAATGATGTTTTTTTATAAAGGATTGATTGGTTATAAAAACTTAATAATTTACCCATTGATAATTATAGTAGCATTCAATTATTAGTGCTATCTATCGTATTTTAAAATAGGCTGATTACAAGACAAAGGATTTCTCTTAGAAACTTTTTTTAATTAATGCTTATATTTTTCAAAATATTAATAAAACTACCAATATCTTCAGATATGGTAGTTCCCAATATCATGTCACCTAAACGTTGATATTGACATCCGAAAATAATTGTAGAAATACAATTGAAAATCTTTTGTATTTTTTCTTAAGAGGCCGTCCTTATATTACTTAATCACCGAATGGGAGGGGGGGTTGGACTTGATTACGTGAGAGGGGGTACCCGTCCTGATGCATTGCATTGCAATTTTTCTGGTCTAAGCTCATTTTGGAAGAGTCCACAAACACTTTACAAACGCTGGGTTCACGATTCTTCACATTTTCCGTGGGGGGGGGGGGGTGTTACAAGGCAGTGTTACAAGGAATGGTCGCAGTGTTACAAGGCTCATAAAGACCTTAGAAAAGCCCCACACAACAAATAAAAATACTTGATCTGTGTCGATCTCAAGCTGTTGTTCTTCGATGTTCCAGCATTAAATTAATAAATAAATAGTTCTGTTTTACGCGCAATTTGTTGCTAGCATCTGATTGCTCGATTTTTTGATATACGACTAGTGTGTGACGTTGTGACGTCATGTATTCCTGATGCCGGGGCCACACCTAACGGGAAACGTCAATGTGCCCATCATCGCGATAAATATTGCATTAATTATTAACGCGTTAATTTGAGTGGACACACTTGAACGGTCAACGCCAACGCCCATTCTTGGCAAGAAAATTGGCGTTACCCCTCGGACTTCAGAGGCATTTTGTGTCGTTTGACAGATCCGCGCGTAACTGTTTCGGCAGGCCCCCATATATAATATCATATAAATATATAATATACACGACTAACAAGATTAATTACTAGATAACATATTGAGATGTCAACCACAACGGGCGAACCCGTCACCGCAGGACGTTTTAACGATTCATCGTTCTATCGACCGTGCAGTGAGCGTAGAAGACTTTGGACATAACAAATCCGACGTCTAGCTACGCCACAACCCGTTAGAGACCAACGCCTTACCGCGAGTAGCCAGGTATGTTACCTGGCGGGCGGCACTCGCGCCCTAACTACCAATTGTGACCAGATTTCTCCGGTCTCTCGATTGGTTCCGAGTTCGAGGTCGCTTGCGCGGTCCTCTCCCTTACGAAGCGGTGAAACGGAGTATACCGAATCTATCGCGGACCAAGGCGTCCTTTGCCCGACTCTGAACCGGGATCGGATGGCCAATGGTCATTTCAAGAGCAGTCGCCGTAAGGTAGACAACTACCCCCGCTCTATAGGAAACAATACAGTTCCCAGACTCCCCCGATTGTTAGTCGGAGAGCACAATCGATTGGCTTGCGCCGCTCGGTGCGCAGACCGTCCAGGAGCGCCAGAGGATTGATTCCCAGGGGAGACTGGTTGACCCAGTGTCCTACCCAGGCTCGCACCCCATGCGTGGAGGCCATCGGATGGGTGTTGACCCGTGAGTGTGACCGACGCTGAAACAGAATGGGTCTTCGTGGCCAACTCAGCAAGGGCCCATTAGCTCCCAAGGGCCAATTACTAGATAACAAGACGGAATTCACGAAAAACGATATTGTCAGTATTTATTTACAAAATCGTCCAAAGACTTTTGGCGCAGTTTATTGCGCGCAAAGGCTGGCTTTCGAGCGGTTAATGATCCTTGAATTTCAAACAAGATGGACGTGGACGCTGCTACACTGTATTTCATGAGTGTATTTTTTTATTATATGAACATGTTTTATCATTACCGAATGAAGAAAGAAAGAACACATAAAAAAGATGTTTTCATCCCATCTATTCGAAAAGGACGACTTGGTTCGCCTCAAAAGTGATGTTTTCTATAAGAAACTTTATAAGTGCGCCGCAATTATCTTTGCGGCTCACTTTTTGAATAAGTGCGCCGCAATTTATCTTTGCGGCGCACTTTTTGAATTTGGAACATCTTAGTCTTCAGCTCCGAAGGAATCAAACGCACTCCGAAGGAATCAAACGCAAATATTGTTTCAATAAAGACTGGCTGGTACGACGGCCACTATATAGTCACGCCGCCGGCTGAATAAAAAAATCGGTTGTGTCACCCCAAGACTTTCCTGACTAGTATCCGGGGAGGTGCGAAAAAACAGCGACATTTTTTACTCTAGTACCCCAAATTTGTATGGCAGGTACCCCAAACGTTGGTCGTAAGTACCCCAAAAACTAATAGGTTCTTCCGATGGTTAACAGAAGCTTCTATGCCAAATTTTAACTTAGACAGATTAAGCGTCTGGGCGCTATCGCGGAAACAATTTTTTCGCCGGGAACCCCAAATTTGTATGGGAGGTACCACAACCGTAGGGCGTAGGGACTCCAAAAACTAATGGGTTCCTCCGACGGTTAACAGAAGCTTATATACCAAATTTCAGCTCAATCCGATTAAGCGTCTGGGCGCTATCGTGGAAGAATACATACATACAGACATACAGACATACATACAGACAGAGATCGGTCTGGAAATAGTCTCAATCGTCTCAGGGAGTCTCAAAATATATATTCCCATCTTCATCTCAAAATTTTTTTTTAGCGCGATCACAATACTTTCCTTTCCGATAGGTCGTCAGGAAAGTAAAAAAACAAATGAATTTAAAAACCCGCGAACGTCAATTGTTTTTCGACAATTTTCACGGATTGTAAGAAATTCATCGTTTTGTTTTGAAAAATGAGTTCTTCAAGTGACAGTGAAAGTATAGATTTAACTCCTGAAAGCATTAGAACTGAGGCAAGAAATGTGATTGATTATCTATTACGTGCAAAATCCCGGGAGAAATATATGAAAGCCTATGGAAATTTTATTGAATGAAGAAATGCAAGAGGCGCCAAGAATTTTTCAGAATCTCTGTTTTTGGCCTACTTCCAGTACTTAGCCACAACTAAACAATCATCCACTCTTTGGAGTACCTACTCAATATTAAAATCAACAGTCAGTTGTAATAACGACGTAAAACTGGACACATATTTGAAATAGCGTATCTGAAGAGGATGTCTGATGGATTTATTTACCTCTAACTACAAAAACCGAAGTGTTCTACAAATCCAAGAGACTTTCCTTAATGAGGCATCCGACAAAGTCTTTCTTGCCGTAAAAGTAAGTAACTATGTATATCGTGGATTAATAAAGGATTAATTGGAGGCTCCTTTTATTTTCTCATAGAGGGTGATGAAAAGTAGGCTGTATCACTCGGGCACAAAATATTTTTGGCTCTGGCGCTTTTTTTGAATCCCTCGCTACGTTCAGGATTCTACTAGGCCCTAGGGAATCCCTCGCCTCGCTCTGGATTCAAAAAAGCGCCCTCGCCGTATAAATATTATTTTGCTCCCTTGTGATACAATCTACTATTAGATTTGTTTAGATGGGTTCTATAATAACCCATTAGGCTTTCCTTTTTCTTGATAATTTCTTCGATTGTTGTTTTAAATATTAATAATTCCATTATTTGTCGCCAAGCATCATTTTGTGACACACGATTCTTGTAACTTTTTTGTCTCGGATCACACAAACATGGCTCTGTTTGCAGAATTTCGAAAAACACAATGACTTTCTCGTTAGTCCACTCCATATCTTCGCAACGCACACCTTCGCAACGCACGACAATTTATTTAGTATCACTTACCTATTATTGAGGGTGATCAATAAAAACCCCAAACATATTCTTCCGATGACCTTTTCCGAGAGTATAGAGTGTTGAGTGTGAGAAAAATGTTTGTGCTATTAACTCTCACTAAATTCCAGAGTGAGTTAGGAGAACAGAAAAAAAGCCAGCAATCTCGTGTAACAAGAAGATCGAAACAAACAAATTTTGCAATACCACTCAGGAGATCCGCTTTTGGCCAATCCAGTTTCTCTTATCTTGCCCCCAAATTTTATAATTGCCTTCCACCAAACATTAAAGACATTAAAATTTCATATAAATTTAAAAATAGTTTGAGTGCCTACCTCTTAAATTGTACAAATGCAGATATTGAACACCTTATTAAATAATTGAATCTTTATAATAAAAACATAATAGTATATGTAGTAATATAAATTGATGATTTCTAAATGTAATGTTATTTTAATTTTTGTGAATTTATTTTGTATATTATTAATACATATTATTACTTATTAATACATATATAAATATATATAAATTTTTATCATGTTTTAAAATAAAATATTATTGAAAATTTTCATGACATTTTCTTACGATTTTTTATTAGGTAATTAAGATATTTCTGTTACATTAAGTTTGATTTTGTTTATTTATATAAATATAATATTATAGATTTCTTAGGATAATTATAATAAATTGTCTACCTTGGAACAGGCGGCAGCCTAGTTAGGTTAAGACTTTTGTATATTGAATGTACTCATAAATTAAACTCAATAAATAAATAATTTTAAATTTGAAAATTATTCTTTATTAAATTTGAACTTTAAATGTATTTATTTATTACATAGCTATATATTTTATAAAATTGGCCTATTTATGTGTGTATACAGGTGGTGGGTTCAAATAATGTATTTTTAAAAAACATTTAATTTCTTAAAATTGCATAAAAATATGCACATCTAGAGTCGGGCCAAATTATCGCCTAGTTAGATGTGCTATTGGCAGGAAAGGCCATGTAAGATGTGTCAAACGTCCCTAAATCAATTATTATAAGAAGCAAACGTTATATGATCAACGAACTGTATACCTAATCCTAGGGAGTTATAACGACCCTTACCATCTTATCTCCCATGGGATGAAACGCTAATGCATTCCACAGTGAAACTACACCAACAGCCCGTAACAGTCCAATGCTTTACTGCGCGGCACTGGGGAAGAGGACCAGCGGGCAGACCTCACTCCCTTACTACCAGATTTGTATGGATTCCTTTATCCTCCATTCTGGTTACAGATTCGAGGTCGCTTGCGCGGCCTCTACCTGATGTTAGCGGTAATTCAGTTCCAATTTATAGCGGACCGTGGCGCTCTTTATATCACACGGGATCGGGTGGCCAATGGATTGTTTCAAACTACCCTAGCTTTATAGGAAACATACGTTTCCAGACTTCCCTGGTTATTCGTCAGATTACGCCAACGATTGGCTGGCGCTGCACGATGGGCAAATCACCCAGATCATCCCGAGATGTTCCCTTACATTGGAACTATCTCAATAAATAAAATAAAAATAAAATATATTACCGAAGACAAACACGTGCGATCCCGTCGCGCTCACGGTGCACAATGACAAACGTAGTGTGGCCGCGTCAACGCATTACCTAATCCTCGCGTTAAACTCTTTGATGTACCGCCACCCGAGCTATCGCCTAACGTCAAACGGCAATGTTAATGCCGTTGTAAAATTATCGCGATATAGGGTGGTCAAACTAACGTTAAACGCTCATCATCGCAATAATTAACGGCATTTCCCGTTAGTGTGACCCAGGCATGATTAATTGTTGTTCCGCAGGCACTTGGACGTGTCGCACGCGTTGGACGACCGTTCTGCGGCGCAAGCGCGCGTGCAGATGCAGGTGGTCGCGCAGTTGGAGCTGCAGTTGCGGCGCGAGCGCGACCGCCTCGCCGCCATGATGCGCCACCTGCACGCGGCGCGGCACGACGAGCCGCCCGCCGGCAAAGTCGGCGCCGCGTCCACCGCGCCCGCCGCCGCCGCGGCCGCCGCGCACGCCGTCTACGTCAACCAGAAGCCTCCCATGATGGACATCATGCGTAAGTCATCACTTAAACGCCGACGAACTTGCTAAGACGGGAGCAAAGGGAACGCTATACGGCCCTGAACCTTGCTGGGACGTACCAAAAATCCTCGCAAACCTAATTCTCAAAAAAATATGTTTAGAACAATCCGTCAACAATATATGCAACAATCTACGTATACTGGTGAGGGAGCTCACGGAGCATTGTGGCCCGAACAAACACATGTACAACCTCAAGCTCCGGGACACGGAAATGTGCAGGTTCTGCCAAGGGGCAGAGGAAATCCCCTGCACCTCATGTGCGAGTCTGGCCCGCTGATGCGTAAAAGATACACCCACTTGGGTGGTCATTACCTCCAACCTGAGTAGGTAAAACAATCTGCCGCCCAAAGCCTGCTGCGGTTCTTAAATGACACGAGGCTTAGCGCAGAACTATAGCAGGTGGCGAACACAATAGATCAGTAATGGTCGCAGTGTTACATGGCTCATAAAAGACCTTAGAAAAGCCATAAACAACAAATGAAAATAAAAAATGAAAGTCATCACTAGTAGAAAAATCGTCTTCCTGAAGGTTCGTTCGTTAACGTGTCTGGACCAGGTTAAGACACGTCTCTCCAAAAATATGCTGCCTGGATAGCCTTGTTTTCGCTTCTTGTAGGTCCTGGTGTGTGATGGGGTTTGACAGCTGCGGGCATGATACAAGGTGGTCTTAATCCTGCAGCGTTCTACAGATGCATATTGGCTTCTCTGTGAAGCCCCAGAGGATGAAATTGGCTCGGCATTTTGTCACGCCCACTCGTCTGTTAAGACTACGCCAGGTGGTGTAAGGGAGATGGGATCCCGGTTCTATCCCTTCCTTTAGATCCTTGTGAAGGGAAGGCCTTTATTGTGATGCGGTTCGATGACTTATTGCCATGGAGCGGTTGTGTTCGGCTCATTAACGACATTCGCGATTTGATGCGATTTTGAAATAGTGCTTGTCCTTGTCCGTGCAGTCGGTGTCTTGGATCATCTATCACCTTTAGGCATTTCCAATCAGCCAGGACATCACGACGTATGGTCGTGATGTCCTGTCCGCTCAAGGTGAACTGAGCTACTTTGCGTCCACCATTATATTTTGCACAACGTTCATAAGAGGGTTATAATTATTCTTTACACGGTTTAGTTTTTTGTTGTGACCTCAAAGGTTTGTGTTGACGTTGAATTTGTAAATATTCTTTAGCTCAGGTACAACGTAATAATCTGGGAGAACTGTATACGCCTCTATCAGGTCCCCTTTTTGCCTTCTTTATTTAAGAGTAGACAGGCCGAGTAATTCCAAGCCATCTTCGTAATTTTATTTCTTCAGGCCCACCGTCATTTTGGTTGACTGCTCTTTGCTTACCCTTTTCCAAGACATCTATTTTTTTGCATAACTAGGGGTTCCAGAGCTGTTAGCCAGATTGAAGAATAGGTCTCAAGAATAGATTTACTAGTTATTTAGAATACCCATAAACCTGGTAATGATTCTTTCTAATGTTTAATTTAAAAATGATAAGATTTCTTAAAATGATAATGATGTTTTCAGCTCCTGTCGGAGTAGGAGTCGGTGCGGCACCACAGCTTTCACAGTTAAGGGCTGCTTCTCCAGCTGGACCTGTGCGAAGAAGGGTCTCTGACAAGTCTGGAGTTTCCATAGCTGGCGGTATGTACCTATCTATATGAAATTATTTTTTTTGTATGTTTAAATCCTAGTAATTACATAACTCCAATATCATTAATTCGACATTAGACAACATAGTTCGATTATTTGTTTTAATGTTGGTACTCTTTGTCAATGTTAGGTCTTCCCTACATGCTCGAAAGAGCAGGACTAGATGTCCAACAAGGTAATTAACAACAACAACAAAAAAGAGCAGCAAAATACAACAAACGTGATAAAACTACATTTATTCGGGTCGTGACGGTTGAATCTCTTTGTTGCAGAGGCCATGCTGTCTGCACTAATGGGTAAATCGAACAACATAATTAAAATTTACCCACAATATCTGTAGTTTTATTCATAATCGCTATCTTTCTATTAAATTCCACGTGGTTCTAATTCGAATTTGTAATTGAAATTCTACAGAAATTCAGCGAAATCGAGAGTTTTACAAATCGGCTGATGTGCGACCTCCCTTCACGTATGCTTCACTCATTAGACAGGTAAAAGACAAATTATAGGTTTTCTTATATATACACACACACACACATACACTCAAATATAAAAGCAACTTTAATAAAAAAAAAAGAAAAAATAGAAAAAAAATCTTTTGGTTTTTTTTTTTCAAAAATTCGGATAATTTGACTGATAAATAAAAGTTTGTCAAACGTTGAGCGCGCTGCGCCATCTATCAATAGGTAAAATGTCGCGAACAAACAATATTCGCGATATTTTATCTATTGCTAGATGCGGCAACACGCTCAACCCTCTTTATAGCATTTTTAAAAACAAATATTTCAAATTTTCAAAAAGGAAAATCTTATGGAAAAACATTTTTGTTTGTTTTTGTTCATTTTTTTTAAATCAAAAGTTGCTTATTTGCTTGTATATACATATACATATAAATATATAAATTTTCTTTATTTCAGTCTATAATAGAGTCCCCGGATAAGCAGTTAACCCTGAACGAAATATACAACTGGTTCCAGAATACTTTCTGTTATTTTAGAAGAAACGCCGCTACCTGGAAGGTATGCTTTGATTTCATATATAATGTATATATATATATATATATATATATATATATATATATATATATATATATATATATATATATATATATATATATATATATATATATATATATATATATATATATATATATATATATTTATATATATATATATATATATATATATATATATATATATATATATATATATATATATATATATATACATTGATTTTTAAATTTGATTAGACAATTTTTGAAATTTATGCTTTTGAAATTAAAAGTAATAATCGATATAATCCCATTGTGCACAAAATAATCTAGCTATCTAGGTCATTAAGTTTATTATTAAGATTTATAAAATTATCGCATTTTGCATAGCAATCCGGCGAGTCAATGCTAAATGCGAAAATTTCTTATATTTCTTGTGTATAAATACTAAATATGAATGATAGAACGCCGTACGACACAACTTGTCGCTTCACAAATGCTTCATGCGGGTCGAGAATGTGAAAGGCGCTGTATGGACCGTGGACGAGGTCGAATTCTACAAACGACGACCCCAGCGTTGTGGAAGCTCTGCGGCAACGTCGGGAGCCACCGCGCACGCGCCGAACGCTGTCCACGCGGCTCTACAACACGGGTACAACGAATTACAACCTAACAACAAATACACTGAAACACTGAAACACTAACATAACCAAATAAACTAAACAACTAAATACACTTAACAGAAAAATAGAAATCTACCACTGATTTCGCACCAAACACTAATACACTAACAAATAAACACCGATACACAGAAACCTCAATATATTCTTCTGGGTCTATTCTTCCTTCGAGCACATCCACACCCTTTTTACACTGTTGTATATGTGTGCACCCTGGGATTTCTCTAAATACACGAAAAAATAATAATCTATTTCGTTAACAGGTGGTGGTTGTTTCGCATTCTCCTGTGTTTTAATTTAAAGAAAATAAAATATTGGTATTGTTTAAATTTTAAAAAATATATCAATAAAACTGTGTAATAACTCTTATATATATGCGGGGAGTTTCTGCCAATATGTCAATAAATTATAGTTGTTTTTTTGTATATAAAACTAAACAAGAAGATAATCGGTTGTGTCACCACAATCTTTCCCGGCAAGTAGCCAAGGACTTTGATCATGATGTCCCTTCGGGAAGGAGGTTGACCTGATTTTATTTGTTTATTTATTTATTTATTTAAGAATTATTTACTATAAAACATTGATTTGCTAAAAAAAATAACAGGAACCGGATGGCAAAACCTTAACCTTTTGCTTATTTGTTTCTGTCACCCAACTGGGACTAGCCCGTGCTAGGGTGGACAGGACTCATGTAGGGTGGACGATCCTTGGAAGATGGTTAAATTAGTTACCTTAGATTCCATCACATAGATAGTTACATACAAGTTGACCTAATAAAAGCGTGTTAAAAACAAACATTAAGGGGGGAGCTTAGATTACACTGCTAAAAAAATATTTTAGCGGTCTCATTAGGTCGCTACGCTTTTATTACGCTTTTATTAGGTCGACCTGTATGTAACTAACTACCTATGTAATGGAATCTAAGGTAACTAATTTAACCATCTTCCAAGGATCGTAGCGTCATGAAAAATGGCAGCTGTATGTAGTTCTGATGACAATACAATAATATGGTACTGTCGAACTGATCTGATGATGAAGTCGGAAGATATGAACTGGAACTTCATGATGGAACATCATATCATAGCTGTGTTTGGACTTGTTAGAAAAGTCTTGAAATGAACTTTGACCACGATTAGGTTTCAAGGTCTGATGATGAAGCCGGAAGACAGGAACTGGCATTCCATGATGGAATATCGTATCATAGCCGTTTTTGGACTTGTTAGAAAGGTCTTGTAACAACGATAGATATGTGTACAATCTTTTCATGGTTTATTATGGTTTTGCAAAGATACGTTTACAGATAAGATGTCGTTGTTCTGATACAATAG
This sequence comes from Micropterix aruncella, assembly GCA_944548615.1. Lineage (NCBI taxonomy): Eukaryota > Metazoa > Arthropoda > Insecta > Lepidoptera > Micropterigidae > Micropterix > Micropterix aruncella. The sequence goes on from OX155976.1 coordinate 13,714,413, forward strand.
TCGTTTTTTTGGTTTTTACGTGATTTATAAAAGCGTGTTTTTAAACTATTATTAGTAACAAAAATACAAAGTACAAAAAAAAACTATTTTCTTGTTGAGTTTTGTGTACAGACTTACCGCTTGAAATTAATAACATATTTACAGAAACATCCCTGCATACGTATATATTTCATTTCTTGTGCAAGCTTTCGTTTATATAAATACATAAAATACCATAAACTACCGTAAATACCACAAAAAATAAATGAAAGCTTGTGGCAACAAAAAAAGTATATTAAATTTCATAAACAAATGCCTTGCGACTTCTATTTCTGTCTGAATGTATACATTCATAATTGGCTTTAATGTATTTTTTGGGAATTGTCGTCGTTTTTTGTGTGAAAATTTATTTTTCCATCCCCGCCCTCACGGTGTTGTGATTGTGCATGGTATATTTTTTGACGAGACAACGCTTCATCTTCTTCTTCTTCGGATTTAACATACATTTTATCAAAATTTTTGAAAAGAAGCGGCAGTCGCGAGCGGCATTCGAATTGCTCTATGCCTTTTAATACTGAAAATGTATATTTTGTTATTTAATTTTAAGTAAAAATTATAAATAATGCCTTCTGTTATTTTGTTATAATAATGGATTATATTCTAAAGAAATAATGTTTTCTAGTGAAGTGACGTTTTTGCAATAAGGAACATTTAAACGGTAATGCCATTGATATGAATAAATAATAATATTCTACAACTATATTTATATAGCGACAAATATGTATTTTTTTGTTATTTTGAACTTTGAATATATATTAAAATTGCAGCTTTTTTAATTAAAATTTAAACTTTACACTTTTAAAAATATATCATTTCGAGGGGCTCAAGCTGAAAGGTTGTATCTTCAAAAATGCAATTTTACAGGAGAGAGATTAAATAGCTTATTAGATTGCTCAATGCAGTACTACGATTGCGAACCCGTCACTTGAGGAAGTTTTAACGATATTGATCGTTCTGTCTTCCGTGAGGTGAGCGCTGAAGATTTGGGACGAAAAACAATCCACTGTCTAGTTACGCCACCTGCCCGACAGAGGCCAACGCCTTACGGCGAGGCACCGGGAAAGGTACCCAGCGGGCAGCCTCGCTCTCTGTCTACCAGTTTAGAAATATATCTCCGTCTGGAATTAACCCTCAAGATACCTCCTGCCTCCTGACTAGTTACAGGATCGAGGTTGCTTGCGCGGTCCTCTCCCTTATGAAGCGGTGATACGGTGTCTACCGAATCTATCGCGGACCACGGCATCGTTTGTCCAGCTTATTCACCCGGGATCGGGTGCCCGAATGGCCGTCTTAAGAGCAGTTGCCATAAGGTTAACAACTACCCCTGCTCTATAGGAAACATTGCTGTTTCCCAGACTCCCCCGGCTATCAGTCAGAGAAGAAGAGTTTAGTTTTTTTTAGTCCGGCAAGAATTTGATTGTGGACTTTTATTTAGATACGACTTATAATCTTGAGGCCCTTGGTTTATATTTTTATATTGTTTCTTATCATTGGAAACTTTTTTCCAGGAATTTCTTTTAATATTATAATATTTTTGATTATTTAAAATATATCAGAAAATGGCATTGTCCTTTAAAGTGATTATACTCTATAGTCTATATTATAGTCTATATTCTTGCAATGATGTTACTCCTATATTCCTATTCATAAATTGACTGAAAAATGTATAGAACGCCATCCGGACGAATCTATCCCTGCACAAATGTTTCGTCCGGTATGAGGACGACTTCGGCTCCTTCTGGATGGTGGATGACGCCGAGTTTGTTAAGAGACGACACCTAAGCAGAGGGAGACCAAGGAAATACGAGCCCAATCCAGCGGCCAGCGGGCCACAGTAAGACCACATACCACACCGAAAATAGATAGTTTCAAAGACAATGCACCTGGGATTGCTAACTACCAATAAATTATTAACCGGTCGGATGCCAGCGTTTACGCGCAAAACACTGTGCTGCAACTTTTTGGTCGATTTTGTAAATAAATGCTAACAACAACGGTTTTTCGTGAATTCCCTCTTGTTGCCTAATAATTAATCTTGTTTATTATTTATTTTATTTAGAGTAGGTATTACAAAATTTAACTAGTACATTTTACCATGTCACACTGTATGTAAATGAGGCAATAGCAGAAAACTGATTCTTATTGTGACTGAGACATGGTTATGACCGAAAGTCGCCTAACTAGGCCTGAGCCTGTTCTAAGGCAGACTTGAAGTAGTAGTAGTAGTAAACAGAGTGGGGGGGCTTGTTTCCAGCCCTTGATATAACCTATCTATTTATTTATTTATTTAAGAATTAATTACTATAAAACATTGATTAGCTTACAAAAATAACAGGAACCGAATAGCAAAACCTTAACCTTTTGCTTATTTGTTTCTGTCACCCAACTGGGACTAGCCCATTCTAGGACTAGGGCAGGACTCTAATATTACAATCATGTTTGCTTGATTGCTTGATTGCTTACAAATGTAGGTACAAGCTTTAGTAAAAAGCTAATAACACTAAATTGCCCTAAAATGTGGTCTTCAAAATAAAAAAAAATAAAAATATTAATAACAAAATATTAATAATAAAGAATATTAATAATAAAGTTATATGTGAGGAAAGAAAGAAACAGCCATTAATATTTAATACATGTTAAGTAATATAGGATTTAATATAAAAATACCTAGTCAAAAAAGTACAATTCATTGTCAAAGTCAAATAATTTTTGGTAGTTAGTTCATTATACATGTTTAAAAACATGTTAATAATTTGTGCACCTAAGTTTTATTAAACTATTATTTCTAACATTTGATGAATGGTTAGTCTGTCATGATTCGATAACCATTTCTTTAATTTATTGTTGAATTCCCTAATTGTCAAATTCATTTTTATTTCCATATTGATCAGATTCTAAAATATCGGCGCAATGAAAGAGTAATGTCTTTGTCCAAATGATGTTTTCCTTCTGGGTATTATTAAGCTATTTTCTAAAACTTGTCTCGTTGGTCGCCGGTTCTGAATTATTCCTAAATTTGAGTTATTGTCCAAAAATAGCCTCAAGAGGGAAGTTTTTAGAAAAAGTTGCCTACAATCAAGAACTTTAACTTCCTTATAACGTTCATTGTGGGATGGCGATATGGTCTACGTAAAATAATTTTAAATATAAATGTCTGCGCAACTTGCAGGGCTTTTACCACATCCAGCCCATCCAATTATATATTTACCATCCATCTGGATCTATAAGATCTTTTGTAACTACCCACTTTGTGGTTAGGTCAGTGGTCTGCTAGTAACCCAGTACTGATTACCAGTCCATGCAGATCACTGACGGGTTCGAGAAAGGTTCGTCCCAGTAAATTGTGTCTTTTTGCGGCGAGGCTGGGCAGCGACCAACGATGTGTATGCTGTCTTCAGGTTCTTCGCCACATATTCGGCAATCCTTGCTCTCGGTCAAGCCAAGGTTGAATTGAATAGATGTGCTGTGTCGTGTGTACATTGAGGAGATCGATAGTGGTTCTAAGGTTCTTCTAGCTCGTGTCAAGTATGGCCTTGGTTTTCTTTAGGAGTGGTTGCTCCATAGTGGCTTTTGCCTGGCGACATCCTAGGCTCTGTTTCCAGGATGTCCGATGTTCCTGCTCCAAGCGATCCATGATTAATCTTGTCAGTCATGTATATTATATATTTATATAATATATATGGGGGCTGGCTGAAAAGGGTGAGGGTGAAATTTTTCGTAATGCCATTTTTAAAATTTACAAACTTTAAAATGCTATTTCAGCAAGGGTTTAAGTGAGAAAAAATAATATTTTCTCTGTAAACCAAACATATTTAACTCTATAAAAAAAACATTTTTCTCAAATTCCACCGCAAGAAAAAGGAAACTTTAATATAGGAATAATATTTATTTATTTATTTATTGTAGTAACACATATAGTAAACAATTAATGTCATATTTGTAAGTAAGATGTTAGCAAGAAATTGATGCGACATTACTTTTAATGTTTGACACAGTCGCCTAACTAGGCCTAGGCCTGTTCTAAGGCAGACTTTTAACGATTAGATATTAAGTGTGCACTGTCAACTTAAACTATATGTTAGTAATTATTTTTAAATCGACTAATATGAAACTATAAATATTTACGCATATACAAATATAGATACTCATATACATCTATAGATAAAATATATATCCATATATGTGCACATACACATACATATATGTATACGAAAATAATAATAAAACTAAAATAAATAAAAATAATAACTAAAATAATATACATATATAAATCAATTACGTATTGATATAACGTTTGCATACCTATAATAGTCATTTAAAATTATCATGGTAAAAACTAAGTAATAATAAGATAAGCCTCGATCAGTATTTATTATCACAGTTCCTCCTCAGTGTCAACCATAGGATCGTTGAGTTACCCTCTGGAACTCTGGACCTGGCGGGAAAGAACGATCATTCATTCGCTGGCATTTAACCGCTGGGGTGCCAAAAATACCTATAGGCATTTTGCAGTGGTTTTTGATTTTGCATTTTGCCGTTTCGGCCGGCCCCCATATATATATATATATATATATATATATATATATATATATATATATATATATATATATATATATATATATATATATATATATATATATATATATATATATATATATATATATATATATATATATATATATATATATATATATATATATATATATATATTATATATAAATACATAATACACATGACTAACAAGATTAATAATTATTATTAGGCAACAAGAGGGAAGTCATGTAAAAACGATATTGTTAGTATTTATCTACAAAATCGACCAAAAAGTTGCGGCCCAGCTTTTTATGCATAAAGCTGGATTCCGACCGGTTAAGGGCAGGTATGATCTTTCTTTCGAAAATCTAATCATGCTTCGATTCGTTTGGGGACAAATGACAAGATGGCATTAAAATCGAAGACTATCGCGGTTGTTTGACATTATAAATAGGATAGAAACGAATTTACCGCGTGAAATTTGTAGCACCCGATGTTTCGGTGACGTTGCAGCCGCCGTTGTCTAGAGTAGACTAAAAGAGCTGTCAATCCTTTGTTCCGCGGGTAGGCCGCATACCGCTGCCGCCACTGCGTAGTTTATAACAGTGGTGGGGGGCCAAGCTCGGAGCGCGCGAATTTCGAAAATCCGTCTTGCACACAACACTCACTGTATCCTGTCTCACGTCCTTGCGTTTGGCGTTCGGCGGTGGGAACATTTTAGAAGAGGGTTCCACGTAGAAGAGAGTTTGTAACCGTCGTCTCTATTGAAGTTCGGGGTTCTTCTTATTTCAATGGCTTCCCGGATCTTGCGAGGAAAGTAGAATTATTCCTAATATGTTCCAATGTTCCGATGTTCCAATGTTCCAATTATCCAATGTTTGCAGATAGGCGATTTTTCTCGCAGAACGTTTTTAACAGCTGTTAAAAACGTTCTGCGAGAAAAATCGGCGATCTGCGAACATATATTGTATAGCGGAAGTAACCACTGGATGCAGTTTCAAAATTCCATTGTGCTATCCAAGGAACAATTCTACTTTCCTCGCATGAACCGGAAAGCCATTGAAATAAGAAGAACCCCGAACTTCAATAGAGACGACGGTTACAAACTCTCTTCTACGTGGAACCCTCTTATTAAAATGTTCCTACCGCCGAACGCCGAACGCAAAGACGTAGGACAGGACACAGTGAGTGTTGTGTGCAAGACGGATTTTTGAAATTCGCCCGCTCCGAGCTTGCCCCCCACCATCGTTTTAACCTACGCAGTGGCTGCAGCGGTATGCGGCCTACCCGCAGAACAAAGGTTTGACAGCTCTTTCAGTCTACCCTAGACAACGGCAGCTGCAACGTCACCAAAACGTCGGGTGCTACAAATTTCACGCGGTAAATTCGTTTCTATCCTATTTATAAGATGGCATTAGTATCACTTGGAAATTGGAAAAAAGGAGTGAAAGTTATAAATTATATAAGTTAAATATTTTTATGAAAAACTTAATATATTTTCTTAATAATCCCAAGTGCAATGTTATAAAGTTATACCTAAGAATTTTATACACTTCGCAGCTGCAATATAGGTTATATTTTATTTTGCTCTGCTATTTACCTTAGACGGTAAAAAACCTAGTTGAACGCTGATTGTAAAACCATAGTTTACCGTATTTTTTTAGACTCTTAGAGTTATATCATTATATACAAGATAGAGGTGGGCTGCTTGAAATGAAATGATCGAAAAAATATATAATTTAAAAATAATTTTAAAGAATTGGCGTGCCGTTCGCTAGACTGCTGTTTTTATTTATTTTTTTATATTATTTTATTTTAAGAATCGTCAAAAGATTTTTTTCGTGAGGCTGCGTATGTTTGTTGTGTTCTGTGACGTAGGGTAGTTTAAATTTGTTTATATAAACTTGTTAACAAAAATACGCCATAACGCTTTTGTGCTTTAGTATATTTGTTTAAATTGCTGGTTTTTATACTAATATATTTATGGACGAAATTGAAGAATAACGGCGCTGGATTCACACGGTATTTTTTTTACGAACTTCCTTTTTCAAATCTCTTTCTAATATTCTTTAAACTCTTCGCTGAGTATTCTGTAAAGTAATGCATGCTGCAATAACACTATTTCTCATCTTTTTGGAACTCGCATGTTCTTTTCGAAATATCTTTTAACTCTTTTTCATATCATACGCATGTTTTACGCTTGCCTCTTTTTAAAAAACATATTTTTAATCTCTTTTATTACTCTTTTAATTCTTTTAATTGATACATTACACCGAAATTTACATACATAAACAAAAATACACGCAAAACACACTCATTATTAAATTTAGTTATTAATAAATGAATTATTTTTGTCAATTTGGACTTTTGGGATGTTTTCTGACATGTCATATGTTTTGTGTAGGTATATATCTTCGCAGAGCCCTCCGATGCTCCATAGTCCGCAAGGATATTCCGAAGCTCTTAAGCGTAATATACAAGTAAGTTTAAATGTTTCCAAATGTTTATATTACTATATTTTTCTAGGTTTTAATTCAGATATATCTTTTTTGTCAGGGTATGATGGAGGATTGCAGTCTGTCCTATATAGGGTCCGAGGAGCACATGATGCCAGGACATGAGGATTATCAATCTATTCAAGATGATTACAGGTGGGGATATCAAAGCTTACAAAAAAAAACTATTTCTTTTTCTATTAAGGAGCGTTCAAGTATTATGTAAAGCAATTTTTTGACGATTTTTGACCCTCCCTCCCTCCCATGTAACGAAACGTAACGTTATTCTGTACCCCCTCCCCCTCCCTAAACGTTATAAAACACCTAAGTGACCATTTTTACCTAAAAGTCACAATTATGATGCGCAAATTACCGGAAAGTTGCTAAAATACCTTTGATATTGTTTTAATCGCGTTTGCGATTAATAATAAATAAAACAAGGGTTTTCTAATTCGCAATACATGCGTATATTGTTTATTTTATTTATTCATATTGTTATTTAATGAACAATCACACATAATGTAATAAACAATTGCTTAAGTTTAAAATATGTTAAAATGGGCTCAAATTTGTCCTAATAAACAATTACTACTAATCTTACATTAAATTATACCGTTTTCCTGACTTGTCCCTGTCCTTACATACATTTTTGGCGTCATCCACCTTTGTTCTTAACATGCATTCTCCTCTTTTAGCTTTTTTTAATTATAAACTTTTAAAATAAAATAACATATTTATTTCAATCTTTGGCAATGCAATTAGAAACGAAAACCTAACTGAAATAAAACGTTTTAGTCCCCTATATATAGATTTTATTCCCCTGTTTTTTATTTAAATTAGAAAAACAATGTTACATAATGCATTGTTCGAACTGCCCTCCAGACCCTGTAATGCATCGTAATTTACAAGACTCCCCCTTCCCCCCAAATTACGTTACGTAATACTTGAATGACCCCTTTACTCTTTGAGGACCATAAGCTTTGCGGTACACTATGGAAATTGTTGATACACAAAACTGGTAAAGGACGCTGTAAATAACATTTTTTCAAGTTTTGTGAAAATTGGTTCAATAGAATTTGTGTACATTGATAGGACATAATTGTCCCTGTAGTCCGGTCATTTTCCAAAATTTTATTATTTTATTATTTAGCTCAGATATCATACGGAGTCGAGCTATGGAGCTCTGTGAGGAATTCAAATGTGGAAATTCTCCAGTGATTTCGAAATAAATCCCTCAGAATAATATCAATTAATGCTCCTTGGTTTATGAAGACCTCAGAAATACATGAGCATCTACAAATCAGAACTGTAAAAGAGGAAATATAACACAGGATACAGTCATACAAATATCGAATAACGTTACATACCAACACCTTAGCCATAGCCCTACGTGAACGAATGACCATGAAAAGGCTTAAATGCCACCACATGTGGGACCTTACTTAAATTAAGGGTAAAATAATTTTGAATAAAAGGTAAAATGAGTATTGGAAAAGAAAAATACTAAAGCGTCAATAATACCAAAACACTTCTAAGGACAAAAAGGCCCCAACTACGCAAACTAGTGGGACTGATAACAGGACACAACACACTAAACAAACACCTCTTCAACATGGGCGGAACGAATAGCCCTATGTGCAGAGCATGCATGGAGGCGGAAGAAACCACAAAACACATTCTGCTAGATTGTAAACAGGTAGAAGTATACAGGACAAAACACCCTGGGACTCCAGGCACCCTGCGCGAGGCAGCAGGAAACCTGAAAGCCCTGCTGGCTTTCGTCGAGGAGCTGGGGTGGGTGGAATAGCGCTACCCCCGTTACACGCAAAATAGGCACACTGGATGTCGACTTGCGGAGGAACGCCCAGTACAACTAACTAACTAACTAACTACTAAAGCGTCAATGAAATGTTAGAGTTGTATTTGTAACTATTTTACATGTAAACGACACTCTCAAACTAAAGTTTTGTGCACTGATTGTCAAAATACCACTTCTTCAAGTTCATAAATTGAAATTATAGATTCACTTTAAACCCAAATATTATTATATTACTATATTGCATATTTGTTGTTGTATATTTGTTTAGAATAAGATACATATGTTTATGAATAGAAATTAAAAATTAAATAAATTAAAAAAAAAAGGACAGCTGTCTTGCCCATTCACTCACCCATCCAAGCCATAGAATTTGAGATGCGGAAAACGCAGTTTTAGATTATTTTTCTAGGAAAGAGTTGATTATATTTCTGGAAAGACCAAGATCTTTAAAGAGGTGAAACAGAGATTTGGCTGGCAGGCAACGATCGCCAAATTTGACTGCGTGAAGGTGAACAGTGAAGCCGTTCCTTGTTACAGCATTTGCGAGATCATGGTATTTATGTAATTCATACTCGTGGTCTTTTGGGATCTTTGATTCCCATGGAACAGTTAATTCTACGATAAGGACCATCTTCCGAGATAGAGAGTAAAGAGTTATATCTGGACGGAGGGCTGTGCATCCGAGACTTTCAGGGAATTTATACTGCTTAGAGGCAGAATCGACCTCCAGACTCCAATCTGAAGCTTTCTCGATTATTGAGAAAGGTTTTGCAGTGAGATGTTTTTTGCCTTTAGAGCCATCCCGCACAAACTATATTGGGGGTTTGGAGGATACTGTGGAACCCTTGTTGGCACGAGCCACCACATAAAAATTATATAAAATACATATTTTTTTTATTAAATATTTTTATTTAAATTTTAGGGCAAGCCTTATGAATGGCTACAACCAAACCCACGGAAGTGGCCAGGATGTAAAACCCGAGAATCTGACTTCTTCTACTGGATCCACCGAAGCTCACCATCACTTCAACCACCGCTCCGAACCAATCGACGTCAAGCCCAACATCTTCAATCTGCACAATGAGTATCAATCGCAGAAGGACTATATTCCTAAGGGTAAGGATGGCTCTCGCACTGGCGCCCTCAGTCCTTACGACGAACGCAGCCAGTCCGGATCCAGCAGTGAAGAGAAACGCATCAGGCTCTCCGATAGAGACCCGCCGGCTGTGAATGGCATGAATCTGAATATTAAAAGCCACGGAAATGAAGATGACAACGAGGAAGCCGAGAACCTATCCCTAAACAGCGGCGAGCAACACGATAAGTGAACGCGCTCTAGTCCTTCTTATTGTCAAGACATCGCTAGCTGAAAGCTACTGTGGGTTATCTTTAAAAAACTAGGTTTGAGATAAACGCATTTATAGTTTGGCTTGTTATATATAGAGTTGTCAACTAAAAGTGTGAGGCGTGGCGCCATATTGCTTAAACCACGTGTGTGAACCGGAGGCAGGGTTTTTCGCTAATTATTAACAGAAAATAATCATTAATCATGCGCCGATAAGAAACGCCATACACAACTAGGGTTGACGACTACAGCGGGCGAGCCCGTCACCTCGGGAAGTTTTGACGATTAGTCGTTCTATCTCCCTGGAGTGAGCGCAGAAGACTTGGACAAAACAGTCCACCGTCTAGCTCTGCCACAAACCCGTAAGAGGCCAACGCCTTAACCGCGAGATAGCCAGGAGTGTTACCCAGCGGGCTTTCACTCACGCCCTTACTTCCAATTGCGACCAGATTACTCCAGTCTCTCGATTGGTTACGAGTTCGATGTCGCTTGCGCGGTCCTCTCCCTTACGAAGCGGTGAAACGGTGTTTACCGAATCGAATCTATCGCGGACCACAGCGTCCTTTGCCCGGCTGTTCACCCAGGATCGGATAGCCGATGGTCGTTTCAAGAGCAGTTGCCGTAACCACCCCCGCTCTATAGGAAACAGTACTGCTTCCAGACTCCCCCGACTGTTAGTCAGAGTGCACAGTCGTTTGGCTTACGCCGCACGGTGCGCAGACCGTCCAGGAGCGCCAGAAGGTTGATTCCCAGGGGAAACTAACCATAAGGCCAGAGTCCTACCCAGGCTCGCACTTCATGCGTGGAGGCCGTCGGATAGGTGTTGACCCGTGAGTGTGACCAACCCTGAACAGAATGGGTCTTTGTGGCTTACACCGTACACAGTAATGGCATGCCCTTGATTATTTTTAAAAAAATGGGATCCGATTCAATGTTTTTCCTTGTTATCGACATTCGGCTAGGCCCCGGCCGTAAGTGGTATTAGCATTACAGCGCTTAATCTAATACAACAGTGGGCTGTATTTCAAGTTCATGAAAAACTCAGTGTTGCCTTTCACCTTTCACAATTATTGTAATCCCATAGAGGGTTTTCTTTGTAATTGCATAAATAACACAGTTGTGGCCAGTGTCGTAACTACAATAATTGGCCCCGAAGCAAAATTTAACAAAAGGCCCCTCCCCCTACTTACCTTCATTATGGCATATAGGAAGTAATTTCTGTATACCTAGCTACATTGCATACTTATATTGCAACTACATTATAAATCGGCATATTCATTTGGGGGCAATGCCCTAAACATATTGCGGAATCGAAAACAAACGTTCAGCTGTTGGCATATGATAGGAATGGTTAGAAATAATATTAGTAACTCGAATAATCTTCAGCAAATCTGGCTCTCATAGCATTGTCTGTTATATGAACTGATTTAGCAATCTCAAAAATAATTGCAAGTTTTGCAATTTTTATTGTAAAGGATAATTGCAAACACAAAGTGATAATTGCAATGCGTGTGACTACGGAAGGTCGCTTCAAAATTGTTTTTGTACTTTGTTGTATTGGTCGCAATTGTGGATACGACGGGCATCCCAAACTGCCGCATCCAGATTGCCGCAAGGCTATTTTGACATCTGACTGACGTTCTCAGATTTGCCTCTTCCGGTTTTGCCGCATTTGCCGCGTCCAATTCTCTGCATTTTATTCCGCAGCGTCTAGATTCGCCGCGTCTCATTTTGCCGCAAATGAAGGCCACGGTTACATGAAAATATGTTTTCGAAAAGGTACCGCTAAATAATGCTTGTTTTATTTCGATACATACCTACCTAAACTAATTTTCTCAGTTTAAAAACGTATGTATCAAATTTTAATATTAAAAATAATTAATATTGTATAAAAAAAATAATATAACTGATGTGGTTGCCATAATTCCCATCGCTCTGCGTAAAATCGTTGCAACAAAATTTGCATCGTGAAAACGCCGCTTTATCAACAATTGCATGGTGGCAACACCAAATCGACTTATGACACTTATTGCGGCAAATCTGGACGCGGTGCAATAAGAAGCAGCAAATTGGGATGCGGCAAATTTGGAAGGTTCATTTTGCGGCATATCTGGATGCGGCAAAGCTGGAAGCGGCAAAATGGGATGCGGCAAATCTGTAGGGACCCCATTTTGGGCCTCCTAACTACCGTGGGCCCTGGTGCGCCGCACCGGCTTTTTCATCTTAGTTACGCTACTAATTGTGGCATTTTTTTTTAAAGAAATTGACATGGATCATTTCACCAAGTCGTTTCCATAAACCCAGTGTCAAAACTAACATTTGATACTGAATTATTGTGTTAAGGTGGACATTTTTTCTCAGGAAACTCATAGAGTCTTGGATAGAGCTTGTGTTATTTGATATTTCTGTATACTTAACTCAAAATGGACTTTTGATCATCTGGCCAAACATAAAGATAACCACTGCAGCTTTCAGCTAGCAAAATAAAAAAAAATAGACAGTATTGAACGAGTTCTATTATTATAATACAGTATTAGACTCTTTTAATAACAATCGCATTTCGAAGCAATAGCATTTATTTATAAAAAAATATTTATTTAATGTAAATAATTTTTGAACAATGATCTTATCCCAATGTTATTAATTAAAAATAAGAATGTAGCTCCGCTTACAGTAATATTAAAATCGCATAGAATGGCTAAAAAATCGACCTTCCCAGGATTTAGAGAATTAAGATTTAAAACCATATCAAATCTATCAATAAATAACTTAGATACTTAAATTGTTAGTTTTTTTTTTAATAAATTATAAAAAGCGTTTTTCGAATCTCGTTGTTGGATTAATCAGTAACGAACTGTAGGGATTTTGTAAATATTATTTAAAGATTTTGTAGATTGTCTCGCATCATTTTTTGTTTTTGTGTTTTACAATTTTTGAAATTGTCTCTTTTGTTGATCGTTGATACAACGAATACTTAGGTGTACTTAGCGGAAAAAAGTAATTAATCATTTTTGTATATAGACTTTTTACAATAATCCTTGCGAAAAGTATCGAATACTTCGTGTTACATTGTATATATTCATAATCGTCACCACAAATGTAACAACTTACCGGTTCATATAATATTAGTTTATATTTATATGTATAACCTTTCAGTGAACATGCATTTACCATATTACATACCACGATTTGAATAGCTTTTAAGTGTATCTTGTTTTTTCTTTGATCATTTGTTGTGATTTCATACGATTTCCATTTATTGTTTTTGTTATGTAATGATTATCGTTATAACTTTACGACTTTTTACCAAAATGAGGGTATCCTTTGTCATATCGAAAATTTATTTAAATTTTCCGTAGTTGTTTATTCGTCACTGATATTACTTTACATAATATTTAAAAAAAATAACTTACCCATACATTAAAAATTGTAACTCTTAATTAATTTTTAGAAAAAATAATGTTTTAATGATAACAATAATATTATGTAGTAGGTCGCAACGATAGACTTATAGATTTGTCGAAAATAAGTAAAGTAACACATATTAAAAAACAGGTGTATTTCTTCTCCATTGCCTTATCCGTTCTAATGCCATCTCTCGGCAGAACACGAAACTACTAGAATATTAAACTTCCTCGCTTCTGCCTCAGCCGGTAGATGGAAGTCGGTGATTTTTTCGACTAATATCTTAATCACAGTTGGAATTCCCTTTGAACGACTTTGAGCCGTCTGGTTTACTAAAAAGGGCTAAAATCGTCTGTCCGGCGGCAGAATTGGGTTGAACAGGTTTCCTTACCCAGCAGAAGCTGTGATTATACAGCATCATCGCGGCTGCTGCGCTCTGAGATGCAGCGTGGTTTCGTGATCTTACCGGAGCCTATAAACCACGTTATCATTGGTGGCAATTATATTAAATAATAAGGGATACCACCACGTCTCATAATCAAAATAAATCATTTTTTTGCGAATAGTTAGATATAATACTCAAATGTTTCATGTTTTAATTAATCGTCTATAGTTTTTGAAAAAACGCAAAAAACATCGATAAAACGAGCCAAAACGAATAAAATAACATGTCTCAATTTCAATACATTGGTAAATCCTCTCAATCGGTTGGAAATCTTTCAATATTCATTACTTTTTAAGTAAAATTTAGTAAGAAAAAGTATTTCGCAAAAAATCAACCGTTAATTTTTGACCAATTATTTTAAAAAACCGGGCCAAAGGGACGTTCCGGTGAGGCAATAAATCATTAGGCCGGTCCGTCCCTTTTACTACCTGCTTGTAGGGATGCGTGTCGCAACCTTCGCAGATTATCTATCAGATTATTATATTATTGAGATTGAGCAGCGAAACTTTTGTCGGGTCACTTTTCAGTTCGTCAAAAAATTACAAAATGTTATGTATAAGGCACCGAGTCTGCATGTTAATATCACCCTTCAACTTCAATAGCTCCAGGTTTTAAAATATGGTCTCCATTGCTCAACTGATGAAGTAATGAAGTTTTATCCAGCATTTATAATATACATATGTGGGACTCATTATTACTGCCACTATAACATTTTATTAATAACTGTTTAGACATGAATAATGAGCAATGGTATCCCATGCTATGATAATCAGTTACCCATTAAGTACTCATTTAATTACTCACATCACATAATTAGGTCATTATTTAATTACTCTTATTCTAAAATAACACTTAAACCGAAAATATTAATAAATATAGTAATCGGTACTATAATAAATGCAGATGTATAATACTGTTTCATCGAGCAAGCGTAATTCATCGATAAGCAATATCGACGTTAGCCTCATCCTCGTTGACAGCTCGGTTTTTACTCCATCGGAGCGTTCCTTTGGTCCGTACTTTAGTAAACTTCCAAAAGATTTGTAAATATAAACTGTTCTTCAACTCTTTGACTCTAATATTAACTAAACATTTTTCATTTTATATATCTATAGCGTTTATTATGGCCTTTACATGCAAAGCTTTTTTAACCAACATCAAAAAAAAGGAGGAGGTTATCAATTCGGTTGTACCTTTTTTTAAAATGTTTGTTACCTCAGAACTCTGCCATTTATGAACCGATTTGAAAAAATCTTTTTTTATTTGAAAGGATATACTTGCAGATTGGTCCCATTTTTATCAAAATCCTGTTCTGATGATGGGATCCACGAGGAATTGAGGGAACTCCTCAAATATTATCACATGTAGTTGAAAATTTACATATTGGTTCAATTCCGATGACAATGCATCTTTTTTATAGAAAGCATGACCTGATTTACATTTACATTTACATTTTCGTTGTGTCCAATCTACGGCTAAAGACCGCTCTTGGACGTGTCAAAATAATTGGGTTAGGTAGTAAATTTCGCTACTACTCTTTACTGAACATACATAGGTAGTCAAGAATTAACTACTAGATTGTCTAACTATAAATACTAATAATCAAAATAGAAGCCTAATATTTGAAGTAGTTAGTAATTCGAAAAGATACGTAGTAAAATTATTTATCGTAATATTCAAATTGTCAGTAAAATGTTAAATAATCAAATTAAATCTACGTTAAAAGTACAGATATAAGACCATATAAAATAATCAGACAATAAGGATCTACTTTTTTAAGTAATTTAAATGGCCACAATATTTGAAAAATCATGGCCCTCAAATTCGGCCAGATTATCAGCATGTTTTTTTTAATTTTATGTCCTCCAGCTGTTTAAATTTTGTAGGGAGTAGATTATAGAATTTAATGCTAAGGTACAAGTAGCTTTTCTGTACTTTTGCCAGTCGTATTCGGGGTACGCATAAAAGGTAGCTACCACGGGTATGATGCGAGTAAATGTCTGCATTAATTGGTGTTTCTGCTAGGTGCTGTCTAGCATACATTCCACACCCTGGGTTGGCTCCCGACGAAGGGACTCCTGAAATTTTGTATACTCATTCAGCTATGATAGCCCCTTCCAAGTTTTACCATGACATAGCTGCTGCACTCAGGGTTGGCTCCCGACGAGGGGACTCCTCGACGGTCAACAGCACAGACCCGAAATTTTGTATATGCATTCAATTACGACAGCCCGTTCTAAGCGTTACCAAGACAGGACTGCGGCACCCAGGGTTGGCTTACAACGAGGGAATTCCCCAACGGTCAACAGCACAGACACAAAATTTTGTATACGCATTCAATTATGATAGCCCGTTCTAAGTATCACCTTGACATGGCTGCTTCGCTTAAAAAAATGGAGTCGGTTTTTTTTTTGTTAAAATTTTGCATACCATTTTCTCGTATTGATTTACCCCTTCGAAAGATGCCGGTTAATTAAGACATTCTGAACAGAAGATATCTAATTGAATATTGGATTACAGATATTGTTCGAGCGGTAATACATAATGTACATACTTAATATGTGGAAGGGATGGAACATAGTAGCATTAATGGTATAAACAAGAGATAGGATATCAAGACACGAATAGATAGGATTGAGAAACGATTTGCATGATTTACTACTTTCATTCCACTAGTGAAAGTATTGTGAACGTGCTAAAAACAAATCGAGATGAAGACAGAAATATCCATTTTGACACTCCCTGAGACGATTAGGACTATTTCTAGACTGAAGTCTGGCTGTGTCTCTGTGTGTGTGTGTGCAGAGTATACCAAACAGTAGCTTCTCAAGCCGACCCAAAATATAGCTTGATTTTTGAGGCCTGTAAAGGATCTAATACCACTTCAAACCCCGGGTGTGCAACTGTGGTTTAGCTGCATTCGACTTTACGATAAACGAAACGGCCCATAGCCACTCGATTGATAGAACACATCAAAGCTGTTAAAAACGTTCAGCGAGAAAAATCGGCGATCTGCGAACATATATTGGACAGCGGAAGTAACTACTGGCTCCAGTTTCAAAATCCCATTGGGCCATTGTACTATTCAAAGAAAAATTCTACTTTTCTCGCATGATCCGGGAAGCCATTGAAATAAGAAGAACCCCGAAGTTTAATAGAGGTGACGGCTACAAACTCTTTTCTACGTGGAACCCTCTTCTTAAAACGTTTTTAATGCTCATCGCCGAACGCAAGGACGTGATACAGGATGGATACAGTGAGTGTTGTGTGCACAGCAGTCTTAAAATGTTCCCACCGCCGAAAGCCGAACGCATGTACGTAAGGCGTGATACAGTGAGTGTAGTATGCGTGATACAAAATTTACGCGGTAAATTCGTTTTTTATCTTATTTATAAAATCCTAGCTGCCCAAGCGTAGTATGGCACTAAGCAATCTAATAACATATGTAATCATTGATAAAAATTAGCGGCCCGGTGTCCTTGTAGCTAGGTCGCCTGATCTTACATTGTTCCGGGTTCGATTCTCGGCTGTGTCACCATTTTCCTCAAGGATAAAATTAACGAAACTGCCTTTCAATTCTGTCGATCAAATGCAATAACAAGATACACACTTAAACATACATCTTAGTAGGATTAGTTGTAAGTGGCTCTCTAGACGATCAAGCATGCTTGTCAAGCATCGCGTCGCGGGCTGGGAGGGGATCGTAAACTGCAGGATATATGCAAATATATTTTTTTATATTTACCAAAAATGCCTAATTTTGTAGTTGTATTAATTAAACGTAATTGATTGATAAATGACGTGATTCCCTGGTATAAACTACAAAATTAGGCATTTTTAGTAAATATAAAAAATATATATTTGCATATTTGCTGCGGTTTACGACCCACGATGCTTTGCCAAGATGCTTGACAAGATTGCTTGATCGTTTAGAGAGCCCCTAAGAGATTATCGCATGATAGTTAATAAAGTCGCCTATTATGAAATTTCTCAATAAAGAGTTGGAACAAACAGATTAGGTTTGACACTCACTTACCGTTGAATATCAACGGTAGGATAGCGAAACCGCAGCGCCTGTCGTCTCATTGTGGCAGTGTGTATCTCGGTTGTGCACACTGCACACTCGGCGTGTTAGCATTTCGTTTAGTGACGACCCGTTAATTTTATATGGTCACAGGCGAGTGGCGAGTCGAGTGGCAAGTGGCCAGTGGCTCGGCTACTCTCCCATAGCGTCGCGTCGACCGGAGACCTTCGGAGTGACCAGCAATTAGCACCTTCTCCTCCGGAATGTCTACTCGCCCAGTCAATAGCATCAGCGACTCCTCAAAGCCTATAATAGAGCTTTTGTGTTTAAACACAAGGAAATATGAATGCGCGCTCCTATCGTAAAATCATACATCCATGTGACTCAAAGAAGGTCTGTCAAGGCATTGATTAATATGGTAATGATTGCTAAACTCCACAATACGATTTGGCAACCATTATGCACCAGCGAAATGCAAGTGACGCTGATAGCATTGCCGTTCAAACACCAATGTGGCCATCCATAATAATGATAGATCTTAGATAATTAATGGTTTTTATAAAGTACTAATTGATTATAAAAAACAGACTCAGAGAACATTTGACATCTTCCACTTAAAATCCCTTTCTCTTCTCATTCTCCTCTTTTTTTAACACGCTTTTATTAGG
Source organism: Micropterix aruncella (assembly GCA_944548615.1). NCBI lineage: Eukaryota > Metazoa > Arthropoda > Insecta > Lepidoptera > Micropterigidae > Micropterix > Micropterix aruncella. Next base: position 13,733,186 of record OX155976.1, read on the forward strand.
TCAACCTGTATGTAACTATGTAATGGAATCTAAGGTAACTAATTCAACCATTTTCCAAGGGTCGTAGCGTCATGAAAATTGGCAGCTGTATGTAGTTCTGATGACAATACAATAATATGGTACTGTCGAACTGATCTGATGATGGAGTCGGAAGATATGAACTGGAACTTCATGATGGAACATCGTATCATAGCTGTGTTTGGACTTGTTAGAAAAGTCTTGGAATGAACTTTGACCACGATTAGGTTTCAAGGTCTGATGATGAAGCCGGATGATAGGCACTGGCATTCCATGATGGAATATCGTTTGGACTTGTTAGAAAGGTCTGTAATGAATTTTGACCACGATTAATATGCATTTTTTGTTTTTTACGTGTTCTTATAAAAGCGTCGGTCTCCTCACCGGACACACGACCCTTAGAGCTCATCTATTCAACCTTGGATTGACTGAGAGCAAGGATTGCCGAATATACGGCGAGGAACCTGAAGACAGCATACACATTGTTGGTCGCTGTCCAGGGCTCGCCGCCAAAAGACACAGTTTACTGGGACGAGCCTTTCTCGAACCCAGCGATCTGCCCAACTTGAAGGTCAGTGACCTGCTTGGACTGGTAAGAAGTACCGGGCTACTAGCTAACCACTGACCTAATCACACAGTGGGTAGTTACAAAAGACCTTACAGATCTAGGTGACATCAAGGGCTGGAAACAAGCCCCCCACTCCATCTACTACTACTACTACTACTACTATAAAAGCGTGTTTTTAGTGTTTTTTTTTAAACTATTATTTAAACCATTGCGTCCGTATAGGCTTTAGTTTATTTGGTGTAGCAGATTCTGCGAACACAAGGTGTTAAATATTTTTTTTGTATTTTTTAAACTCATTATATACGTTAAGTTGGTAACTCTCCACAAACAGTGTTCGCAAGTCATTATTGGTTAGCTGTAGAATATTGGGTCATTACCTTTGAAGTTGCTATGCAGATTTGTCATTTTAATGGAAGTTGCCTAATTACTCTGCTGTAAAACTCGTGGTCAGGAACCAATGAATGCTTTAAAGGCGTTTTCCACCGACTCTACAAAGTAGATTTTTCTTTCCTTGTAAAAAGTTATCTTAATTATGAAAAAAATTAAAGCCTACTGGAACAAGGTCTGGCAAGTGCGGTGGGTGACCAAGAGTCTCCAGTCGCAACTCCTGCAACATTGCGACTGTTTGCAGTGAAATCTGTGGTTATACGTTGTCATGTAGAAGCAGTGGCGATGAGCGATTGACCAGGCTCGGTTATTTAATCACGAGCTTCTCCATTATTGTTTGCTGTTATTAACAGTACACATTTACAGTAACTGTACAGTCAGACCGATCGAAGCTCTAATAGAAAACACCGGCACAGCATCTCATATTTGAAAATAATGCAAATTTCAACTATACCATAGTTACACAAACGAAAATATTTGAGCAAAAACAAACGACGAAAGACAAATAAACAGCTGATCCCTAAAAAAGAATAACATGGCCTTGAATTAAAAATTATTTGGCTTTCAAATTCCAACTCAAACCCAAGTTATCATAGTTCAAAGTGGCCAGTGTGAAAAAACAGCAATTACATACATCTTCGAACGAAAAAAACAGTTAAAATTAAGTGATTTTCGCCATTGTTTTTACAAAAACTTGGATGCTAACAGCCGCAGTTGTGGAGGAGAAAACAGTGTAAAGGAGAGGGAGGGGGAGGAGGGGGGGTGCGTTAGAGGTTTTATTTTTTACCAAAAATAGGGGTCGCAAGCTAAAAAAGGTTTAAAAACACTGTTTATCCATATAGATACATTAAAAAACTATTTATCCATATAGATACATTTATATTTCCGGAATGTACTCAATCAGACCTTTTATTTGACAACTCCCATCTCCCTCCTTTTTTAAACTTTAGCGTCCTTATAGGTGCTGATTTATTTTGCTATGGCACATTCTGTGCCCACAAAGAGTAAAGTATATACTTCTTTCTATCCTCTTCTTTTTTATTTGTCATACTCTTTATATAGGTTAAATTATGTAGTCTACTCGTAAATAATTTTCATACACTAGTATAGGTTAGTTAATTTATGTTAATTTATGACATTTTAACATTTGGACATTTAGACAACTAAATGTGATATTTAGACAGTTAAAAGGTACCCTATGACACTCTGGATAATATAACGATTCTAACAATACCACACACTTCTAAATCGGTTCAAGCATTTGGACATTAGGGTGGAATAAAGAAACGGAAAACATACATATATGAACCCTGACAACATAACGCTCCCTTTTTTTGGGGAGCCTCCCGCGTTATTATAATTACATTAATTATAATTACAACCCTTAACTTTTTGTAACAGCAGCCGTGTTTATTATTTAAAAAAAATTAATAACGATTCTAACAATACCCACACACACCTTTAAATCGGTTCAAGCGTTTAGAAGTTGTGGTGGAATAAAGAAACGGAAAACAGACATAGATGAACTCTGAACACATTACACTCCTTTTTTGTTGGGCAGTCCTGTAAAAATTGAATATGATCAATGAAAACTTTTTCCGGTTCCGGATCGGGTGGTTCCGGTCCCGGATACGGTCCGGATCGTCCGTCCGGCGAGTGGTCGAACAGCGCGGCGTGGTTCTCCACACAAAAAGTGCACGAACGAAAGCCTCCGCCCGAATCAATGTCTTCATTTTGCCTTTGCTTCTCTCGGAACAACACGAGACCGGAGAGAACAGCCATCTAGACCGAAGGGCCTTTGTAAGTTATACCACGTCATCAGACATACTAAGTTGATTTGTGTCAAGTGCCCGGATCTTCGTCCCGGATCAATTAAGGAGGGGGGGGGGCATACCGGGGTACCCTGCCCCGGGCGTCAATTTAAAGGAGGGCCAAATTCATGTGTGTGAAAAAACCTTCTTCACTAAAGCGCCTAGCATTCAGGGTGCGCCGAGAAAAAATCCTCCCCACAGACAAATGGGAACGGGGCTACATAAGTAGAGCTGAATATACATGAACAGCCGAACGTCAAGCGACGATAGGTATTTATGGGGTTGATTAGGTGTGCGAGTAATTCGCGTTGGCTTAACAACTACTCTTTCAAATTTATTAATTTATTTCCCAAACATAAATTAACCTAACAGATAATTCAAATCATTAATTATTATTTTAGACTATGGGACTACTATGGGTATTATTCTACTATAGAATATTATCATTTTTCTACTATTAGATATTATTATTCTACTCTATTAGTATTTTTATCAGTATTATGCTACTATATAGACTATTATTCTAGACTATAGCAAACGAAACAGAGCAATACGTTAGAGCGTAATGGGAAACGATTATACATATATACATATATCATATAATTATCTAACCTTTCTTATTTTTTAACAGCTTTTATAATTACTTGATTGCTAAGGAATGCCATTACCGTACTTTGCAGTTGTGCTAAGTTCACCGTCCAAATATCCAAAGTGGAACTATAATTTCTATTCCTACTCTGGAAAGATCTCTCGAAAAATATACGAAACTCGTCTTCTTTACCATCATTTACGACTCACCTCAAAGATGTAAAGAGTAAGATAAGTAAGTAAGAGTAAGTAAGACCTATCGAAGAAGTAAACAGTTCTTCCCTTTCTCTCCTCTTCCTCTCCCAATTTTCTTTGCTCGGGCATTCTTCGTATAAAATACCTATACTGATATGGATTTTATGCAGACAAAATAATCTTTATTTCCACAATGACCACGAAGACCCATATGTTCAGGGTCGGTCACGCTCACGGGTCAACACCCATCCGGTGGCCTCCACGTAGAAGTGCGAGCCCGGGCAGGACTCTGGATCCCCAGCATTCTGACTAACAGTCGGGGGAGTCTGGAAACAGTACTGTCTCCTATAGAGCGGGGGTAGTTGACAACCGTACGGCGACTGCTCTTGAAACGATCATCGGCTACCCAATTCCGGGTGAACGGCCGGGCAAGGGATGCCGTGGTCCGCGATAGATTCGGTTGACACCGTTTCACCGCTACCACGGCGACCTTTGTCCGGCTTGAAACGGTGTAAACCAAATCTATCACGGACCAATCGCCGTAAGGTCAGCAACCATCCCTACTCTAAAGGAAACAGTACTGTTTCCAGACTCCCCCGACTGTTAGTCAGAGTGCACAGTCGATTGGCTTACGCCGCACGGTGAGCAGGCCGTCCAGGAGCGCCAGAAGATTGACTCATATGGGAAACTAGCCCTAAGGTCAGAGTCCTACCCGGGCTCGCGCTTCATGCGTGGAGGCCGCTGGATGGGTGTTGACCCGTGAGTTTGACCAACCCTGAACAAATGGGTCTTCGTGGCCAACTCAGAAAGGGCCCATTAGCTCCCCAAAAATGTAAACTACAATAGGCTCCCTCCCTAGAACCTTTCTACCTGTGGCCCCGTGGTGCACACAGAGGAATGCCATCCGATAGCGCCGTCTCCCTCCGCCCCGGCTGGTCCCCTCTCCCTCTAGCCGGGCATTAAGAAATTTATTGGACCTGTCTCCGTCTCGCTCGCGCTTGCAACAGGCGTATAGCCGCGTCCCTGTCGCACGCTGGCTCGCATTAAGACGTGCTATGCTTTTTCGAACGAGAACATTGGCGTAGGATGCCTTTTTGTGAGCGCCCCGCGACGAACGACTAGCGATGCACCCGAAACGAACCGGCTCATTGAGCCGTGAACGAGATGACGTGACCCCGAATGGAGGTCAAAGTGCGGGTGGACGGACGGCCGCGAAGTCATTCATTTAATAATTACTTTTCCAGCCCACCAACCGATGAGACGAGAAAATGTTGTGAAAGCCCTCTTTTGTATTTGGCTGTGTGCGTGTATTCCTCCACGATAGCGCCCAAACGCTTAACCCTTTCACGGACATCACAAACGTGAGCAAAATATTCGCAGGAAAATAAAAAAAATAAAAAGCCTGAAGATAACTGTTTCAGACGTGGCAAAATATTTGCCTATGAGCGGTAAAGATAAGTATTGGGTCCTTAGGGGCCGTCCACATATTACGTAATCACGTTTTTGGTATTTTCGACCCCCCCTTCTCTCCCATGTAAACAGACGTAATCAGCGTCCTGACTCCCCCCCCCCCTCCCAAGATTACGTAATCAACCAAATTTGCGTAAAATGTGAAGAATCGTTAACCCAGCGTTTGTAAAGGGTTGAAAGGCGTTTAAGTGGAGAAAAACATTTTAGAATGCTTAATTGTTTTTTATTAATTCAAAGTAATTACAAAATATCAAACTTTTTGGTTTATTTTAAGATCCCAATCTTTAGACCGCAGTGGCTGTAAAGACGATAATAAAGATAAGAAAATATTTAAGAACAAATTTACAAATATAGTAATAATAATATTCGGTAACAAATATAAACATTTGTACTCGGACATACTTCTATATTTGTACATTTGTACTTTTCGCTTGGACAAAACCTCGGATTTAAATGGATTTTCATGAATAGCCGCAAAAAAGAACCACATCTACGTAATGTTTTTTTCAAATGACAAGTGTACAAGATGGCAGACTCTTGACAAATAACAAGTGTACAAGATGGCAGAGGTCTTGTTTAAATTTTATCTCATTAACGATAGATGGATCTAAGAGTAATGAGCCTTATTATAGAATAGAATAGAAAAGAATAGAATAACTTTATTGTGCTATAGAACATTAGTTTATAAAAAATACAGTGGTGTTATAAAAAAAGTCAATTTATGCACAAATGGAGGACTTATCGATATAGCGATATCTTATCTTATTCGTGGTTATTAAAGATTAATTTTGAAATAGTATTTGGAAATATCTACTAATAACTATTTTGCCTGTGTCAATGAAAGGGTCAATCCGATTGGGCTGAAATTTGGCATGCAGGCATCATTTGGTCATGGCAAGGGTTGAAAAGATTGTGGTTGAAATCGGTGACCTAGTCATATGTCATTCTCGAGATATTAGACTCAATGACTTGAAGTTTGGTACGCAGATAGATGCCTTGCTGGGGCGAAATCACTTAGTGAAAATTTTTGGAATGTCTCATATACAATCTACACTAATAATATTTAAATTCCGCCAAAATTTTTAATGAAATATTAAGGCCATCTATCGACGATTGGTCTAACCCTGTTCTTAGTCGAGAAACGAACCGCGCCGCCCATGGCCCATGGCGCACATTAAATCAGTCATAGAGTACTTGCCGGGAAAGTATTGAGGACACAACAGATTTCTTTTAGAGACGATAGTAAAATGGTTTTCCAAGATTTGCTGGCTAGTTCTCAGTATCAGGAGTACATGAGACGAAAGAACGTAATTCTTCAGCTTCCATATAGACATCTTCCATATAGATTCTTTCTCTCATTCACCCACAACCATAGTTCTGTCTCTTTCTCAGGGGTTTATATCTTGCAACACGGTTGCATCCCCGTTGCAAGCCATGCCTCAACAACATGGAGTAATCTGATGGTAGTACAGTTTTTCAAGCGTTGCTGGCTTATCTTCAGTATTGGGAGTTCACATGACCTAAGGAGGTCATCCATACTATTGGTATGCTTCAGCGCTGTGGTACAGCGGCATTCGCCGCTAAATTTTGAATTTCGAACATTTTCCACATAGATTCTCCTTCTATCTATGCTCTATAGCTCTGTCCCTTTTTCACAGGTTTCTATCTTCGAACATGCTTTTCTGCATCCCCCGTTGCAAGTCATTCTCACACCGACATTAAGTAATCTGATGGTAGTACTCTGATGGAAGTACGGTTTTCTCGACTTCAGTATCAGGAGTACACGTGGCCCAAGGAGGTCTGCCATACTATTTGTACGCTTTGGTACAGCAGCATTCGCCACTAAATTTTGAATTTCGAACGTTTTCGCTATATACTCTTCATCTCATCCACGCCCCATATGTCTGTCCCTCTTTCGCAGTTTTTCAATAACCTGGATTTTTATTCCATCCCAGAGCCCCAAGTGTCATATATGCTCCTAATACAATGAACATATTTGGAACTACTGCACCAATTTACACCGTAGTAGCAGTGTATGAAAAAGAAAAGACTATCGGGTTCAAACCCGATAAGGCTTAAAAAATAATAATATACGCAAAAAGGAGCTTTATATTTGCAATTATTACGGGCGAACCCGCCACCCCAGAAAGTTATAACGATATTAGATCTGCCTTTCCACTGTGGGTTGAAAAGAGAGACTTAAGGACAATACAGTCCACCGTCTAACTACACCAACAATCCCGTGATAGTCCAACGCCTTATCGCGAGGCACTGAAAAGTGAACCCAGCGGGCCAACGTCACGCCCTAACTACCAGATTTGGCTAGATTTCTCCGTCCACCGGTCGGTCACTGGTTCGAGGTCTCTTGCGCGGCCTCTGCCTGACGTAATTGCGGACCGCGACGCCCTTTTCTCGCCATGGTCACTCAGAATCGGGTGGCCGATGGATCGATTCAAGGGTTGAAGATGCCAGGTCGACAACTACCCTCCGAGGTCATAGGAAACATACGTCTCCAGACTCCCCTGGTTATTCGCCGGCTTCGTTTTTTTTGCAAGTGCAGATAGTGCTCCAACCGCCCAGTTCCGCCCGATGTATCATCCAAATCCGCGATCTTTTGATCCCAACCGCCTTCGGCTACAGGACTACAGCCGTGGCAGAAGCTCACAGCGGCCCTGACAGGGTAAGTCCCTCTTCGAGGAGGTTACCAGATAGGAGTTAACCCTTCAGGCCTCGGCCCCTCAGCCGATTGACAAGTTGATATTCCAAAAATTTTTTGTAAAAATTAGTAAAAAAAATGAATTATGACACTGTCACACCAAAACATTAATTATTTCCAAACCACTGTACCCATTATTAAAATAAAACATATTAACATGATAAAACATAATAAAATAAAACAAATTAAATTAAAATTAAATTAAAACGGGGCCGTGACGCTGAATCGTGCTTTGGCCGATATCGGCCAATCGGGGCTCTAGGGGTTAAACCGTGGGTTGGGCAGGTCAGATGACAGAAAGAGTTTGGCCAACACCACCCAAGCTGTACGGAAACATTAGGAATCGCGCATATTATGTACCGTACGTACATATATCCTAGGACCAAAAGAGAAACGTTTAGTTTAAAAAGTCGTTCGTTCATTCGTTCGTTAAAAACAGATTGAACGAAACGCCGCGATCCGGTTCGCGGACCGACGATCTGGGGCTTTTGTCTACACTGGGACGGGAGGCTGTGTTGCGCTGGGACCTGCGGCTTTATTTAAAATCCTAAATGACTACGACTGAAGACGTCCACAATAATTGCTTTGGAAATTTGGGGCTTTTGATGCCACAAGCACTCGAACACCTGAATTTTAAATTAGAAATCGTGTCGAATTTTCGCGTTCCACATTCAAATTGTGTCATTTGACAGTTATCGGGTTCTCATTTCAAATTGTGTCATTTGGCAATTATCGGGTTCCAATTTCAAATTCTGTCGTTTTACAATTATCGCATTTTAATTTCATTTTTTAAATCAACTATGGTTTAGAGTTTTAGAGACATTGGAGGGCCGAGGATATGTCGGTTTTTTATAAAGTAGTTTATTCTGGGTTGGACAGTCCATATTTTTATCCTGTCCACCCTAGAACGGGCTAGTCCCAGTTGGGTGACAGAAACAAATAAGCAAAAGGCATTCGGTTCCTGTTATTTTTGTAATCTAATCAATGTTTTATAGTAATTAATTCTTAAATAAATAAATAAATAAAAATATCTCCTGGGTAGGGTGAGTCTTCTCGACTAAAGCTCGATGTTTAATTTTCACGTCGTCCCTACACAAATTATGGTGCCAATTCGTTATAGCCACGTGCTAAGCATACATACAATGGCCCGTATTCCGTTTCCCGCAGGTGCCTAATTTAGGGTCTAAAACGCGCTAAAACAACCCTTAATTTTGAACTGACGTTTTGGCGTTCCCTATCATGGGTCCTAACTAGAGCGGGTTTATATAGAGCCCATAACCACCGTCTATCTTACCTTTTCCGTATTCCGTTTCTACAAGTGTCATGACCACGGAGCGCTCCGTGGTCATGACGGATGGGTCCTGTTCGGGGTCATACAGCATAACCCAGACAGTAACTTCTCTTAGAACAAAATTGAAATCAAAGATTATCTTTTATAGAAAGATTATAGAAAGATTATCTTTTGCGTTTAATGTTCGCGTTATAGCGCATGCATTAAACGCAAAAGATGTAACCTGGGCTCAGACAGATGTATCATGTGTATATAACTTTAAAAGCATACGACGGCATTGTCTAAATTGTTATTTCATTTTCTATTGTGCTCATGAATTTGAATGTATAATATGTATATGTAAATAAATAAATAAATAAATAAATAAATAAAGCGAATACGTCACGAGTCGTAAGGACTATGGTAGGATATGGTCCCTAGAAGTTCCACTACTCGACCTACGCAGATATCCATACGCTCGAAAAAAATCGCCAGCCTTTACCTGCGCGTACTGCTAACCGTTCGCATTCGTCGGGACATACCCCTCTGCCCACATTCCTCTCACCCTCTTATCGCATTGCCCTGTAGCTCGAGAGTAAGCCTACTGCTTGGTATACTGTGTCAACTGTAAACGTTTCTCTAGTGATTTCGATGATTTTTTGTCGCGATTTTAAAGATGTTTGCTCAGCATTGGCTCCTAATCCGAAAAAGCGCCGATTATCGTATATCATTATTATGCCCTGGAAATCATGTGTCAATATATCTTGTACGTTTTGATCAATATCCTTATATATATATATATATATATATATATATATATATATATATATATATATATATATATATATATATATATATATATATATATATATATATATATATATATATATATATATATATATATATATATATATATATATATATATATATATATATATATATATTTGCCTTGTATATTTTTATGATAAAAAGCCTTGTGTATTCGTGTATTACAAACGGAAACATAGCGACAATCAACGTGCGGTGACGAGACGACGGCGAGCGGACGAGCGAGTGACCGAGCTGTCAAAATTAAGACCTCGCTTTGGAACGGCCATAGAGAAAACGGAAAATTTTAAGATTTAAGGCGGGTTCTTAATTTTGATGAAACGGAGTACCAACAAAATAACAAAGGAGCTTAAGATCCAAATTTTTAGAACGAGCTTATTTTAAGCCTGCGAGAAACGAAATACAGGCAAGAGTAGGCTTTAACGAAATTGGCTTATATAACCACGACAGTAGTAGGTCCTTAATTAAGGAAATCCGTAAAAAGCTGTAGATCGAATAAGATTGAATCGAGTTAGCATCCCGCATTACTATATGTACCTACTCACATGTACATGTACTTATATGTGCATGTGTGCATGTAGTCCTATATGTACTCACAGGCACATATATTAACAAATGTTCAGTGATGTCTCATCTGATGTATGATTACTCCATCGCTGGATGTGTAGGTACTTCCCAGAGTGACTGAAGTCGAGGACTTGGGAGTTTTTTTCGACCCCTAGTTAAACTTTAAGGAACACATTAGGCAACTATTTACAACTTCTTTCGAGCTTCTGGGGTTTGTGATAAGGCAATCCAAACACTTCAATAATATTCGGGTTATGCGCACGCTGTACAACTCGATTGTTAGAAGTCGCATGGAAACGAATGCAGCTATTTGGAATCCGCATGAAGATACCTATACCCTCACGCTGGAAAAGGTACAGAAGGGTTTTTTGAGATTTTTGTATCCGACTGCATTTATCACAGGCATGGTTGGCTATAATTCTCCCTGTCTCAGAAGAGACAGTCCTATGGTTTGAATCTAATTCGTGGTAAAAAATTCGTTTAAATTGCAGGCTACTAATTATTTATTCTTATATGACAGTTAGTATTCTAAGTGTCATTCTATGTATATGTATAATTACGGTGATATTTTTATTAAATTTACTTTTCAATGCCTTGGTTTTAATGTAATGTTGATTAGTAATAAGCGAATAAACAAATACCCTACACACACACATACGCTCTCCGCCTACACCTCTCCATACAAACGTACACCAACACCCATAAACTAAAACCCACAAACACCAACTTCTTAATTCTTTAATGTTTTATTTTTATTATGTAGCATATGTTGTATTCCTTTTTAATATAGTGAATAACTTAAAACGCCATTGGCTTTGCTATCGTCATATATTGTTTATATGTTATTCAATAAGTTATTGTAAAAAACATTAATACGAAAATCGCTAATGGTTTACTGTAAGATATCGCTATAGTGTTTAGTCCGCCATTTGTGCATAAATTGTCTTTTTTTATAAAACCAGTGTAATATTCATTAAGGCGACATGAGACATCAGAAAAATATCCGAAATGGGCGTACACGCGAAAAAATAGGTGGGTCAGCTTTGTAGGGTTTGACCAATAAAAATCCAGCGTTGACGAAGCGTCAAGCGCAGATTCTACGTCCGCTGTCGCCGGTTACTGGCGCATACTAAATGCTCTATCGCAGCGCTAGCACAGAATAACTATCTTTACGCAGATGTGATATAACATATAGCGTAACTCTCAGAGCGCTCTCACGTTTTAATTAATTGTAATTAATTTAGAGCGTAAATAAAAAATGTGGTGACGTGCTGCCCTAGAAAATTAACCAGTCAATTTAATGAAATTATAATAAAACACACTCACCGCTTACATTGTAGGTGTAATCGCGCCTGAAAGTTTTCGAAGTCAGTTTAAAGCCTTAATGTCCAAGGCAATGAACAACTTTTTTGAGTCCAAATTTTAAATTGGTTCTTTATCGAGGGAATCACTTAGAAACTTTTTAAAATTAATGCTTATATTTTTCAAAAAACTCATTAAACTAAAATTCTTCAGATATGGTCGTTTCCAGGTATCATGTCGCCTTAAGTAATGTTTTGATAGCACAATAAAGTTATTCTGTTCTATGATAGTAGATGGTATACTACTTTTGTTCAGCGCACCTATACATTCATTGCCCCAAGGTTTTTCAATACTCTTCCTTGTGACATAAAATACATACTCTAAAAGGCTGCTTAGAAATTAGCTTGCAAAAGAGGGAAGACAAGGAATTTGAAAAATATTGGACATTACAATCTAACCTAGACGTTTGGATTATTATTACTATTACTTTTCTTGAATATATATTTTTTGGTTTATAGTACCTACATTAGGCAATAATTTGTTTTAGTTTCAATATTATTTTATCTTAGTTATCAGTAAAATGAAGGTCTATTTTTTTTAAAAATCTAGTAGTCAAAATATTTGACTATTTTAAAATATTTTTTTTTTCAGATTTCAATTTAATCGCTTACATGTATTAGTAATTGTATTATTTTGTGCATAAACGATCAAATTATATAATATTACCTTTATTCAATTTAATCATGATACCTATCTTCATTTTGAAAAAGATGTATGCTATTTTTATAAACACGGTATTGTTGCAAGCACATACAAAATTAAATGTTTACCTTAGTACAGGTCCCGGCCTAGATAGGTGACGTTGCCATTAGAATATGCCATGTATTCATTTTCTGTTTTTGATTCAATTTTTTAAATATTCCTAAGCTACAATTGTTTACTATCATTTTATATTTGCATTACTAATTAAATAAATTAATAGTTTAAAAAAACACTAAAAACACGCTTTTATAAATGCACGTAAAAACCACATCATCAGACCTTGAAACCTAATCGTGGTCAAAGTTCATTCCAAGACTTTTCTAACAAGTCCAAACACAGCTATGATACGATGTTCCATCATGAAGTTCCAGTTCATATCTTCCGACTCCATCATCAGATCATTTCGACAGTACCATATTATTGTATTGTCATCAGAACTACATACAGCTGCCAATTTTCATGACGCTGCGATCCTTGGAAGATGGTTAAATTAGTTACCTTAGATTCCATTACATAGTTACATACAGGTCGACCTAATAAAAGCGTGTTAAAAATACATCTATATATGCTACGCTGTATGTTTTAATAAAAAAATAATAAGTATCCGATATTGTGTGGATAGATCTTTACAGAACTCAGCGAGATCTGCTCAGACAAAACATGACAAATATTAGGTAATTATCTATGCTTCCGAGACGGGTTTCTAACTAGTAGCATTACACAGACATCGGATACCATAAAGCAATATCAATAAATATCACAGACAGTAGTAATAACTTTATTGTTATAATATATGCAAATTGGTGATTGAATAACCAAAACATACAATATTTCTCCGTTGTAGGTAAACGACGAGAACAAGTCGTTTGGACAGTTATATTTTAAATAATATTTTATTTTATTAAGTAACGTAAATAAAAAAAAACCTAGACATGCAGATTGTTGTACATAATATGTTGTACATAATAATGTTGTAAGTACCTACATAATTTATTTATTTTATTTATTTGTATCAAACATAATTATAAAACACATAAAAAAGGTCATACCAAGTAATGGTGCGAAGAAGCAACGGCCCACATTCACATGACCATGCTCAGCGCATACCCAACTAGGCCAAATATAGCCTGTATCTGGGCATACGACTTATTTTCTGACTTAGGTGGAGAAGCCTAACTGACGTCGGTACTCATATAGATACATATACACATACCCACATACATATACATACATACACAAATATATAAATATAACGATCTAAATATATTATAGTATTATTCTTTTGCATTATATTACAATATAGTACATTTTGTTTAATATCATATATCATATTATATAGTATAATAGTAAAGTTATGCAGAAATATATATAGTAATAATACAGATTGTTTTTCATATATTAATAATTATAATAAAAAAAAAGGCGAGCTTATTGCATAAAAGCAATATCTTACAGCTAACTTAACCTAATGGAACAACATTTGACACAACATAACCTAATGGCACAACATAAAATCTGCTTAAAAATCAGTTAGTCAAACATTCCCTTTACAAACTGGACGACTTTTGATGATATCGCGTCCACAATTGCTTGATTATTATTATGACATTGTTTTTAATTATGCATGTTTTAGAACTTTCTTTTTCGTTGTATTGATTATTATTTATTGTTTGGTTATTGATTATTTTGTAAATTTGACTATTTTTAAGTAATCACCTCTGATTACATTTTTTTTCTTTTAATTAATCAAACCGGTTTTATCATCCGGTAAATTATGATTGTAAAATTTGACATGTTCCTCAGTATTGTGAAATGCTTTTATGGAATGAATAAATGATGGTGATGATGATGACATGTTATGCAGTAAAAATAAGATAAACTAATAAATTATATTTATAAAGGCAATAATCGTTACAAACAAACTTTTAATAGTAGATAGGTGAATAAGTTCATAGTAAAAACGCATTTATAAAAAGCATTTATTAAAATGCTCTCTCCCGAGCCAACGCTGGGTACAGCAGCCATGTCTTAGTGAAACTTAGAAAGGAACTATCATAATTGAATGCTATACAAAATTTCGTTTCTGTGCTGTTGACCGTTGAGGAGTCCCCTCGTGGCAAGCCAACCCCTGGGTGCAGCAGCCTATCGCGGTGAAACTTAAAACGAACTATCATAATTGAATGCGTATACAAAATTTCGTTTCTGTGCTGTTGACCGTTGATGAGTGCCCTCCTTGGAAGCGAACCCTGGGTGCAGCAGCCTGTCGCGGGAAAACTTACAACGGGTTATCGTAACTCCTGTGCTGTTGAAATTTTGAACGGGCTATCATAATTGAATGCGTATAAAAAAATGTGTGTCTGTGCTGATGACCGCGGAACAGTAGCTTCGTCGGAAGCCGATCCTGGTTGTAGAATCAGGTCTTGCTCACCATAGCAATGCTCTGTCATCGGAACTGAACCAACACGTAAAATTTAAACTTCATAGGATAAGAGGAAGTGGTTGTAATTCAGCTTGCAAGATTTAACCTAAGCAAACATACATACTGACAAACATTGCAAGCTCAATAAAAGCTTGTTAAAAACGGTTTTTGTATCGTTTTATAGAAATTTATATTCGCTGATGTCTTCGGCTCCGGAGGAGTACAATTTAAGTTTTATGAGTTTTTGGACAATTATAAGCATTATTTTAAAAAGAGTTTTTAAGCGAATCGCTCGATAAGGAACCAATTTAAAATTTGAACTCAAAAAAACTGCTCATTGCGTTGGACATTAATAAGTCTTTAAACTGACTTCGAAAACTTTCAAGCGCTATTACTCCTACAATGTTAGCGGTGAGTAGATGAGTAGTAGGTGGGAGATGCATACATACTAACATACATTGCAAGGTATATAAAGCATGTAAAAATTGAGCACTATCCATATGGATGAAGACGACTTTCGGACAGCGACACTACTCTTTCATAGCTACAAGACTTTATAATAAATTAAGCAGTGACATTAAAACCAGCCCCAATTGTCATGTGTTTAAAAGCAAAATAAAAAATGGCTGTTGCAAGAAGAGCGTTTATCTATCCATGCCATGATCGATGTAGTAGAATAAGTCGAAGATGACTTAACATATATTGTGTATATATCTATGTATGTGTGTATATGTGTATTCTAATGTACTTAGTATTTCTATTTCGTATATAATATTGTTTTTTTTATAATTATATATATTTATTATTATTATTATATATATATATATATATATATATATATATATATATATATATATATATATATATATATATATATATATATATATATATATATATATATATATATACATATATATATATATATATATATATATATATATATATATATATATATATATATATATATATATATATATATATATATATATATATATATATATATATATATATATATATATATATATATATATATATATATATATATATATATATATATATATATATATATATATATATATATATATATATATATATATATATGTTAATTATTATTATTATTATTGTGTTTGGTTGGTTCATCGAATATGAATTGCTTGCCCTGGAACGGGTATATCCCAGTTGGGCAGCACTAGCCAGTGAATGAAAGAGGAAAGTTTTAGCCATTTGTTTTATTATTATACTTATTGGAAATGGTTAATTTGATGATTCCAATAAATAAATAAAATAAAAATAAATACAATTATGCTAGCAAACCCAAGGCACAGTACACCGTGGTTTAGCCCTCTTTTCTATACATATTTTTCCTCTTTGGACAAGCAAGAGTCTTTGGACAAGCTTCCATGGTGATTCATGACCCACAGACTACCGCGCCTAGACACGGCGAATTAACCATGGATTTTCAAGGCGAAAAAAAGTCTGTGAACAAGAGGGCTTACTGTGCCCAAAGTGAGGCGAAATCGCAAAACCAACTAGACCTGGAAGTTGTGTATCTGGCTGTGCTGTATATTTTACGGATGTGAGACCCATCCGTCATGACACTTGTAGAAACGGAGTACGAAAAAGGGTCTAGACGGGGCTTAACATCAATTTAAGAGCCTAATAGCCTCTGCATACGCACGCTTCAGTTAGGACCCATGAAATGAAATACCAAAACGTCAGTTGGGCCACAGTATACCAGACAGTGGCTTCTCTTAGAACAAAATTGAAATCGAAGCAAGTGACGTCAGGTATCTTAAGGGCTACTACAAATCGTAATATGATTACTCGTCTTCTTTTTAAAGTATCGTCTCGGCTACATTTACGACGCAGATGCCATTATGCTACCGATTTGTTTTGAGAATATCATATTGCATCGACTCGTAAATCTCCACAAAAAAGTAATAGTAAGAGCGGACACAAACTGCGCCCACAGTAACTATGGGCCTAAGGACGCGAGATGACTTACCCCTGGCCCCACATCTGTCGCACCCTCTTCCCGCATTGCCTTGTAGCTCTTGAGTGAACTTACTGGGTGTTATTATACTAGGGTTGGGCGGAGTCAACTACAACGGGCGAACCCGTCACCCCAGGCTGGTATATCGATTTGTTATCGTTCTTTCAGCCGTGGAATGAGCGTAGAAAACTTAGACAATGGACAATTTTTCAAGTCTAGGTCTTTCGCAGTGCAGGCGGCCCGACTCTGGAATTCCGTGCCTTTACCGATAAGAAAAATTGAAAACCTGAGCGGGTTTAAAACATTTACTCAACTCATGAATACCCCCTTCCCCTCCCGTCACCTTTGCCTGTCCATATATTCCACTCCTCCCTTCAATATCGAGTTGGCATACGTTATTAATCACTGTTTTATATTTTATCCTATGATGACTATTATGTAAGTGTGTTCATTTATTACTTGTGAATCAATTTGCCCACATAAACCTTTAGTCACAATAACCCTGGCGGTATTTATTTATTTATTTATTTAAGAATTAATTACTATAAAACATTGATTAGCTTACAAAAATAACAGGAACCGAATGGCAAAACCTTAACCTTTTGCTTATTTGTTTCTGTCACCCAACTGGGACTAGCCCGTTCTAGGGTGGACAGGACTCCAATATTACAATCAAGTTTGCTCGATTGCTTGGTTGCCTACAAATGTACAAGTTTTAGTAAAAAGCTAATGACACTAAATTGCCCTAAAATGTGGTCTTCAGAATAAAATAAAAAATAATAATAATAAAAAAATATTAAAAATATATAATAAATAAAATACAATTCCATTATTAAATCGGCAATAAATATAATATAAAATTCGATTAAATAATATAAATAAAGTTATATGTGAGAAAAGAAAGAAACAGTCATTATTATTTAATATTATGTTTTAAGTAATTTAAGATTTAATATAAAAATACCTAGTCTAAAAGTATAATTCATTGTCAAAGTCAAATATTTTTTGGTAATTAGTTCAATGTTAAAAAATACTTAACATATAAGTTTAAAAATATGTTAATAATCTGTGAATTATTATTTCTAACATTTGATGTATGGTTAGTCTGTCATGATTCGATAACCATTTCTTTAATTTATTTTTGAATTCTCTAAATGTCAAATTCATTTTTATTTCCATATTGATCAGATTGTAAAATCTCGGCTAAAATCTCGGCGCAATGAAAGAGTAATGTCTTTGACCAAATGATGTTTTCCTTCTGGGTATTATCAAGCTATTTTCTACAACTTGTCTCGTTGGTCGCCGGTTCTGAATTATTCCTAAATTTGAGTTATTGTCCAAAAATAGCCTTAAGAGGGAAGTTTTTAGAAAAAGTTGCCTACAATCAAGAACTTTAGCTTCCTTATACAGTTCATTAGTGGGATGGCGATATGGTCTACGTAGAATAATTTTTAATATAAATTTCTGCGCAACTTGCAATGGCTCTAGCAGGGTTTTACCACATCCACCCCATCCAATTATGCCGTAAGTAATAAGCGAATGCCGTATGGCCGTAAGATATTGCCACTTGGCAATAGGCCCACCACATTGTACTCTTATGTGTGTGCAAACTTTTCAAACAAACAAACAATCCACTATCTAATCACTTCCAATTCTCTGCCTTTCTCAGCGAATTTCGATGTATAAACTCAATATTTGATTTGAATTTCTAATTTTTCATTTAAATATTCTAATATTTCTTAGCATCGCAGGAAAAAAATACCGGCAGAATATTTTATTTGACATGTTTGTATAAGAAGCTAGATCATTTTGTGCGCTCTATGGTTCCCGAAATGATTAAATAAATAAAAAATACGTGTGGCACTCGGGGACTGCCGCGGTAAAGCTATTGCATAGCATTTTTAACAACTTATGAAATTATAATTATTTATTTATTTTATTTTTTCTGATATCAGATAACTGCGCTCTATCGGAAAACGTTGAAATTATTCCGAATGATTCGGAATAATTTAAACGTCTTCCGATAGAGCGCCGCGCACGAATTTTTTATTCGATAAAGCAAAAAAAACGGATTATTCGAAAAAAAAACGTAGATAAAAAGATATATTATTAAATTATCTTTAAAATGGTGCAGGTTTCATAATAATACGCCAGATATTATTTGCGTAGTAGTCGTTTTTGTGTTCGGTTAGACCTAATTTCACAAATTTATTACACTATGTAATATAAACAAAATCTAAAATATTCAAAGCTAAGAAATATTAAGAAAATATTCTTGTTTAGCATATATTTTTTTCGAATCGTAAGCAGTACTCGTTTAGACGTAATTATCAGTTTAAAATCATTAATTTTCGTTAAGAAATTTCTTCATTCGGTCGCCGCGCTGGCCTAGGCCCGCGATAAAAGCTATGCAATAGCTTAATTAACAAATAAATAAATACACTACTTTCCAATTTCTCCAGGCTTCAAACTACGTCACCTGCGTGCATGCAGGCGGTTCGAGTCTGGCTGCCACATGTGTGTTCCTGCTCGGGCCTTACAACCCAATTGCGATAATTGCCGGGTCCGTGTTTCTTGCGGCGGGCAGCCCTCCACCTCAGGTATCCCCGGCCTGCTCCCTCGGTCGCCGTACCCCTTTATTACCTGTTGGCCGGCCTACCGCCCGAGTTGATGAAGCCGCCTTTTTGTTGACGGAAAACGGTCATCACGCGCTCCACTCGGCCGCCCGAATTGAGAAATTCAGCGCGGCCAATATTATGCCATCATCGGAGAGTGAGCAATTTGCGGCGCAAAGGGGATCTCTTTCGGGTGATTTGAATTTAGAACGCGATAAATGCCGATTTGAAAATAGAACGCGATAATTGAACGGCACAATTTGAAATTGAAACGCGATAATTGCCGAACAACACGATTTGAAGTTAGGAAGTCATGGTCTTCCACTTCGTTCAAGTCAGAATAATACTCTACGTATCCCAAAACACAAAACCAATTATTTTTTCCTACTTCTTCGCCGTACATGCAGCTTGACTGTGGAATCAGCTTCGCGAAGAGGTTATCAATTCGGTTGTGTATATTATTTTTATGTTTGTTACCCCAGAACTCCGTCACTTATAAACCGATTTGGAAAATTCTTTTTTTATTTAAAAGGATATACTTCTAAATTGGTCCCATTTTTATCAAAATCTTGTTCTGATGATAGGATCCATGAGGAATAAAGGGAACTCCTCCAATATTATCATATGAAGTTGAAAATTTACATGTTAGTTCAGTTCTGATGTCAATGCATTTTATATGGTAAACATGACCTGATTCTACAACTTGGGTTGTCGACTACAGTCCACCGTCTAGCTACGCCACAAGCCCGTAAGAGTAGCCAGGAATGTTACCTAGCGGGCCGACACTCACGCCCTTACTTCCAATTGTGACCAGATTACTCCGGTCTCTCGATTGGTTACGAGTTCGAGGTCGCTTGCGCAGTCCTCTCCCTTAGGAAGCGGTGAAACGGTGTTTACCGAATCTATCGCGGACCACGGAGTCCTTCGCCCGGCTGTTCACCCAGGATCGGATGGCCGATGGTCATTTCAAGAGCAGTCGCCGTAAGGTCCGCAACCACCCCCGCTTTATAGGAAACAATACAGCTTCCAGACTCCACCGACTGTTATAATAACTGCCCGGGCGGTGGGCGGGGTTTGCTGCCCTCACCTATCGCCTTGAAACTCTTAACCTGTTATAAATAGTCATCATGGGAGCTAACGGGCCCATGATGAGTTGGCCACGATGACCCATGTGTTCAGGGTCGGTCACACTCACGGGTCAACACCCATCCGACGGCCTCCACGCACGGGGTGCGAACCTGGGTAGGACACTGGGTCAACCAGTCTCCCCTGGGAATCAAACCTCTGGCGCTCCTGGACGGTCTGCGCACCGAGCGGCGCAAGCCAATCGATTGTGCTCTCCGACTAACAGTTTTTTGACAAATATAAGTATTAATTGAAAAAGTTTTTAAGCGAATCCCTCGATAAGGATCCAATTTAAAATTTGAACTCAAAAAAACTGCTCATTTCGTTAGACATTAACCTTTCGGAAGCCAGTCTTTCCACGTAAAATTTTCAAAGCCCTCGAAAATTTGTTTGTAGAAGGTGTGTGCAAGCATACTAATATATAATGGCAGGCTTCAATGACAACTAGAGTTGTCAACTACAGCGGGCGAGCCCGGCACCTCAGGAAGTTTTAACGATTAGTCGTTCTGTCTCCCTGAAGTGAGCGCAGAAGACTTGGACAAAACAGTCCACCGTCAAGCTCCGCCACATGCCCGTAAGTGGCGAGATAGCCAGGAGTGTTACCCAGCGGGCATACTCACGCCCTTGCTTTCAATTGCGACCAGATTACTCCAGTCTCTCGATTGGTTCCTAGTCGAGGTCGCTTGCATGGTCCTCCTCTCCCTTACGAAGCGGTGAAACGGTGTGTACCGAATCTATGGCGGACCACGGCATCCTTTGCCCGGGCTTCAATGACAGGCTTTTACCGCAGTGGAGGAAGAAATAGAAAAGATAATTTAATAAATACGAATATAATACGAAAAACGCCGATCGGCGGGCATGGCCACCCAGGGGTTAAGGCTTTAAACTGACTTCGAAAACTTTCAGCCCCGATTACTCCTACAATGTAAGCGGTGAGTTAATTCTCTAGGGTCGCGCTTAGTCAGATTTTTTATTTAGGCCCTAAATTAATTACAATTAATGAAAACGTGAGAGCGCGCTGAGAGTTACCCTAAATATGCTTTGCCATTAACACCCTTATGCCACTACTGAGTAAATTAAATAAATGAGTTATTCTGAGCTAGCGCTACGATATAAAGTTTAGTATGCGCCTGGTCGCCGGAGCCAGCGGACGTGGAATCGTACCTGAATTTTTATTGATCAACTTCTACAAAATTGACCCCGCCTATTTTTTCGCGTATCCGCCCGTTTTGGGATATACTGATTTTTGGAAAATTAACTTGCTGAAGTGGTCACTTTGACGAAATGGTCCTCAGTTGAAACGCGACGAAAATCGACAAACTTCACAATATAAACTGGGAAAATCCCACCCATTGCGATTATGAGGCGAGGAATAAGCTGTGCGGCGTGCAGGGTCAAGCGTAATGGGTTTCGATTTATTCTGCGGTCTTGAGGGAAGATTGAACGCGTGCGCCCGCAGAAGATTGCGCACAATATCATAATCGGTTACCTCGATCCAAGGCTCAAAGGGCTGCTTGCTCACGCGCCACTATCACTTATCGACGTCTCGCGACTTTCAAATTGTCATGGAGAATTCATATTTCATTTAATTCATATTTTACAATTCCACTGGTATACAGCATTTGCCCAAAAATAATATTTGTTATTACCACGAAAATTTACAACTCCTATGTTTTTGTTTCAGTTTCAGTTTATTTTTTTCATTTTCTTTTACAGATTGTAGAAAACTTTATATAAAACTTTAGGCATTAATAAAATACAGAACCTCTCTTATAAAGACATAGAAAAGAAATGGAAACACCTAAAGAACATTCAACAGTTTAAATATAATATAAATAAATGGTTATTTGAATCAGGGAGGTCTTAATCCGAAAACTTGTCTTGTATAGCGTATATTATATAATGGTTGATTTTAAAGCTAATATCGTATACATATACATAAAGTATTATGCATATAATATTAATATATGGTATGGTATTTCTTATTTTTCGCAATATTTTTATAATCGTGTTTATATAATTGTATTCTAATATAAATATGTTTATACCATAATATATTTATTATTTATTATAATCGAATTCAGGTATCTATGTACTTACCATATTATTACATAAATATGATTAGGTATATAAATTGTAATATTTATACAGATTATTATAATATATTATATATAAAATTTTAATTAGGTACATTTACTATTCAATAGTTCAATAGATCAAGTAGTTCAATGGTAATTTAATTCGCGTGTCAGCAAGACATGGTTGAATTAAACTATTTACATATTGTGTAGCATGGGATGCACTCGGTTTAATTCTCTCATTGAAGCACCTTGTGATATACGACATTTTTTGTTCTTTAATCAGGCGCTAGAAGAAATAAATCGGATGATTTGCCGACACGTGAACATGTCACGTACAATTGACCATGAGAAAAACAGGGATTTACAATTTGTATGGGTTTTTTTTCTTCTTTTATTTTATTAAGCTATTGCATAGCTTTTATCGCGGGCCTAGGCCAGCGCGGCGACCGAATGAAGAAATTTCTTAACGAAAATTAATGATTTTAAACTGATAATTACGTCTAAACGAGTACTGCTTACGATTCGAAAAAAATATATGTTAAACAAGAACATTTTCCTAATATTCTTAGCTTTGAATATTTTAGATTTTGTTTATATTACATAGTGTAGTTAATTTGTGAAATTAGGTCTAACCGAACACAAAAACTAATTCTATTTTCTACTAATTTCACAAATTAATTACACTATGTAATATAAAGAAAATCTAAAATATTCAAAGCTAAGAATATTTGGAAAATGTTCTTGTTTAACATATATTTTTTAAAAATCATAGGCAGTACTGGTTTAGACGTAATTATCAGTTTTAAATCATTGATTTTCGATAAGAAATTTCTTCATTCGGTCGCCGCGCTGGCCTAGGCCCGCGATAAAAGCTATGCAATAGGTTAAAAAAAAATAAAATCCTTAGGTCATGTTTATTGGTCATATTATCAACAATTAATTATGAATTATTATCAAAATAAGTAAATTTATCGTTTCAAGTGTTTAAAACAAAAGACTTTTCCCTTTTACTGCATAAATAGTTAAAGAGATAATACGACATAGGTATGTAAAAATATAACCCTTCTTTTGGCAGTCAGGAAATAAATCATAGCACTCCGTATTAACCAATCCACACTCATAATTTCATCGCAAGTAAAAAGTTTTACCGCTCAACGAAGTGGGCACGGGTCAGCTAGTAAGAAATAAATTGAATTAATACAGTATGACCGCGTACCTACCACTGTCACGGTAGAGGATTCTGACGCTGTGTTCCGAAAGTGGACGAAATAAATTAGGTACGTTATTAAAAAACAAAATGCCCAGGAAATCAAAATTTTTACAACATAAACGCCGTATACTGGAGAAAAATAGATTATTAAGGTAAGTAACGTGTATTAAATTATTACATGTATATTATTACCATTTGTCTGCTCTGACGTTCCTTGCCTGACGTCACATTGGGGTGACTAGACGAATAGGCTTCGTGCAACAAGTTAACTAATTAACACTTATAAAATAAAATACGTCTATTATTTCATAAACTGACGTGATTACCTACTGTTAGATCAAACTTGAATATTGATTTTGAAAATCGATTTAGGGTCGATTTCTATATGAAACCTGCGGGTAAAAGTACCTACACATAAGTATAAGTTGAACCGTCGATTTGCTAAATTCATTCATAAAGCGACAAAATTTCATTCGTGATTTTCGTAGTATGACGTAAATTATACTTTGGTTGGAGGGGGTTGTATTTACTGGCAATAAGATCATTTTGTGGTTTTTAGCCAAAAATCTAGTAGTAATCATAATAATTCTACTTATAACATAGTTAAGCGCATATCTGACTCACTGACTGACTCTATAACGCTGTAGGTAAAGACAGTCTTTTTTTTAAATTTGTCAGTTTTTAAACCTTTTCTTTTCTAATTTCTACTACTTCTAATTTCGAACTTGGAATTGTACTTCGAATTTCAAACTTGAAATTGTGCTTCGAATTTTGAACTTGACATTCTACTTCGAATTTCGAACTTGATATTCTACTTCGAATTTCGAACTTGAAATTCTACGTCGAATTTCGAACTTGACATTTTACTTCGAATTTCAAACTTGACATTCTACTTCAAATTTCGAACTTAATATTCTACTTCGAATTTCGAACTTGACATTTTAACATTTGATTTTTTATTATTATTTTGACCCTAGTTTTCCAGCAGAAATTTTCAGCCCACACGAATTTCAAAAAAATATGCTAAAGACACTAGACACGACTGTGAAAATCATTGGCTATCAATGAATACAAAAGTTGGATTTTATTAATTATGTAAATGCAAAATTCTAAAATTGTTTTCTTATCGGTCACCACGCTCAAAAAGTGTAACTTGAATTAATATCAAAGAAAAACTTGAATTAATATCAAAGAGAAAAAAATACTGCATAAATAAAATAAATAAATAATTATAATTGCATAATTTGTTAAAAAATGCTATGCAATAGCTTTACCGCGGCAGTCCCCGAGTGCCACACGTATTTATTTTTTCGTCAATTTTCCAATTTTTGTTTTCAATAGTTATTCCGCTATTCGGGACGGAGACAAATATAACAATTCAAAATCCATGAAAATCGGTCAGCCGTTCTCGAGTTACACGTGTTCGAACAAGCCCGACTTTGTTTTATATATATAGATTATTGTAATTACAAAACGACACAATTTGAAATTCGACGATTTGAAGTTGGAACGCTAAAATCGGGCAACACCGCCGAAAAGCACGCGTTTTGCGCGACCGGCTCTTCAATCGGGCTCCTACACACACGTCATATACGGAACAATCGCAAAATGGCAGTATTTATTATTATGGGAGGTGGATATAATAATGAAATTATTAGTGTGAAATCTATTTTGAATTCACAACGCGAAGATGCTTTATTGAGACATTAACTCCTTAGTGGGAGCGGGATGCGACATGCCAACGCGATCGACAGAGACGGTAAAGAATGGGGACGCTCAGTGAGTGGGCACATAATTTTATTACATTAATATTATGATCAATAAAGTTTGTATTTTATAAATTTTATTTTATTTCATTAAAAAAATACAGCATAAAAAATACATTAAGCATAATATATAACAGTAGTAAAGCCAATAATGTTTTTAATTATTTGCTATATAAGGATTACAAAAATGATAAACAATACAAAACAAAGAAAACCAAAAAGAATTTAAAAGTAACAGTTATAATCGCTATGTGCGAGTGTATGAGTGTTGGTGTGTGTTGGTGTGATGGAGAGCGTATACGTGTGCTCGTGTGTATGTGTTTGTATGTGTGTGTGCGTGAATGTATCTGTAGTGTGAATGTGCTTGTGAGTGCTTGTATGTGCATGCTAATTCAATCTGATCTGATAATCAGCTTTTCACGTACCTCCTTAACAAAGGATCGACTATTTTGGTGGTTAAATATGTCAATATCCTTAAAGCCTACATTGTATGCATGCATAACGCGCGGCAATAACGAATTGGAACCATAGTTAGTGTTGAATCTTGGTACGTAAAAAGTTAAAGCGAGTCGGGAAGGAGCTCGTATGCTACCCTACGTTGCAGACCTTCAGCGTACGACAAGCAGGGGCTGATCTATATAAGGGCTTTTTGGGCTGCAGCCCAGGGCCCCGTGGATATAACGGGCCCCAGCCTCCATCGAAAACAATGGACAATATTGTGAGCCGAGTTCCTACCGAGGATAGTGCCTTGTCAATAGGTAACTAGTAATGAATGTTTGTTTAAATTTTACTTATATTAACTAGCTTTACAATTTATATCAATACGTGCTTAATTAAGCTACTAATTAAGATATTATTGCAATTAGTATTAATGTTGTTTAGTTTAATGTTGTTTAGTCGCAATATCATTAGTATTAACCCGTTGAGTATGAGTCAACCAAATCTGGTCGCGAAACAATTATCCGTTGAGTACGAGTCGACCAAATCTGGTCGCGCGTTTTTTTCACTTCTTTGACGTTCTCATATTTATTCATAATTATCTAATTGTTTTACAAAATGATATTTCAATATTCTATATTCGAAATTTCAATGCAATCATTGTGCAGTTGTTCTTTTTATGATTGGTGTAGTAGTTTCGTAGTTATAGTACTTTAAGTCGATGTCGCGGAAAATCCTGCAAAAGAGACAGATGCATCCATGAAAATACCCATTTACTCCAAGGGTTAATTTTGTTTAGTAGCAACGTTTTCTTACGCTAATCGATTTGTCTATTTTTAGTGAAAAGTTAAATGTCTTACAGTTGTATTTGTGTGTCTGTCATATTAAACAAATAAAATATTGTATTGTCCTCTTTATTTCTTATATTCTGTACCTAGTGACCTAGACATCATTATCACAAAAAAGTTTTTTAACAAAATGGCAATTAGTTGATTAAATAGGCAGGCCCCCAAGTAATAGTTACCCCAGGGCCCCACAAACGCACGGTCCGCCCCTGACGACAAGCCGTTATAAAATAAGCGGAAATTTAGATGACGTACGAATCGTTTATATGTATAAGTTTGTATTTACTATTGTATTTTATAAATTTTACATTTATAGTAATAATAATATCCTGAAAGGAAAAGTAATTTCAATAAAAAAACTGGCATTATCATGCTGCAATGTGATGCAGCGTTTAAGGGGTAGCCTGTTGTAATGTGATCATGAATCTTTTATATCACTTTGATTAAAATATGAAAAATAAAAATATTTTTTTGCAATACTAAAAAAACTATTTTTGAGATATTGAATTGCAAATGTTTCTACCGCTGCAAAAATGACGGTATCTGTTTGCGCCGGTAATAACGAGCGTAATTTTGCCTGAAACAAAAAGAAGTAAACTAAGATATTGATTTTTACATATGTATTTTCTTGAAGAACTAAAAAAATCCCTAAAGTTATCATTTCAAGGATTCAAAGAAATCAAATTAATTTTCGCCCCAAAATTTTGTGTTTAACCCGGCGTAACTGAGGTGAGAAATTGTTACACCAACTATGAGATGGGTATGAGATACCCGAAACTTTGATGCTGAGTTTTTGATACTATAATTATGTATTAAGTAGGTTTTTTACTTGGGATATTAATATTAGAATCCTTGCAACAAGATGAGTAAATTAAATACTTACATTGGGAAGTAAATCTAGCCGGCCAACCTCACGCCCTTACTACCAGATTTGGCCGGATTTCTCCCTCCTACCGTCTGGTAACAGCTTTGAAGTCGCTTTCACAGCCTTTACCTGATGTATGCGGTAATTCAGGTACAATTTAACGCGGACCGTTGCCATCCACCACTTGGAATCGGGTGGTCGACGAGAAGTTTCAAAAGTGGCTAACATTAGGTCAACAACCACCCAAGCTTTTTAGGAAATCGTATATCATTTCCAGACCTCCTCCGGTTATTCACAGTCGATTGGCTGACGATGCATGCTGTGCAAACCGCCCAGTAGCGTCCGATGGTCATTCCCCAGTGAATCTAATGCACCTGCTGTGACAGAGGAAACATTGTCGTTACCAGGTTCGACCCTCTTCTTCGAGGCTATCGAATGGGGGTTGAACAGTGAGTTGAGCTGACCAAACTGGTCATATGGCCCTAGCCGCACATGAACTATTATCTGACGAATAACCGTTAGATATAACCGATACTTCAATAAGAATTTATCGCGTCCGTTGCCCGTCATACCACTCGGGATCGGGTGGTCTATAGGTCGTTTCAAGAATGCCATGACAACAGGTCGACATCCATCCCCGCTGCTTAGTAGACAGTATATTTCCATAGTCCCCAGACTCCTTTAGCAATTAGTCAGAGTGCACAACCGAGTGGCGTCGCCGAACGATGCGCAAACCGTCCAGTAGCGCCAGGATGCAATTCCACAATCTTACCCGGGGTAGCCTTCCACACGACGAGGCTTCTGAATAGGAGCTGAATCGTGAGTTGGGCCGATCCGAGAACAAATTGTATCTTGTGGCCCAAGCTGTTCGAAACCGTTTAATTCCAAGGTCAACCAGCTGTACCAGTGTTTTTAAACCTTTTTTAGACTGCGACCCCTCTTTTTGGTAGAAAAAACCTCTGACGCACCCCCCCCCCCCTTCCCCTCCCTCTCCCTTAGACTGTTTTCTCCTCCACAACTGTAACCATTGGCATCCAAGTTTTTGTAAAAACAATGGCGAAAATCACATTAATGTTAGGTAACTGTTTTTTTCTTTCGAAGCTGTATGTAATTGCTGTTTTATCACACTGGCCACTGTGAACTTGGATACTTCGGGTTTAAGTTGGTTTTTCAAATTCAAATAAATTTTAATTCAAGGCCATGTTATACTTTTTTAGTAATCAGCTGAATATTTGTCTTTCCGCCGCTTGTTTTTGCTCAAATATTTTCGTTTGTGCAACCATGGTATAGTTGAAAATTTGCATCTCTTCAAATATGACATCCTGAGCCGGTGTTTTATTTTACACCTTCTTGCAGTCTGGCTATAGAGTTACCGTAAATTTGTACTGTTAAGTACCGTAAGAACCGTAAGACCCGTACGAACTGCAAACAATGATGGAGAAGCTCGTTGTTAAATAACCGAGCTGGTCAATCGCTCATCGCCACTGCTTCGGCATGACAACTTATAGCCACAGATTTCACCGCAAACAGTCGCAAAGTTGCAGGAGTTGCGGCTGGAGACTTTTTGTCCCCCACCGAAAGGGAGAGCAGTTACGCTTCGTACACGGGGAGCATTCGTACTGTGGAGAAATCTACGCTATCCAACACATTGACGCGCTCGCGTTTGTGTGCGTGATTCGCGTTCGTATGAGCGCGAGTCACTGTGAAAGTCACACCTACTTGCCAGACCTTGCTCCAATAGAGCTTATTTTTTTCAGAATTTAGATAACTTTTTAGAAAGGATAATATAAATTTTGAAGAGTCGGTGAAAAACGCCTTTAAAGCATTCATTGGTTTCTATCCACGAGCGTTTTACAGCAGAGGAATTAAGCAACTCCCATTAAAATGACAAATCTGCATTGATAATAGGGGTGAATATTTCTATTAATTAAATATATATTTTTCATACAAAGTTTTAGGTCTTATATTTCCTTTATAGAACAGCAACTTCATTTGTAAGGACCTAATATAATGAAGGCCAAAAGTTATCGTTCTAGATTGAATCTAGATTCTAGAAATTGGCCCTGCAGTCTCGCGTGGAGATGCTTTTACGCATTGAACTTCCCCCGTCGGTTTTTCAGCAGGAACCGAGCGACATCCTCCTTCTCTGTCGCGTCCACCCACGCCGCCCTGTGCTATCTCTGTCTAACGAGCGGCGTCGGGCGAGAACCCGGCTATATTCAGCGGCGAACCGGTCAGTACTCGGACATAGTTATTTGTTCGAAGTCGTGTTTGGGGACGCTCGAGGGATACGGATACATAACGAGCGACGCGAGTTCCATCTCAATATGGCATTATCGTACCGTACTATTTCACGCGAGTTTATCACATCGTAATTTTTATTATTCAATTTTAATTATCGCAGTTTCCGCTGATATCGCATGATTGAACTGTTTTAACTAGTGACATATTTTTAAGTGATGTGATTGTGTAGATTATACGATAAATGGATGAAATTGAGGATTGCACTTGATGTTAATTGCACCGGTAAGTGTCAATTTTATAATATTGTTATTACGAAAAACAACATATCCGAATATACGCATTATAGGAACCTTTATCAAAAATCAGAAAACGACACTAGGTACTAGATTCGATCTTTGTAATGCTAACTATGATAGAATTAAGAGTAAATATATATTAAAAAGAATAAAAAACACGACTGCCAATACAGAAAGTAAACTATTGTATTTATAATAAATTATTTTGGCATTACTGCAGTATAGGTTACGCAAACTAAATGTTTTTCTTGAACTGCGCAATGTGTTATCTCGAAAAACCATTAAAATTACCTACATGGCTCTATGTCAAAGTTCAAGTTCAAGTTCTTTATTGTGTGAATTATTAAAAAACCTACAATGTTTAAGTAACAAACTGCCCAGAGAGCATAGGTAGGTACAACATTTCGTTTTAGAAGAAACTTCATAAAGTAGAAGCTATATACCTAAGGCGACGCAATCAACAAGCAGTAAAACTAAAACTATCAACAATTAAAATAATCAATATCAGAAATGATCAAACAAAAGCAATAATCATCAATAATCAGATAATCAATCAAACTAATTTTTATAATGTTTTGTCCAAGAAGAATCTAAATACATTGTAATTATATTTAAATATAAGATACCATATAACTAAAACAATCAATAAAATAATTTATTCAAGCTAAAACAATCAACAAATGAAATAATCAGTATACGCATTACATTAAAATAAAGGGGCTGTAAAAAAAGTCATTTTGTAAAATTTTGAAATTCCTCAATAGAGTAAAACGTATTTGTTGTAAAAAAATCCTTTAAAAGTTTTTGGAACGTTCTGAGGTTGCTATTGTCTTTTATGTTACATGGTAGGCGGTTAAAATAATAAGGCCCTGAGAATTGGGTACTTTGCCTAGCAGCGTTTTAAAAGCTTTATTAGTGGGTCCAAAGCCTAATGATTTATGGAATTATAGGATGGGGTGCTTGCACGAAACAGGCCTTGGACCACTAATAAAGACGCAAAAACTGCTGTTACGAATAATATATAGGAAGCCTAATGACTACCAGTCAGAGCGTCTTTTTAAAGAGTGTAAGGTCCTGGACGTCAAGCAATTGTTTCTAAAATATGTGATAATATTTTTTCATAAATATAAAGATAGGCATCATCAAAGTCAGCAAAACTGCAATACTCGGTGTTCACGGAAACAAAAGTTCCTTATTCCTCGAGTGCAAACAACATTTGCACAAAGACAAGCTTTTTTCCTTGGGCCTAGGTTATATAATGACACGAAGAGAAATGGAACACCCATTCAACAGTTTAAATATAATATAAATAAATGGTTATTTGATTTAGGGAGGTTTAAATCCGAAAACTTGTCTTGTAAAGCGTACCTATATATTATAATGGTTGATTTTAAAGCTAATATTGTATACATATACATAAAGTATTATGCATATAATCATAATATATCGTATGGTATTTCTTATTTTTCGCAATATTTTTATAATCGTATTTATATAATTGTATTCTAATATAAATATGTTTATATCATAATATATTTGTTATTTATTATAATCGAATTTAGGTATCTATGTACTTACCA
The DNA here is from genome assembly GCA_944548615.1 of Micropterix aruncella. Lineage (NCBI taxonomy): Eukaryota > Metazoa > Arthropoda > Insecta > Lepidoptera > Micropterigidae > Micropterix > Micropterix aruncella. The sequence continues at coordinate 13,765,145 of OX155976.1, forward strand.
TATTATTACATAAATTATATGATTAGGTATATACATTGTAATATTTATGCATATTATTATATTATATTATATATTACATTTTAATTAGGTACATTTACTATTTCAAAAAAAAAACTTTAGTCAATTTAGTTCTTTATAAATTAAATCGCTAATTTTAATTGTTTACTCTGACCCGCCAAGATACAGGACAGTACAGTCCTAGTTAGGTGGGCACTGACCATTTGCTACATTTGCGTGTTAATTTTTTCCGAGTTACTTTATAAAATTGGTAATAATGTGGCTATATCCTACTAATATTATAAACGCGAAAGTTTGTATGTATGTATGGATGTTTGTTACTCTTTCACGCAAAAACTACTAAATGGATTTTGATGAAACTTTACAATAATATAGCTTACACATCAGAATAACACATAGGCTATAATTTATAAAGATATATGGTTTTCTATCATCATTATCACAATTTTCCATCACCACGCGGGTGAAACCGCTGGGCGCAGCTAGTTTAAAATATTCCCGAAAAATGTAATAAAATCTTTGTAATAAAATCGTGATATAATAAATTGTAATAAAATATAATAATATATAAATTGTAATAAAATGTAATAAAATCGTGTGTAATAAAATATGAATAAAGTACTAAATAAATAAATAAAAAAATAAGTAGAAACCTCTTCTAGATTGTTGATATACGTCACTAGACTATATTCACTACGCTGATTCCGAATCTGTAATAATCGTTGTTCATTCTGAACAAATAAGCGAGATATAGGCATTCAAAGAAGCGCCAAACCCATACATTTCGGTAGGTTTAGTTTTTTTTTTAAATAATACACATGCACCTATTTGGCGGTAGGTTAGATTAGGTAAAACTGAGTTTAAAAAGCTTTTTTTTTGTATGTAAATTTGGTTTTGAAATTTTACGCGTCCGAAGCATTTTTCTTTCACATTTAGCATTGCAATGGTCGAATCTGGTAGTATTTATTCATTTCTTCGATTTTTAAGAAAGGTTCCTATACTGCAATAATTCCCAGTTGAGGTACCCTATGACACCCAGGATGTCATAATGATTCAACAATACAACACACTTCTAAATCGGTCTAAGTGTTTAGAAGTTATGGTGGAATAAATAAACGGAAAACATACATAGATGAACCCTGAACACATTACACTGCTTTTCAGTTGTATTCGACAATCATAGGAAAAGCCTCGGATGCACAATATTTCGCGACAAAAAAAAAACAAATTTACATACAACAAAAAAAAACAGTTTTAAAGAATGTTTAAAAAAATATATATTTAACTTAGCACCATATTACGTGTTTATGAATTATAAAAAAAACTAATTTAACCTACTGATATGTAAGTGTTTTACGCTTCTTTTTAATGCCTATAACTCGCTTATATATATGATTATTGCTGATTGTAATCACCCGAATAATGATTATTGCTGATTTGTAATCACAGTGAATCCTCCCTTTCTTATACTTAGTCATTATTAAAGGTTTTTTATTTGCTATTTTGAATTTTTCGGGTCTGTACTGTTATTTTTGTTTCACTTTTGGCAGCGTATTAAATAAAAATGACACGTAGCCATTAAAATGTCTTTTTTCATTAACTAAAAAAAGTGTTTTTTATCGTATTTACATGTATTTTTCTCTACGTATACAACGACCCTATGTTTATGGAATGTTCGCCTAAACACAAGCTTTGCTTAGATGGGCGACATCTGACAGAGGGCATCATTGTACAATTAAGTTTAATTTCTTGCTGTATTTTAGTTAAATGGTATTTTATTTGATGTTTCCTAATTGTAATTTGTAATATTTTTGTGAATTGCTTAAATTAAATTAAATATAGTCGGGTGATTTAAAAAAATCAACAATGTAGAACAGGTACCTATAATGAAGTAATACCAACACATACACTAAGGATATATGATGCCACCAGAACCAGAGTGGCCCAAGTGAAATTTTGGTGTTTTTGAGTTTAATGCAAAAATCCATGTAAAAATCATTATCCATGTAAAAATCCATGCATCCATGCGAAAATCTATATAAAAATCATTATTTACAACATCGATATTATCATCGATCGTATATCGATGATTTACAATTCCAGAGTCGCCCAAAATTTATATCTTCAAGAAATCATCAAAATAAAAAGTATGTGCCATACTATTTTCTTTTGCTATGTTCCCTTTTAACTATTTTGTTCCATATCCACAAAAATAATTTTTGCATTTGGGTCTTTCTGGTTCTGGTGGCCTCAAATGCAGTCTAGCTAACTGCCATATACTTAAAAAAGCTAACTTACGGACCTACTCTTACAAAAGTTTATGCATAATCGTTTTTTTGAATATTGAATATTTTAAAAACATACATCATACATGGTTTGACGCTTCTTTGAATGCCTATATCTCGCTTATATATTGAGGCGAACAATGATTATTGCAGATTCTTAATCACCGCGGTGAATATAGTCGGGTGATGTCAAAAAATCAACAATGTAAAATAGGTACCAATAATGCAGTAATTTATTTATTTATTTATTTAAGAATCAATTACTATAAAACATTGATTAGCTTACAAAAATAACAGGAACCGAATGGCAAAACCTTAACCTTTTGCTTATTTGTTTCTGTCACCCAACTGGGACTAGCCCGTTCTAGGGTGGACAGGACTCCAATATTACAATCAAGTTTGCTTGATTGCTTGGTTGCCTACAAATGTAGGTACAAGTTTTAGTAAAAAGCTAATAACACTAAATTGCCTTAAAATGTAGTCTTCAGAATAAAATAAAAAATAATAATAATAAAAAATATTAAAAATATATAATAAATAAAATGCAATTCCATTATTAAATCGGCAATAAATATAATATAAAATTCGATTAAATAATATAAATAAAGTTATATGTGAGAAAAGAAAGAAACAGTCATTAATATTTAATATTATGTTAAGTAATATAAGATTTAATATAAAAATACCTAGTCTAAAAGTATAATTCATTGTCAAAGTCAAATATTTTTTGGTAGTTAGTTCAATGTTAAAAAATACTTAACATATAAGTTTAAAAATATGTTAATAATTTGTGCACCTAAGTTTTATTATACTATTATTTCTAACATTTGATGTATGGTTAGTCTGTCATGATTCGATAACCATTTCTTTAAGTTATTTTTGAATTCCCTAAATGTCAAATTCATTTTTATTTCCATATTGATCAGTTTGTAAAATCTCGGCGCAATGAAAGAGTAATGTCTTTGACCAAATGATGTTTTCCTTCTGGGTATTATTAAGCTATTTTCTACAACTTGTCTCGTTGGTCGCCGGTTCTGAATTATTCCTAGATTTGAGTTATTGTTATTGAATGCCAACACACTAGGGATATATCGACGGCTTACAATTATAACTTGACAACTCGAAAATTGACATTATTGAGATAAGTATCCCAGAAGATGTAAAACTATCAACTCTATATTCCCTTAAAACCAGATAACTGAAATTCCCCCGCCCTTAGAAGTTAACGGTGGTTGATAAGTCGAAAATCAGCTCCAGCTATATTACTAAAAATCGATATGTAGACTTATCTAGCTGGAAGTTCGCAGCACTATCTGCTATCGTAGCGCAAAAACTCGATATCGCCACTTATCTAGTTTTAGGTTAGTATTTAGGTCCACTTATTAGTTTCCACAAATCAAAAATGGTGGACGAGTTGAAACTTTAAAAATCATCAAAACGCGTTTATCTCAGAACTACTAAATTCGAGTTATCGAGTTATAATTGTAAGGCGACGATATGGAGTCTAGCTAACTCTGGTACACTAACTCAAGGCCCTAGTCTTACAAAAATTACGCATAACGGTTTTTTGATGAGATATTTTAAAAACATACAACACAATACATTTATATTGTATGCGATAATTGTCATTATGAGTAATATTTATCAATTTTTAACCTTTTAATTTGGAATGTTTGAATAAGTTGAATAAGTTGCAAACTCACCTCGTTTTCTTTGAATACGCTTGGAGTTGATTTTGTGCACGTAATATATTTTATTTTTTATTTTATGGTAAACTCACAGATAGTCAATACATGATATAGTATTTTTAAAACATATTTAAACAAAACAAATTTACTATCCTATAAATAGTTTACAATCCTTGCATTACAAATTAATATAGAAATAACATGAACACGTTGATATGGAAAAAAAGTAATAAGACTAATAATAATATAAAGGTAAGAAAAGTAATAATAATGTAAGTTGTTAATAAGGTAAGTTCAAGAAAGTAAGTAAGTTCATGAATAATTGGATAATAATATTTATAATACATAATATGATATGATATAATAGTATGGTATAATATAATAGTCATATAATACACTACACTAGGATGGCAGTCAGTAAAATGTTAAGAAGTAGGAGATAGGTTAGGTATGATCAAATCTTTAATTAAATTGATAGAATCATAAAATACATTGAATGTTGTACATGATTTATCAAAAACGCGACACATTCTAGTAAGAAGTCTATTCGGAGCGATGTTGCTATTGCAAACGACAACAGAAAAGTTTAAAAACTCCTCGTTAGTCGCGGTGGCACACGAAATTGAACTTTTTCTAGACTAGCTGGGCTGTCTAGTCGATTGTGCAAAAGCTTATAGAGACACGTTATATCAGTGATAATCCTACGTGTTTTTAAGTCTATTAGGTTGAAGTGAGAAAGCCGCTCTACATAACCTTTCAGAATATTCCTGAGGCCACATTTGTTCGACAGCATGCGAGTGAATTTCTTTTGGACTCGTTCAATTCTATCGCTGTGAACACTGTAAAGCGGATTCCAAATCTCTGATCCATACTCCTGAACCGATCTAATCAATGGTGTATGAACGGATATTAGGGATTTCGGATGTCGAATTGGCTTGATTGTCCTGAAGAACAAAACCAAGAAGTTTACTTGTTTCTCCGACAATCCTATTAAAGTGGTGATGAAATTAATACTTTTGATCGAAAAAAACTCCTAGGTCTCTGATATGGTCGACTCTATTGAGTGTAAAACTATTGATTGAGTAGTTATGTTTTAAAATATTTCGGTTCCGAAATGTTATGAAATGACATTTCTCGACATTGAGTTGCATATCATTGCGCGTGCACCACACGCTCAATTTATTCAGGCCATTTCGCATTTTGTCGCTGTCTGAGGGACAGGCGATTCGACAAATTTTTTTTATGTCATCCTCATAAAACAAATGTGGGCATTCTAATTCAGCGCAAAGGTCATTTATATAAAACAGAAAAAGCATAGGTCAGAAATTTGAACCTTGCGGTACACCAGAAGTTATTGCAGCCGGTGAAGATTTAAAACCAATATGGACAACTAATAAGATATTACAAAAAATAGCACAAAATTTATCTCAGACCCTTTTTATTTAGTATACCAAAATTCAAACTGCGCATAAATAAATAAACATGGAAAATTAATTTTCGAAAATTTCAATTTGAAAAATACTGAAAATTTGCATTTTCTATAGTGCAGTTTCGTGCGGTTCAGACGCTCTTGTGTTTATTTTTTCGGGTATTTATGCAGTTTAGCAAACTCTTCTACATTGAAGATCTCTTTTACGGTCCATTCTGCTCGTTTATGGAATCAGCTCCCTTACTCTATCAGGCATGCATCTTCGTTGCACACTTTCAAAATGTTGTTGAAGAAACATTTATTTCCACACAGCCACTAACCAAATACCTCATCCTATCCTCTCCTTTATCATTCCCTGGGCAACCTTAGCATAAGTTATTGGCATAGCATTTTCAGTTCTGTCGATCGAATGCAATAACAATGCATACACTTACACACATGTATACATACACATACATATCAACACGTCATAGTAGAGTTGGTTGTAAGAGATTGGTTGATATGTCAATAAACCCGCCCCTTGTGATTTCACAATATATATTTGTATAAGTATATTTATAACAAAACATATATTTGTATAGTAGTAGTAGTAGTAGATGGAGTGGGGGGCTTGTTTACAGCCCTTGATGTCACCTAGATCTGTAAGGTCTTTTGTAACTACCCACTGTGTGATTAGGTCAGTGGTCAGCTAGTAGCCCGGTACTTCTTACCAGTCCAAGTAGGTCACTGACCTTCAAGTTGGGCAGATCGCTGGGTTCGAGAAAGGCTCGTCCCAGTAAACTGTGTCTTTTGGCGGCGAGCCCTGGACAGCGGCCAACAATGTGTATGCTGTCTTCAGGTTCCTCGCCACATATTCGGCAATCCTTGCTCTCAGTCAAGCCAAGGTTGAATAGATGAGCTCTAAGGGTCGTGTGTCCGGTGAGGAGACCGATAGTGGCTTTTGCCTGGCGACATCCCTGACTCTGTTTCCAGGAAGCCCGATGTTCCTGCTCCAAGCAGTCCCTGATGATTTTCTTACCTGTAGCGAAGGGCAATCCAGTGTGCCCAGTTTTGCCAGTCTGTCGGCCTCTTCGTTTCCGGGTATGCCTTGGTGACCCGGTATCCACATTAGGGTGACCTTGTTGGATTTTCCCAATTTGTTGAGCTCCTGCATGCAGTCCCAGACCACAGAAGATTCTGTGGTGGCTATAGCCAGAGCGTCCAGTGCTGCTCTGCTGTCAGAGCAGATGAGGATTTGTCTATTTTTTACCTCATATATTTGTATAAGTATATTTTAAATTTAACTTTATGACTTCTGTGTGTATTGTACGGGACAATTAAGAATTAATTTATCAAATGGTTGCTGTATGATATCGCTAAAGCGATAAGTCCGCAATTTATGCATAACTTTTTTTTATAAAACCACAGTAATATTCATTAAGTAATGTTTTTATAGCACAATAATTAATATATTCTATAGAAGAAATATATTCTATTTTATTATAAATATGTTTTAATGTCAGCTCTCTACACTATATTCATTACACTGATTCCGAAACTGCAATAATCTGTTTTGGTCTCAATAAATAAACGAGATGATGTAGGCATTTAAAGAAGCGTAAAACACCTACGTTTCAGTGGGTTAATTTAGTTTAAAAAAACATAAATACCTAGTAAATGGCGGTAGGTTAAGTTATTTTGGAATGTATGCATGTTTTACGTTTCTTTATTCCACCATAACTTCCAAACGATTTAAAACTGATTTAGAAGTTTGTGGTATTTGTAGACTCATGATGCCATCCCGAGTGACACGGGGTACGATAACTGCTCAAATACCAAGTAAATAGATGTCTAAATGTCCAAACGTCCAAATGTCAATAAATTAACATAAATATATCGTGTTTAGTGTCAAATGAAAGGTCTGATTGAGTACATCCCGGAAATATACATTATATATATATATATATATATATATATATATATATATATATATATATATATATATATATATATATATATATATATATATATATATATATATATATATATATATATATATATATATATATATATATATATATATATATATATATATATATATATATATATATATATATATATATATATATATATATATATATATATGAATAAATACATAAACTACAAATATTTCATTAAAAAACCGTAATAAAAATAATTATTAATACAATAGTTCACTTTCTGTAAAGGTAGTAGTGTTTTTTATTATTTTTCATATATTTACTTGTTAATATATGGGTTTTCATGGGGGTCAATCCGAAATTCACACTCTACGTACAGGGTCTTTCATTAAGCGCTTCCTATCTTTAAATTAAAAAAAAAACGAAGTGTATGGGAGGTATCATCGAAATTTTATATTCGTTTGAAAGACCTATTGATGCCATTATGTGTGGAATATAACATCGTTCAAATGTCCGCCATGGCTTCTCTGGGTGGAGCGCATCCGAAATGTCCAATTTTCCATGACTCTGGCGCATAAATCAGGCTGAATTTGACCGATGGCATGGGTTATGTTGGCTTTGAGGACCGCTGTGGTTTGTGGCTTATTCGCATACACCTGCGATTTGAGAAAACCCAACAAGAAAAAGTCCAACGGGGTCAAATCGTAAGATCTCGGTGGCCAGTTCACATCACCTCCACGTGAGATGACCATGTCCTCAAATCGCTCGTGCAGAATATCCAATGTGGCATGAGCCGTCCTGTTGAAACCACATGTGGTTGGTGTCTAGATGTCATCCAATTCAGGCCAAAAGAAGTTGGTAATAATCGACCTATAGCGCTCGCCGTTGACAGTGATGGCCTGGCCAACGTCGTTCTCAAAGAAATATGGACCGATGACGCCGGCAGCCCAAAATCCACACCAAACAGTGACTTTTTTGGGATGCATTGGACGCTCTTGGATCTCATGTGGATTGGTATCGTCCCAAATTTGACAATTTTGTTTGTTCCGTACCCATTCATCCAGAAATGGGCCTCATCGCTGAAGATAATTTTTAGATGAAAATTAGGGTCAGTTGCCAACTGCTCCAGAGCCCATTCAGCGAACACACGTCGTTGTCTATGGTCGTTTACCTTCAGTTCCTGGTTCAGTTGAATTTTGTACGGGTGCAGGCCCCAAGTCACGACGCAAAATTCGCCAAGTTGTGGTCTGCCAAAGGCCGAGTTCTTGTGAGCGACGCGAAATCGACTGCCTCGGATTCTCCTGCACACTCTCACGGACAGCGATCTTGCGTTTCGTCGACGTACGGGTGTTGGTCGATCGTTTACTGAACCAGTGGACTCAAATTTATCCACCACATTGCGAATAGTCCTCTCGGTAGGACGATTATGGCGAACGTAAAATGAGCGAAGCGCGCGGTACGTTGCCCGAACAGAACACCCATTTTGATAAAACAATTTTATTATTTGCACGTGTTGTTGAATACTATATCCGTCCATGGTGATTTGGCAAAACATACTGAATAAATGACAACTAATTTGACAGATGTAGCTTCAACAAGATGGCCGCTATTAACTGTCAAAGTTAGAAGATCCTTTATATCTCAGTGATTCCTAAACCGTTTTTGGTTGCTCTCGCGTCAATCTATAGACCGAAGTTGGAACAATATACTTATCTCCGTATTTCATTTCTGTATCGCATCTTTAAATTTGTAAAGAATATTATTCTTTACACAAATCTCGCTGTTATGTCTTTATCGGATATATTTTGATGCTTTCTCACGTTGCGTCCGTAGTTTATCGACGTTTTATGTTAATGAATACACGATCTTCTAATTATAAGCCTACACAGCGTGCGTGGACCTTTGGGTGCTGTAGATTTGACGGTAGGTATGTCTTGCTTCAGAACGAGAAATGTTGCTTTTGGATTGAGGCACTGATTATAAAGTCCTTGGTTGCGGTATAACGTCAATTAGTGTAGATCAGAAACAATTTTAGGATTTTTTAAAATCTCGATGCTTTATTGATGATGCAAATATTTATTTATTTATTTACTTATTTATTATGGCAATGTACAGTGTTTGCAACAAGAGTAATAAACACAAATCGTAGTTAATGTGCCTGATTGCGTTTCTGTGTGAACTAAAACTGAGATTAGTTCAAGCGAACGAGATAGAGCAATACGTTAGAGAGGGAATATGAAACGAGCGATCGTCGATAAAAACTACCTGTCGAACTTATATTCGTCCGAATCAATTTGAACACATTTCGTGCGGTGTTAGTTTCGGTTGCTTTACCTTTGTTGGATAGTTTAATGATTGGTCAAAGGTTAGAGATACTCTCAAATCCAAACAGAAATAAGGACCAAACCATGGTTCCACCGCCTACCTTTCACCCGTAAGGAAATCTCCACCTTCTGCAGTATGCGCATCGGGCATTGCTGCACTCCCACTCACCACATCCGAATACATGTCCTCCCTTCTCCTCAGTGCGACTGCAGTCATGCGTTTTGCACTCTAGACCATCTCTCCTTTAATTGTCCCATTGTTAATAACCATCCTAACTTCATTTCGGACCTCTTAAATCTCAAAATTCAGCTCCCTATTAGTATAGACTTTTTATTGTCTTTCAACTCCCCCAACGTCTACAAAATCAACTGTAAATTTATTAAACTCAACAGTATGTCCCTTTAATAATAATTATTGAATGTTCCTCCATAAAGGTTTTGTGTTAAACGTATATATGTATTTCACTATATCTTAAATTATTATTCGATTTTGTGTTCCCGACGGAGTGATGTTTTACTTGTTTCAGTGACGTCCACTAACATAAATAAGTTTCCTCTTATTTCAACGGCACACTTGGCAGAAATCACCCTCTTTGGGTGGAGCCATCAAATCAAAAAAGAAGAAGAAGATAGTTTAATGCGAAAAAGTGACAACCGTTCATTTCACATTCCTCTCTACCGTATTGTCCTGTCTCGTTCACACGAACTAATTTCTGATTTTAGCTCACGAAGAAACGCAATCGAGCCCAATATCTACACTGTAACAAAGGCGTGATCAAACTTGATCGAATAAGTAAGATGATGAACAAATTCGATATAAACAATCTTCAAACCAGCCCAAAGTATACATAGCTCGATCACTGAGGTCTGTAAAAAATTAAACACCACTGCAAACCCCGGGTGTATTTAAAGTCGAAACAGCTGTGGGTTGAGTTAAATAAACGAATCGCCCATAGCTCTGATGAAACACATCACTCGACTGATGAAACACATCACTCGACTGATGAAACACATCAGTTGGTAGCGAATGGTTTCGTGCAGCTTTGGCCCTAAGATCTATTGTGTTCTTGGGTCGGCCCAACTCACGATTCAGCTCCTATTCAGGAGCCTCCCCGTGTGAGAGACTACTCGGGAAGGACTCTCGCGTCTCAAGCCTCACGGCTGGTGGATCGGTTTCCCCTGGGGGATTGCCCTCTGACGCTACTGGATTTGCGATTTGCGCACCTTGCGGCGTCAGCCAATCGGTTATGCACTATACTGTCTCCTAAGCAGCAGGGTGGATGTTGACATGTAGTCATGCCACTCTTAAACCGACCTATGGGCCACCCAATCCCGAGTGGCATCACGGGCAAAGGACGCCCAGGTCCGCGATTTTAGATCGAAATACCGCCGTAATACAACAGATAGAGGCCGCGCAAGCGACTTCGTTCCCGAACCATTCGGGAGGACGGAAGTATCTTGAAGGTTAATTCCAGGCGGAGATATCCTGCCAAAACTTTTAGGCAAGGAACGAGCTGGCCCCACTGGGTTACCTTTCTATTGCCTCGTTGTAAGGCGTTGGACTCGTGGCGGGTTCGTGTCTTTGCTGGCCGGTAGATTTGTATCGTCCCAAAGTCTTCTACGATCACCTAACGGGAGACAGAACGATCATTGTCGTTAAATCTTCCTGAGGTGACGCGTTCGCTCGTTGTAGTCGACATCTCCAAAAGACAAAACACATCAAGGCTATTAAAAACGTTCAGCAAGAAAATTCGGCTTTACTTTCCCCTCATGATCAGGGAAGTTATTGAAATAAGAAGAACCCCGAACTTCCATAGAGATAATGGTTTCCAACTCTCTTCACGAGGAACCATCTCTTTAAAATGTTTTAACGCCCATCGCCGAGCGCAAAGACGCGAAACTAGATAGATTGAAAATTGTGTGCACGGCGAATTTTTTAAATGCATGCACGCCGACCCCGCCCGATATAACCTGCATAGTACTAGCACCAGTTTGCCGCATAAAGGCCGCATACCCGCAAAACGACAACGGATGCCGACTGACATCGCTTTAGACTCTACACAACGGCGGTTGCACATCCCAACAAGCACAAAAGACATATAAGAAGTGCCGAATATAGCTTTTATCTGATTCGATCAGATTAACTCTCAGCTATGTAAAGGTGTCATTTAAAGCAATTTGGCTTAGATTACTTTTTAGTCGTATAAAGCTTTTAGTCGAATAAGGGTGGTATAATCGCCATAAAGCTTACTAATTTATAATCATTTTATAACTAACAGCTGTATAGTGGTCGAATAAATAACCTTTATAGAACAAAAATAAAACAGAAGCTACTACTCTTACTCCACCAAAGGCTGTATAATGGTTACAAGACCCACCCTTAGACAGCTTATAGTCATATTGTGGACCTCACTTACGCAGCTTATAGTTTTATAAAGGTTATATTAAAGTTGCAGATGCCATATAAGCAAAGCGGCCATTTTTCTCGAATCTTTATAATCTAAAATTTTTGTATTAGGTACATTTATAAAGGCATTTTAAGGGAACCTGGGAACGACCATATCTGAGGAATTTTAGTTTTTTTAAAAAAGTTTTTAAGTGAATCCCTAAATAAGGAACCAATTTAAAATGTGGACTTAAAAAAGTCTTTAAACTGTCTTCGAAAACTTTTAGGCGTGTTTACTGCTACAATGTAAACGGTGAGTGTGTTTTATTATAATTTCATTATATTGACTGATTAATTTTCTAGGGCAGCACTTAGCCACATTTTTTATTTAGGCCCTAAATTAATTACAGTTAATTAAAACGTGAAAGTGCTCTGAGAGTTATGCTAAATATGCTTTGCCATTAACACCCTTTTACCACCACTGCGTAAACATAGTTATTCTGTGCTAGCGCTGCGAAAGAGCATTTAGTATGCGTCTGGTTCCCGGCGCTAGCGGACGTGAAATCTGCGCTTGACGCTTCGTCAACGCTGGATTTTTATTGGTCAAACCCTACAAAATTGACTCCGCCTATTTTTTCGCGTGTCCGCCCATTTCGAATATTTTTCTGAGGTCTCATGTCGCCTAAGGCGACACGAGAAGGTCATAAAATACACGTATCATAGGTAGATCCTATTTAAAAGTGTGTGAACAATACCAGCAAGTGTTGTATTTTACTAAATTTAGGTAAAATATTAATATTTTGAAGAGGCCTTAGAATTTTGTTAGACATGTTACTTAATATTGTCGATGAAATGATGTCCGCAAGATAATTTGGTGTATTAAACTAAAATACAATCATTTTAAAAGCCGATATTAGTAGTCATCAGGAATTCTGTGTTTGCGACGCCAAATGATAATGCAGCTTCCTTTCGTTACCATTCTATATCATTCTAAGGCATTATCCGACTAGAAGTTATAATAAAGTATTAATTGGAGACACTTTTACAGCCGCTGGCTATATAAGGGTAGCTTATACCACCAAATGTAGCCATTATGACCACTATTCAGCTAAAAGCCGTATAAAATGCTCCTAATCCGGTCATATAGCAGTCATATAAACGTTTATATGACTGCTATATGACCTGTGTTAAGGGAGTTAAGGGGCCCTTGCTGAGTTGGCCGCGAAGACCCATTCTGTTCAAGGTTGGTCACACGCACGGGTCAACACCCATCCGACGGCCTCCACGCATGAAGTGCGAGCCTGGGTAGGACTCTGGTCTTAGGGTTAGTTTCCCCTAGGAATCAACCTTCTGGCGCTCCTGGACGGTCTGCGCACCGTGCGGCATACGCCAACCGATTGCGCACTCTGACTAACAGTCGGGGGAGTCTGGAAGCAGTACTGTTTCCTATAGAGCGGGGGTGGTCGCGGACCTTACGGCGACTGCTCTTGAAACGACCATCGGCTACCCGATCCTGGGTGAACAGCCGGGCAAAGGTCCGCGATAGATTCGGTACACACCGTTTTACCGCTTCGTAAGGGAGAGGACCGCGCAAGCGACCTCGAACTCGGAACCAATCGAGAGACTGGAGTAATCTTGTCGCAATTGTAAGCCCGCTAGCTAACACTCCTGGCTATCTCGCGGTTAAGGCGTTGGCCTCTTACGGGCATGTGGCGAAGCTTGACGGTGGGCTGTTTTTGTCCAAGTCTTCTGCGCTCACTTCAAGGAGACAGAACGACTAATCGTTAAAACTTCCTGAGGTGACGGGCTCGCCCGCTGTAGTCGACAACTTAAGTTGTCGTAGATCTATGAGTAACATCGTTGTCAATTTTGCCATCATTGCTTAGTATTGAGCCCAACTCTGGCACGGTCTAAAATAATATAATTAGAATGATAACTCTCTCTGTGATGTTCAAAGAGCTCTTTTATTGGTTCCCCAGAAATGAACACCATAACCCAGCAGGAAAAGGATGAAAATATGTAGATTTTAAACTTAACCGGTCGTTCACACGGTTCGTTGGCTACCAACACATCTTGAGCCGCACATTCTCATCATCAACTGGATTTCATTCAACGGTGTTAATTGGAGATTACATGATCAAGTTATTGCGGTGCTACCTTTTAATTAGTATACTGCTAATGGGGACACTACACTTGACGATAGCCGCTGAAGGGAGTGACTAATGAGCTGGGCAAACTAGTCGGATGTGTCAAGTTGTGTCGTTAGAAACTATTTTCGCGTTCAATTTTCAGTATTTTAAATCGCATCCAAATCGCACGTCGAATTTTTTTTCGTTCGAATTTTAAATTATGGCGTTTGACAATTCTCTGCGTTCCATTTTCAAATTGTGACGTTTTAGACCATTTTGCTGTTCCATTTTCAATTTATTCAAATTTTAAATTATGGCTTTTGACAGTTTTCGCGTTCGAAATTCAAATCGCGCTTCGAATGTTATTTCGTTCGAATTTTAAATTATGGCGTTTGATAGGAGTTCAACCGGCTACCAGATAGGAGATAAACCGCTAGTTGGGCAGGACAAATGACATTAAAGGGCAATGGTCAAAAACGTGTGGGCGCCGGGCCCAGCACTCCAATAACAATAACGTATTTACCATTGAAAAGATCTATTTATCTATACTAATATTACAGAGGTAAAGTTTGTGACGTTGTAGGAAGTAATCTCTGGATCTACTAAACCGATTTTGAAAATTCTTTTACCAATAGAAAGCCACGCTATTTGTGAGTGACATAGGCTATATATTAATCCGAAAAATGAAAAGACTTTTCGTGGTAGTCGGATTTGCAAAATACGTCGGAGAATAAGCGGTCGAACGAAAATGTTTCTAACTAACGCTGCCTTAACGATGAGAGATATATACATTACGTTCTAGAGAAAAGTTGTAGAGAGATAATGCCTACAAAAAAGTCAGCGACAGCATATCTCTAACTTTTATATTTAATTCACAAAAAGTAGTATTTTATATTAAAAAAATAATTTAAATCGTTAGGTCATGTTTATTGCTCATTTCAACAATTATGAATTCTTATCAAAATAAGTAAATTTATCGTCTCAAGTGTTTAAAACAAAAGACTTTTACCTTTTACTGCATAAATAGTTAAAGAGATAATACGACATAGGTATGGAACCGCGACCGTCTCGTACTTTTCCCTTTCACTGCATATAATTTCCCTTTTACTGCATAAATGGTTAAAGAGATAAGTCATTCACAAATAGGACACTCACAAATAACGGTAATATAGTCAAATTGGCATGCAAATACATACCTACATAATAATATGCAGTAAAAATATAACCCTTCTTTTGGCAGTCAGGAAATAAACCATAGCACTCAGTACTAACCGAACCACACCCATAATTTCATCACAAGTAAAACGTTTTACCGCCCATTGGTCTGGTCAAGTCGTTTTTGTGTAACATAGCTATGAAAACCATTTGTAAAGTGTTATTATTATTATTACTATTACGTAAAGCCATTGATTATATAGTGTAGTAATCAATGGTAAAGTCTACAAGCAAGGCATAAATGTCTAGAAACATAAGACGTTCGGAAAGTACTGTATGTCTACTTCGAATAAAAATCGATCTATCTATCTATCTATCTGATATACAGCTATTGGAAAAAAGGGTCAAAAACGCCTATTCTCTTTTGGCCAACGCCACCCAAGCTGCGCGGAACCATTAGGAACCCAAGAACTAGGACTCCGGAGACTGGGTATATGCACATGCTTGCAGAGCAAAAAACCTGGGAATTTGGTGTGTGCGAAGCGGTACGAGGTGCGCGCGGGCGGGCCGGGCGCGGGCGTGGCGGCCGAGATCGACGTCTTTATTACGGACGGTGAGCACACGTTCCGGCGCAGCTTGGGAAAGACGCCGGGCGGCGCCGAGTCCCGCATTCGCCACGGATCGCCTGGTCATGCGAGACTTGCCGACGAACAGAACCGGGTCCGCCCGAACGGAGTCGTCAACCAGCGAAAGCCAACCCTTCGACGAGGAAAAGACTTCTTATCTTTTTATAGACCAAGAGGCAGCGACAAAAAGTGCAAGAGTTTTGTAAAAGCTGATTATTTTTTATTTATTTTTATTTTTTTATTTTATTATTATTAAGGAAACATACAGCTGTTACAATAAATTTGTTACAAAATTATTAAGTTAAAAAAATAAAGCTAATTACATGTTTCTACTTAAACATTCATAATTCAAACACAACAATATAATTTTTTTGAAGAATTAACACACATAGGGAGAGGTGGGAACTGGGAAGAAAGGAGTCATAATAAGTAAATAAAACTTTATGTAAATACACGTTCCATAATATAGTCATACATATTATTTAAAGATATTCTTGAATAAATATTATTTATAATATATTATATATTGCGATTACAATGATACATCAATACCGTCATTAATATTGTTTTCTAAGAGCGAATGATGACGTATTGAATACGTCAATATCGCCGAGCTACGTATTACAAATTTTACATACCCTCATGAAACAGTTTTGTGCACAATTAGTACTAAACTACGGAAGGTGGAATAACTCCGTTTGGCGAGTGAGTCGCGATGGTACACGGAAAGATACCATTTCAAGAAGATCAGAACAATCAATGTAACCTGCCAATAATTTATGGAAAAACAATACGTCTGCGCATTTTCTAGGATAGGATATAGTCAGGTCAGTAGTATTTTGGCCATATAATGCTGGGGTAGAGTCAGCAGGTCAGACTCCGGGATACCTGGCGCTGGCGTACTAGGAAAGGTGTCATTTTAATTAGTAACCCCAAAGTGTTTTGTAAAAGCCGAAAATTCATCAGTAGACAGTGGATGCAATACATAACTCGAAACAAATGGTCAGACTGCTTAACAATAAAATTCGTGGCGTCAGCATTACTCTATACATGTCACAAAAATGAAGTCCATTATATTGCGCGGCACATTAAACCGATGCGTAATAGTTACTGACAAATACGTACCGGCGTATTTGCAGGGACTTTACTTTTACTCGTATCTTTTCGCATTATTGTCTATTTCAAATATAAAGCTTCTATTTTGATTATTTATATTTTTATTTATAGTTTGACAATCTAGTAGTTAAATTCTTGACTACCTATGCATGTTCAGTAAAGAGTAGTAACGAGACTTACTATCTAACACAATATGTTGACTCGTTCAAAAGCGTTTTTCAGCCGCCAATTAGACACGACGAAAGAGTAATGTAATGTATTACATTTTGAACCCCCACCGAGACGATTAAGACCATTTCCAGACTGCAGTCTGCGTGTCTGTGTGTCTGTCTGCGAGCACCCAAACGCTTCATCTGATTGAGCTGAAATTTGGCATGCAGGCATCATTCAGTCATGTCAAGAGTTGAAAAGATTGTGGTTGAAATCGGTGTACCAGAGGGCGCGCTAGTCATTCTTCAGTCTCAAAATATTGGACTGCATCGGTACACAGATGCCTTGTTAGACCGAAATCACGTTGTGAAATTTTGGTTGTAATAGGTCGTATACAAAGGGACACGAATAATATGCCCAATCCTACTATGGAGTCTAGCAATACAATGCCATATTTAATCAATGGTGGCACATAGCACCACAGTTTTCGAATGAAACGCAATAATCGCCAAAGGAGAATGCCCATTCATAGTACTCCCAAAAGAAAGATTGTATGTTGAAAAAAATATTAATACATTTTAGCTAAAATAAAAACATAATTTCTCAAAAAGTTTTATGACTATTCGTTTCGGGGTTATTTTTTTATGAAATAATAATACTTTTAAACTTTCGGGTAAAAGAGTACGCCATTTTTTTTATTTGTCAATAATTGTCACGTGTGAAGCTATTGAAAAGTGATGTATTTTTTTCTAATGCTCGCTATTATGTTACATTATCCATACCTAGCTACGATATCGATCCCCGCATCGATCCTTTTTATTCGATGACAAATCCTTATTCACTCGTAATAAACAAAAAGTTGTGTTACGAACGTGAATTATACATAAAGAACTATGTATTATTATTCAAGAACTTTTAAAAATAAACATGGGTTCATCTATCTTTATTTTCACTGCATTTAAGATTTATAATGTACATAAGTCGAAGAAAAGTCGGTAAAAGTAAAATCGATTTATTATTATTATCGACATGTGTTTCACCCTAGTTTTTGTCACCGTGATGTGTTTAACCCTAGTTTTTGTCACCGTTAATGATTTAAAGGGAGGTAGAATACAATAAATAAATTAAATACATACTTTTTTAGGTACATAATCAACCTATACCCACTAAACTCATCTTAAACCCCTGAAATAACTTTAAAATAGATAATAGGTTGCATCTGTTAATTTTTTTTTAATATGTGGGTGAACCCTTTAACAATATATTCATGTTAATATTTCTAAATATGTTAACCCATATATGCCCAGTGATTCGAAAGCGAAACAAGAAGTAGTGCGTTGGTAAAAGCATCTGAAATTCTTTGTGAGCTCCGTAAAATCCCAAAAACTGCCATCTATAGCAAGAGTACGAAACTATCTCCTATTAGCAATGAAGTTTTAGCAGAATTGACACTTTTGATTGAAACAGTAAGCAGTGCCAGTTGTGTCGTGTTAGCATCAGGGTTGGCTTGATTTTCCCCAACCCGAAAAAACCCACTGGGTTAAATTGGGTAAAACCCACCTGAAAAAACCCGAGGGTTTTTGACGAATGTGGGTTTTTGAAAAAATACTTGTTTATAATAATTAAATCAATGAACGGATATAGCATTTATATTATATTTTGTCAAAAAGAAAAAAAAAGATGTATTTGTGACATATATCTTCGGCCATTTTCTCTTGATCTGGTTTCAGGCGCCGACCGTAGTATCGCGGATCCATCATATTCGCCAAGAAGTGAAAAGGTTGCATGCATCGCATCATTGAACCTCGCACTTATGGCCGTCCTGTAGGGCTCAAGTTCATGACTTTCCATCAGATTAAGCCATACTTCAACTGCATCAGATATAGTCGTATCGTCAGCCTGTAGTTTGTCCAGCGCCAGGGAAACTTCCTTCAATTGCTTCTGAAGATGGATGGCTTGTGTATGAAGCCCAACATTGTCAAGGACACGAGCTGCCCCTACATCGAACTGTATTTGCGGGTCAGGATTAGCTTCGATATCCATGCGAATTTCAACATATTTGTGATAATTCGAGATAAACAACTGTTGTGAAAATAAAGGGGATCTCCCTGACAACTGACAATAACGATTTTCGGGGAATTCCTTTCATGGTAGTGTTACAACTTTATTTAGTAGTAAATAGATTTGGATTGAGAGAAAAAATGCAATAAAATGGTAATAAAATAAAATAAAATGTAAAAATATATTCATTTAAAATTGTCATTAACTCCGAAAAAACCCAAAATTCCCCGAAAAAGCCCGAAAATCCCCGAAAAAACCTGAAATAACCCAGTGGGTAGATATTTTTTGATAAAACCCGGGTTTTTGCCAACCCTGGTTAGCATCGAGCAAAAATCGTTTCGTCTCCCGAAAAAAGTAAGTAATTATTCAGAAAGCTTGGTATCATAGCTAGAATTAGTTGATTGTAGATAGAATTAGTAAATTGCATGTGAAAATAATAATAAATACCAAATAAACTCATTATAACATTGTTTTAATTACCTATAACGAATGTTGGATATTTGCCCATAGTTTCGATTTCGAACACCTCTAAAATACCTAGTTAACAAAAAAAATATATATTAAAACTAGTCATTACTGTTATAGGGACCTATATAACAGTAATGACTAACAGTAATGACAACATAAATATATCTGAAAATAACCAAAATAGTTCCGGGCATATTGGGTTAATATTCCTACAAAGACATGATGTCATTGAATATGTAAAATGCCATTTGATGGAAATACAATATTTTTGAAAACAGTACATTTGTTCATACTAGAATGGTCATTCTCCTTTTACAATTTGAAATCGGACGAACTCATTATAAATTGGAACGCGATAATTGGATCGAGAGAATCTCTCGAAACTTCGGTGGGCGATCGCTGGCAGCGCGATGAATGGTCGAAAAATACAAACACAGCGCCTCGATCAAAACAAACCCGCCCGTGGACGATCGGAAAGCACGTCCGCGCGGCGCGACCGAGACGAAGAACCTCCCGCAGCGCGAGGGTAGCGCTGGTCAGAGCGAGAGGGCCGGGACTGGTTCGAATTAAAGCTGGCCGTGCGTGCCTCCATATTTTCTTACGCGCTTAATGTCTAAATTCCCCGGCCGCTTTCCGCCGAACCCGAACGAGGCCCGAGAGCGGGGAGCCGATGCCCCTGGGATGCACCGACCATTACCGATATTAAGTAATCGGGAACACAATTTGAGGTTCGAACGATTTAACCTATATATGCCCAGTGATTCGAAACGAAACAAGAAGTAGTACTTTTGTGAAAGCATCGGTAATCAACAATGCTACCCTGCTAGCTCGTAATTTTTCCAAGGATATAGATACGCTGGAGTTTCGCCGTAGTATTGCCCGAGCCTTAGTTTAAAAGTATAAACAGCGCCCAGGACCTTGCAAACGGGTATCTACAAATGTCCCTACATCAGTAAGAAAGCATAATGCCGAGCACATGATTAGCAGGGTATCAAGTAGACTGGATGCGCCTATTGCAAAAGCCTAACAGTCACTTTTTGTAAAAAGTGGGAAGTAAATTTAGATTCTAAATGTTTCTCTGCATTTCATTGCCATGTTTTTACTATGCATGTGAAAATAATAATAAATAATAAATAAACTCATTATAACATCTTTGTTTGAATTACCTATAACTAATGTAGGATATTTCCCATTGTTTCGTTGTCGAACTCCTCCAAAATATCTAGTCAACAAAAAAATATATATTCTAAACTAGTCAACGCTGTTATAAGGACTTATCAACATAAACATATGAAAATAACCTAAATCGAAATCCCAAAATAGTTCTGGGCATACCTATATGGGTTAAAAACATAAAATTCTATCGCGAAAGTAATCAAACGAAACGACATTGAAAAGACATACACGGAAAGACAGTCGGGATTTGGAAATAGAACGCGATAATTGCCGAATGACACAATTTAAAATGTGAAATTGGAACGATTTAGAAATAGTACCCGATAAATTGACGACCAACAGAATTTGAAATTCGAATGATTCACAAAAAGAACTTGGTCACGATTTGAAATTCGAACTATTTAAAAATATAATGCGATAATTGCCGAATGACACAGTTTGAAATTTGAATTTCGAACGATTTAAAAATGAAACGTCACAATTTATATATAATCAAAACGCGGGAATAAGTCAGCATGAAATTCTTGCTCCGACGAAACTCTATTCAAGCGACACATACATTCTAAAGGAATACGCGGAAAGACAGTCGCGGCTTGAAAATGACCGGGATAGTTACCGAATGACACAATTTGAAATTCGAACGATTTAAAATAGAACCCGGTTATAATCAATTGATGAGCGACACAATATGAAATTCGAACGATTTACAAATAGGAGTCGGTCACAATTTTAAATTCGAATAATTTAAAAATAGAACGCGATAATTACCGAATGACAGTTTGAAATTTGAATTTAGAGCAATTTAATAATAGAACACGAAGATTGTTGAAAGGAACCCAAAAATAATGAAACAAATGATTTAGAAATTTTAAAATAGAATACAAAATCATGAAATAGATAATCCTTATTCTGTTGGCAGAATCTGTTACCGAATCCCAAATAATAAGACTGGGGCTCGTGACATTCATTTACCGAGAATGCCAATTATTGTCAAAGTATGTTCTTTCAATCTCAATCTCAATCTGAAATTTCTAGGTTTGGTTATATTCAATTTATCAGCAAATACTTGCTGCGAAGAGTTTAAAAATACGGTTTACATCCTTCGGTCTTGATTAGTAGTTGTTCATCTTTTAAATATTGTAATGATTAATATGTATTACATTATAAATGTATAATTCTGTATTATATATATTTATATTACCTATACTTTTTGTTTTGTAATATTGCATTTATATCTTACCTAATTATTTATATTATGACATTATTTAATATATATTATGCATATTTTGGCCATTTTTTTCATGTAATTAGTTAAAAATATCTATTAAATTCATAATTGGTTTCTCTAACCATTTTGTCGAAATTTACCCTCTTACGTAAAAACTGTATATTCTTAAATTTTCTTCTTGCGCTGTAACAATATGTCTAGTTTAATTAACTTTTAAGGTGCATCATATATGTTAGCATTAAATACAAAACGCTGTAAGATTTCTAACAAACAAAATAAACAAATAATCAAAAATACGACAATTGTCAAAGAGATTTCGGAAACAGGCAAACGACTCAATTTATAATCAAAGCGAGGGATTATAATTTATTTTTTGAAAATTTAAATTATAATCAGTCTTAAAGTCGTCGGCACGAATTTCTCGCTCCGTCGAAACTCTATACAAGCAACGCATACTTTCTAAAGGAATACACGGAAAGATAGTCACGATTTAAAAATAGAACGCGATATTTGCCTAATGACACAATTTTAAATTCGAATGATTTAAATATAGAACCTGATGATACAATTGACGAGCAGCACTATTTGAAATTCGAACGATGTACGAGTACAAATAGAACTCGGATATAATTTGAAATTCGAACGATTTAAAAATAGAATACGATAATTACTGAATGACACAGTTCAAAATTTGAATTTCGAGCGATTTAAAAATGGAAAATGGTCAAATACAACTCGGAAATAGTCAAACTACACAATTTATAATCAAAGCGCGGGATTAAGTCAGCACGAATTTCTCGCTCCGTCGAAACTCTATACAAGCGACACATACTTTCTAAATTGTTTCCAAATATATTCACGATTCGTCGCCCGTAGGGCCAAATAAAGAGGCGGTGCGAGAATGTGAGCAAATAATAGTATGCATCGGATATGTTGACTATGCAAACAGCACCGTGTTTGTCCCGCTGCTGCCATTGCAAACAGTCACGGCTTCGGGCTCTGCGTCAACAGACTACTGGATTGTTTTGTGTCTTTATTAGCGCCACTTTTTATATCATCGAAAACCGTACGCCCGATGAATAACCGGACTTGAATACGAGTTTGTGTCGCGTGTCATGAATGATCAAAAATAAATCAACGGTGTTTCAACACATCATCATCATCATCTGGTAGACGTCCACTGTTGGGCATAGGCCTCCCCCATAGAACGCCATGTAGAACGATCTTGAACCGCCTCCATCCACCTACTTCCCGCGACCGTGGCATTGTCATCGGTCCAGCTTGTAGGGGGCTGTTCCACACTTCGTCTGCTGGTTCGTGGTCGCCTTTGGAGAACCCCTTTTCCATAACGGCGGTCAGTTCCGTGAGGTATATGGCCAGCCCATTGCCATTTTAAGTCACTAATTTTACGAGCTATGTGAGTGACCTTGGTTCATCTGCGGGTTTCCTCGTTTCGGATCCTATCACGCAGTGAAACTCCGTGCACAGCTCTCTCCCGTGGACGAGTTGAAACGTTAAAAAAAACATTAAAACGCGTTTATCTCAGAACTACTAAGTTCCAGTTATCGAGTTATAATTGTAAGGCGATGATATGTTAGTTACCCTTTGAAAAGGCACCAGCCTTAGTGGGGAACTGTGAAATGTAATGTGTATCTTTTTAACACGTTTTTATTAAGTCGACCTGTATGGAACTAACAATGTAATGGAATCTAAGGTAACTAATTTAACCATCTTCCAAGGATCGTAGCGTCATGAAAATTGGCAGCTGTATGTAGTTCTGATGACAATACAATAATATGGTACTGTCCAACTGATCTGATGATGGAGTCGAAAGATAAGAACTGGAACTTCATGATGGAACATCGTATCCTAGCTGTTTTTGGACTTGTTAGAAAAGTCTTGGAATGAACTTTGACCACGATTAGGAAGAACTCCATCAAAGTTAAATTCAGTCGATACAAAATTTCCAGTAATGTGTGCGTAAAAAGCGTGTTTTTAGTGTTTTTAACACGCTTTTATTTCATTTAGGAATAAAGACTATTATGAGGTATCTAAGCATTGTGCCAAGGTCATCAATTGATTTAGCCACGATGACTATATCATATCAACGCATGACTGTCTCAACAAATGAATTAGAAAATAGAAAGCGATAATTGTCAAACGACAAATTTTGAACGTTGACATAGGAACGCGAAAATCGCTACAATGACACAGTTTGAAATTTGAACTGGGAATCATACTTTTTGATGGTAATTAATGGTAATAACGTGCGGTTTGTCTGTCGATGATTTCGTTTCGATGGAGCTACCCCGTCGAGTGATCACTGCGCAGGCAGACAACGATTGAGTTATCACGGACAGCGGCGGGGCTGTGTACGCGCACACCAACACATGCGCCCGCGCAACCGCAGCCGGTCCAAGCGACTTCGACGCCAGATCGACAACCTTTTTCTTAAGGCGACATGAGACCTCAGAAAAATATCTGAAACGGGCGGACCCGCGAAGAAATAGGCAGGGTCACTTTTGCAGAGATTTACCAATAAAAAACCATAGTTGACGAAGCGTCAGGCACAGATTTCACCTCCGGCGCATACTAACATTCTATCGCAGCGCTAGCACAGAATAACTAACTGCCTTTGCGCAGTGGTGGTAGTAGGGTGTTAATGGCAATTGGCAAAGCATATTTAGCGTAACTCTCGCTCTTTAGGGCCTAAATAAAAAAATGTGTATATAACAAACATGTGTATAATATAACTTCCTGAAGTGACGGGTTCGCCCGTTGTAGTTGACACCTCCAATTATTCGTCAGTCGACGTACTTGCGTAGGTAGCATGCTAACCTGTTCATGTGAATTGATGATTTGTTAATACACCGGATGTCCAGCTCCGGATGTCCAGATGTCCTTTGAGTTTTTTCAGTATCCGCGGCTGGGTGAGTGGCACCTCCGCGGTTTTTAATTGTGTTGTCACGCTGCGAAGACATGTCAAAATCATATTTTTTCATCCCATACATATGACGTCAATTTGACGATACGGAATTCACCCGCTCAAGAGTATTTAATTTATTAACTCTATCCGCCTTGGCTTCAGCGACATTTGAAGAGTGGGCGATCCCTGACCCGCCCGTATTCCGTATCCTCGGTTCGATCTCGACGTGGGACGCTGTCGGTCGTGGAATCCGCTAGACGGAGAGGCATCGTCGTGCCCCAACAAAACGTGAGAGAGGGACGGAGGAGGGAGGCTGTGAGCTTCATTGTCTCAGCGGGATTAACCGATCCCGTATTGTCGGATGCGAGCCCCATCCACTCCAGCCAGAACACACAAAAGCGAGAACAAGTGGCTGCACGCATAGTATAGGCCACACTACACGGTAATGATGTCTGATATTCGCGTTCCAATATCGAACTTCTAATTGTGTCGTTCGGCAATCAACGCGTTCCATTTTTAAATCGTTCGAATTTCAAATTGTATCCTTCTTCAATTTTATTATCGTGTTGTATTTTAAATCGTTCGAATTTCAAACTGTGTCCCTCGTCAATTTTATTATCGCGTTGTATTTTTAAATCGTTCGATTTTCAAATGTTGTCATTCGGCAATTATTGCGTTCTATCCATATTATATTATATATGGTATACCATATATAATATAATATGGATAGAATCATACCATATTATATACTCATACCATATTATATATGGTATGAGTTTGGTTAACTCCGTAGTACGATTTGGCAACACCTTTTAAATTGCGACATGATAGCATTGTCGGCCAAGCTAATAACAATTTATTCGGCAATCTATAATAACATTGATAAAGATTTTTTTTACATCCCAGAAATAATAGGAATATTAATAAAATGCTTTATTCGTTAGAAAGGGCGATATTTTAGAGCTAACCTATATAAGGAGATATATAATGCCATCTATTAACCCGTCTAAACGTCAGTGCGTACTTATTACGTATTGAAACCTGTATACCAAATTAAAATTTGTCATCTTTATGCAAATAATATTAAAATAATAAGAGCTATGATTTAAACGTTTGTAATTATATTTTTTTATACCGTATATGTGTGTTTAGAGCGTCATATATAGTGTACAGTAATTATGTTATACCACGAAGGGCGCCATAATGAACATGATAATAAAGTTTTTTTTTTGGAACTCAGAGTGCCGCTGTCTACACGTTGCGTTTCGTAGTAAAATCTTGGTTGTTAAATTGTAGTACGACGTTGAGCAATCTAATTCGCTATATAATAAATCAATGATCGAATCGCTCAAACTTCAAATTGTGTTGTTTGACAATCATCGCGTTCCATTTTTAAATCGTTCAAATTCAAATTGTGATCGCTTCTTCAAAAAAAGAAGCAGGTTGTCAATTCGGTTGTATCTTTTTTTTAATGTTCTCAGAACACCGTCATTTATGAGACGATTTGGATCTTTTTGTTTGAAATGGTATATTTCCAGATTGGTCCCATTTTTATCTAAATCCTGTTCTGATGGTGGGATCCATGAGGAATTGAGGGAACTCCTCACAAATATTATCACATGAAGTTGAAAATTAACATGTTGGTTCAGTTCCGATGACAATTAATTTTTTATGGTAAGCATGACCTGATTCTTACCCAGGGTTGGCTCCCGACGAGGGAACATAGATCCTGCGTCGACGAGCGCCAGAGCACGAATGATTTTAGACCGTTCGAGGCACACGATTTTATACTTACTTTGAAAAATTATTATCATAAAAGATAAAGAGGGATATTTTTTCTTTTTTACACATTTATAGTACAATCTTTCTTCTTACGTAAAAAATTATTTATGTTGTCAAATGACTTCTAGGTTATAAGATATACGGTATTTTCTTTTAGTCAATTTCTAGATTTTTGACTTTCTTAGACGTGATAAAAATACAAGTTAATGATTTTAAAATCAAACTTTTCTTAATACGTTTTAAATTTCAGGATATGTTCCTTCAAATTAATATTTCTTACCTTCTTACCTTGTGATAATAATTGGTGTTATTGTACTTCAAAATTGAGTCTTCGCGCGTCATCTAGAAATCGCGCTTTCGAAATCCGCTGTTTACTAAATCAATTATCCAATCCACCAAAATCACTTCAAAACCTCCCAAGTTCTCGATTTACGCATGAAAAATGCTAACACGCTCTTAACGGTCAACAGCACAGACACGACATTTTGTATACGCATTCATTTTGTTACGATAGCCTGTTCTAAGTTTTATCATGACACGGCTGCTGCACCCAGGGTCGGCTCCCTACGAGGGGACTCCTCAACGCTCAACAGCACGGACACGAAATTTTGTATATGCATTCGATTAGGACAGCACGTTCTAAGTTTCACCGAGACAGAACTGCGGCACGCATGGTTGGCTTCCAACGAGGTAACTCATCAACGGTCAACAGCACAGACACGAAATTTTGTATACGCATTAAATTATGATAGCCCGTTCTAAGTTCACCATAAAATATTTGCTGCTCTTATAAAAAAAAATGAAATTTTGTATTATTTTAACGTTTGAATAAAAAAAATTGTCTTTACATTGTCGTATCTTTTTCACTCATTCCAACGGGCACTCTTTGCATTTCGTCTGCCGAATACTTTCGAGTCATTAAAGTGCTTCACAATTATGTCATCCCACCGCCAAATAAGGAGGAATCCTTACCGAGAAATTCCTCGTTGTGCGACGAATCGCTTAATTCCTACCGTAAATCCTTGAACATGCGCGTATTTTTAAGTACATTTTTATTCCGCTGAAATTAACAACTGTATTAACAACTGTTTTACGCCCCTTGAGTGGTAGCATTGATTATATATGGATATATTAGATTACCCAACTCCATAGCACGATTTGGCAACCCCTCGTTGTGCGACGACACCGTAAATCCTTGAACCTGCGCGTATTTTTAAGTACATTTTTATTCCGCTGAAATTAACAACTGTATTAACAACTGTTTTACGCCCCTTGAGTGGTAGCATTGATTATATATGGATATATTAGATTACCCAACTCCATAGCACGATTTGGCAACCCCTCGTTGTGCGACGACACCGTAAATCCTTGATCCTGCGCGTATTTTTAAGTACATTTTTATTCCGCTGAAATTAACAACTGTATTAACAACTGTTTTACGCCCCTTGAACGGTAGCATTGATTATATATGGATATATTAGATTACCCAACTCCATAGCACGATTTGGCAACCCCTCGTTGTGCGACGAATCGCTTAATTCCCACCGTAAATCCTTGAACCTGCGCGTATTTTTAAGTACATTTTTATTCCGCTGAAATTAACAACTGTATTAACAACTGTTTTACGCCCCTTGAGTGGTAGCATTGATTATATATGGATATATTAGATTACCCAACTCCATAGCACGATTTGGCAACCCCTCGTTGTGCGACGACACCGTAAATCCTTGATCCTGCGCGTATTTTTAAGTACATTTTTATTCCGCTGAAATTAACAACTGTATTAACAACTGTTTTACGCCCCTTGAGTGGTAGCATTGATTATATATGGATATATTAGATTACCCAACTCCATAGCACGGTTTGGCAACCCCTCGTTGTGCGACCACACCGTAAATCCTTGAACCTGCGCGTATTTTTAAGTACATTTTTATTTCGCTGAAATTAACAACTGTATTAACAACTGTTTTACGCCCCTTGAGTGGTAGCATTGATTATATATGGATATATTAGATTACCCAACTCCATAGCACGATTTGGCAACCCCTCGTTGTGCGACGAATCGCTTAATTCCCACCGTAAATTCTTGAACATGCGCGTATTTTTAAGTACATTTTTATTCCGCTGAAATTAACAACTGTATTAACAACTATTTTACGCCCCTTGAGTGGTAGCATTACGATATATGGATATATTAGATTGCCCAACTCCATAGTACGATTTGGCAACCCTTTTGTAACGGCGAAAAGCAGGTGGCACTGATAGCATTGACGACCAATCTAATAGCAATTTATTTGGTCATCTATATTGATAATGATATATAAAGGCTTGATTGATTATAAAACCCTGGGAGCTAATAGGCTCCTGCTGCAGTTTGGCCATTAAGACCCAGTTTTATAGGGTCGCTCAAACGCACGGGTGAATACCCATACGGCGGCCTCCAAGCAGAAGTGAGAGCTAGGATAGGACGCTGGCCTACGGGCCAGTCTCCCCTAGGAGTCAACCTTCGCTCCTGGACGGTTTGCGCACCGTGCGGCGTCAACCAATCGATTCTGCATTCTGACTAACAGCCGGGGGAGTCTGGAAACAGTAGGTAATGTTTCCTATAAAGCCGGGGTAGTTGTTAACCTTTCGGCAACTGCTCTTGCCCTTGAGTGGTAAAATTGATTATATATCGTAATATATTGCTCATCCATAGTACGATTTAGCAACCCTTTTAAAACGAAAAAATGCAGGTCGCACTGATAGCATTGACCGAGAGCTAATGGGCCCTTGCTAAGTTGGCCACGAAGACCCATTCTGTTCAGGGTTGGTCACACTCACGGGTCAACACCCATCCGGCGGCCTCCGCGCATGAAGTGTCGCACGCATTCTGAATAACAGTCGGGGAAGTCTAGAACCAGTAATGTTTCCTACAGAGCGGGGGTGGTTGCTGACCTTACGGCGACTGCTCTCGAAACGACCATCGACGACCCGATTCAACAGCCAGGCAAACGATGCCGTGGTCCGCGATAGATTCGGTTGACACCGTTTCACCGCTACGTAAGAGAGAGATACCGGAGTAATCTGGTCGCAACTGGAAGTAAGGGCGTGAGTTTCGGCCTGCTGGGTAACATACCTATCTATCTATCTCGCGGATAAGGCGTTGGCCTCTTACGGGCATGTGGCGTAGCTTGACGCTGGACTGTTTTGTCCTAAGTCCTCTGCGCTCTTCTCACGAGAGACAGAACGATCAAATTTCGTTAAAATTTCCTGAGCTAACATGCAGGTTCTCCCGTTGTAGTTGACAGCTCTAATTGTATGAGAGGCGTAATATCTATATCTGTCTATATTTCTAACTAGCTGACCCGCCCACTTCGTTGGGCGGTAAAACTTTTTACCTGTGATGAAATTACGAGTGTGGTTCGGTTAGTACTGAGTGCTATGATTTATTTCCTGACTGCCAAAAGAAGGGTTATATTTTTACTGCATATATGTATGTATTTGCATGCCAATTTGACTATAATACCGTTATTTGTTAGTGTCAGTAAAAGGGAAATTATATGCAGTAAAAGGGAAAAGTCTTTTGTTTTAAACACTTGATACGATAAATTTATTTATTTTGATAAGAATTCATAATTGTTGATAATATGACCAATAAACATAACCTAACGATTTATTTATTTTTTTAAATATAAAATACTACTTTTTGTGACTTAAATATAAAAGTTAGACATATGCTGTCGCTGACTTTTTTGTAGGCATTATCAAGATCTACAACTTTGCTCTGGAACTTAATCATATATCTCTCATCGTTAGAAACGTTTTCGTTCGACCGTTTATTCTCCGTCTTACTTTGTAAATCCGACAACCACGACAAAATCTTTTCATTTTTCGGATTAATATATAGCCTTTGACACTCATAAATAACGTGGCTTTCTATTGGTAAAAGAATTTTCAAAATCGGTTCAGTAGATCCAGAGATTACTTCCTACAACGTCACAATCTTTACCTCTTTATAATATTAGTATAGATAATAGAAGATTAATCAATTTTTGAAACTATAAATACCATCTACACGTTGCGTTTCGCAGTAAAATCATGCCTTTCAAATTGCAGTACGACGTTGAGCAATCTAGTACGCTATATAATCATTAGTGGTAGTTCCGTGCCTCTCGTATGGGCAGATCGCGTGATCTGATAATAGCCTGGATCTGCGAGTACTAAACGATGGTTCGCAAGGCCCCGTGTTACGTCCAAGTGCATTTAATACGTAATTGGACGTCCCCTCCCTTGAGGCTTTTTAATAGCTTGCATTATAGCATTATGAATGTTTATGCATTTACGTTCTGTTGCAGATCTACTCAAAGGATAGGAAACAGTGGCGGGTTTGATTAGGTGGATGCACCTGCTTTGCTTATCTAATTAACTCAACCTTTAACCCAGTGATTCCCAAAGTGGTCTATATAGACCCCCAGGGGTCGATTTCGAT
The DNA here is from genome assembly GCA_944548615.1 of Micropterix aruncella. Classification (NCBI taxonomy): domain Eukaryota; kingdom Metazoa; phylum Arthropoda; class Insecta; order Lepidoptera; family Micropterigidae; genus Micropterix; species Micropterix aruncella. Next base: position 13,796,482 of record OX155976.1, read on the forward strand.
TCGCAAGGGGTCCATGTCAGCTTGAAACAAAAATCGGTGTGCACGAGATGTAAATGGGGGTCCACGTTAGTGGACTCCACCTAGGCAGGTCTCCATAAGCATTCAGGCGACCAGTTGATGTCGTATCACTTTCTTAAACATATTTTGTATACAGTATAGTATTTTAAAATTATAATAATAGCAATAAACAAACGCGCGCGTCACAAGTATCACGGAATCAAATCAACACTCAACTCAAATTGCATCACTAGTAGATAAGAGACACCAGCGCACATGACTAACGAGGGATGGTGCGAATGAGGCCTATGAAAAAATTGCGCTTCAATGTATATCCGTGCGAGCGAGTAGGATAAACGCGCCACATGAATGAGCAAGCGAGATAGTGCTACATGTCCACTTTAGTGCGGCTTTCCCAAATGGTTCGTACTTTAAGGTCGTGGACGCTTAGGAATAAACAAATATATTTTTTAACATATTTTTAATATTTTACAACTGTCCATATTGGGGAGCTAATGGGCCCATGATGAGGTGGCCACGATGACCCATGTGTTCAGGGTCGGTCACACTCACGGGTCAACACCCATCCGATGGCCTCCACGCATGGGGTGCGAACCTGGGTAGGACACTGGGTCAACCAGTCTCCCCTGGGAATCAAACCTCTGGCGCTCCTGGACGGTCTGTGCACTGAGCGGCGCAAGCCAATCGACTGTGCTCTCCGACTAACAGTCGGGGGAGTCTGGGAACTGTATTGTTTCCTATAGAGCGGGGGTGGTTGTCTACCTTACGGCGACTGCTCTTGAAATGACCATTGGCCATCCGATCCCGGTTCAGAGTCGGGCAAAGGACGCCTTGGTCCGCGATAGATTCGGCGTACACCGTTTCACCGCTTCGTAAGGGAGAGGACCGCGCAAGCGACCTCGAACTCGGAACCAATCGAGAGACCGGAGAAATCTGGTCACAATTGGAAGCAAGTGCGCGAGTCTCGGCCCGCCAGGTAACATTACTGGCTATCTCGCGGTAAAGGCGTTGGCTTCTTGCGGGTTGTGACGTAGCTGGACGTTGGATTGTTCTGTCCAAAATCTTCTACGTTCACTGCAGGGCGACAGAACGAAAAAATCGTTAAAACGTCCTGTGGTGACGGGCTCGCCCGTTGTAGTTGACACCGCAAGTTGTCCATATTACCAAAAACCCTATGTAGGCGATCAGTACTGTTCCAGTTGTCAAGAAACTTTTAATGTTAGTAAGTTCAGGAAAATTCAGGCAGGGGTCTACGGAAAACAGCAAGGGGTCTACGAGTCAAGAAAGTTTGTGTACCTCTGCTTTAACCCTTCGAGTAGCGGCATAATTTCATGGCAGACCGCGCCAATTTATTGGAATTTCTTGCAATATCGCCGCGCTCGACAAAAAGTACTATAACTATGGAGCTACTATAGCAATCATAAAAAGAATAACTGTGCAATGAAATTTCGTATATGGAATATTGAAATCTTTTTTGTAAAACAATTAGATAATTATGAATAAATATGAGAAAGTCGAAACAGTGAAAAACAACTCGGCATTTCTAACTTGTACTTGTCTTACGGAAAAATACTGAACCCTATTTAGGAATTGCAAATACTATCGTGATCTGTATTATATTATCTATCAAAAGTAATATTTCGTTTTGCTTATTTACGTACAAAAATATTTAGATATTAGCTCATAAAAATCAATAAAAATTTTGATGATTTCTCGGAAAAAAAAAATGATATTTGACAATTTAATTTTACCAGAAATATCCGCGAAATGACGCGCGAAATTATTCTGGCGGCCGTCTATGTATCTATGGAAATAATGAGATATTTAATATGGATTTAAGGACTCTACAAAGTAACCATAATTATTTGATTTATTTATTTAAAATCACAAGAACTCGTTGGTCATTTGCAATAATTAAAAAAAACGGTATATTTTTAAGTCATGCTTCTTTGGAAAATTAAGGTTCTGTTGTCTGAGTATCACCAAAAAATATAATTTATTAATTATACGTATTCGATAATTTCTAAAATGATTTTGAAGTTATGGGACACAAGTGGTCCTTAATAAAACTTTAAACGCGTTATTTTAAAAAACACATTTTTCTGTTCTGCGCCGGGGATTAAAAAAAACTACTTGGCGGATCGAGTCTTTCTAAAAACAAAATTAAAGATTATTAAAACAAAACAAAACATGAAAACATGTTTCTTTTGGCAGTCTAAATCAGGCTCTATAGACTTGGCCGTTATCAACAGAGTGGTGAACTCGTGGAAGAAAGATGCCTGACACTGTGGTGAAGAAGTAGAATTCAACCAAAGAACGTTGCTCTGTGTGAGCAACAGTCGAGGGGAGCTAATGGGCCCATTAGCTGGGTTGGCCACGAAGACCTATTCTGTTCAGGGTCGGTTACACTTACGGGTCAACACCTATCCGACGGCCTCCGCGCACGAGGTGCGAACCTGGGCCTCTGACTAACAGTCGGGGGAGTCTGGAAGCTGTACTGTTTCCTACAGAGCGGGGGTAGTTGTCTACCTTACGGTGACTGCTCTTGAAATGACCATTAGCCATCCGATCCCGGTTCAGAGTCGGGCAAAGGACGCCTTGGTCCGCGATAGATTCGGTATACTCCGTTTCACCGCTTCGTAAGGGAGAGGACCGCGGAAGCGACCTCGAACTCGGAACCAATCGAGAGACCGGAGAAATCTGGTCACAATTGGAAGTGAGGGCGCGAGTATCTCGAGCCCGCCGGGTTTATTCCTGGCTCACTCGCGGTAAGGCGTTGGACTCTCACGGGTTGTGACGTAGCTGGACGTAGGATTGTACTGTCCAAAGTCTTCTACGTTCACTGCAGGGCGACAAAACGACTAATCGTTAAAACGTCCTGTGGTGACGGGCTCGCCCGTTGTAGTCGACACCGCAAGATGTGCACTCTAACAGTCGGGGGAGTCTGGAAGCAGTACTGTTTCCTATAGAGCGGAAGTGGTTGCGGACCTTACGGCGACTGCTTTTGAAACGACCATCGGCTACCCGATCCTGGGTGAACAGCCGGGCAAAGGATGATATGGTCCGCGATAGATTCGGTATACACCGTCTCACCGCTTCGTAAGGGAAAGGACCGCGCAAGCGACCTCGAACTCGGAACCAATCGAGAGACCGGAGAAATCTGGTCACAATTGGAAGTGAGGGCGCGAGTATCTCGAGCCCGCCGGGTTTATTCCTGGCTCACTCGCGGTAAGGCGTTGGACTCTCACGGGTTGTGACGTAGCTGGACGTAGGATTGTACTGTCCAAAGTCTTCTACGTTCACTGCAGGGCGACAAAACGACTAATCGTTAAAACGTCCTGTGGTGACGGGCTCGCCCGTTGTAGTCGACACCGCAAGATGTGCACTCTAACAGTCGGGGGAGTCTGGAAGCAGTACTGTTTCCTATAGAGCGGAAGTGGTTGCGGACCTTACGGCGACTGCTTTTGAAACGACCATCGGCTACCCGATCCTGGGTGAACAGCCGGGCAAAGGATGATGTGGTCCGCGATAGATTCGGTATACACCGTCTCACCGCTTCGTAAGGGAAAGGACCGCGCAAACCACCTCGAACTCGTAACCAATCGAGAGACCGGAGTAATCTGGTCGCAATTGGAAGTAAGGGCGTGAGTGTAAGCCCGCTGGCTAACACACCTAGTTATCTCGCGGTTAAGGCGTTGGCCTCTTACGGGCATGTGGCGGAGCTTGACGGTGGACTGTTTTGTCCAAGTCTTCTGCGTTCACTTGACGGGAGAGAGAACGACTAATCTTAAACTTAAACTTAAAACTTCTTGAGGTGATGGGTTCGTCCGTTGTAGTCGACAACTCTAGTTGATGCAAAGGCGCAAGCAAGCAAGCAACCTCGACACAAGCAAAAGCGCTACTGAGATACCGATAATTTAGAGTTATTATGTTCCATGTTTTATTTCTCTATCAGTAGTGCCATCTGTCGGCGAACGAGATAGGTTTGTTAATGGAAGTATTCCGTGTTTTCACGCACTTGTCGGGCGTTTTTCGTAATTACGTAGCGGGCGCCTCTGCGGGCTTGTTATCAAACGCGCCAGACCGAATCGACCCGTGAATCAAATCATTTCATAATAACTCTCTGACACGATATAATTAGAAAGATTGACCATATTACGGAGTACAGTAGGAGACTACACTAGCCGACGACCCAAGAAAGGATAAATACGAGAGTGCTGGGTTTGCTCTTCAGAATCTTTTAGGGGGATATTAAGGCGACATAAGACCTCAGAAAAATACTTGAAATGGGCGGACACCCGAAAAAATAGGCGGAGTCAATTTTGTAGGGTTTGACCAATAAAAATCCAGCGTTGTCGAAGCGTCAAGCGCAGATTCCACGTCCGCTAGCCCTGGGAACCAGACGCATACTAAACGGTCAATCGCAGCGCTAGCAGAGAATAGCTATTTTTACGCAGTGGTGGTATAAGGGTGTTAATGGCAAAGCATATTTAGCGTAACTCTCAGAGCGCTCTCACGTTTTAATTAATTGTAATTAATTTAGGGCCTAAATTAAAAATGTGGGTAGGTGCTGCTCTAGAGAATTAACCAGTTAATATAATGAAATTATAATAAAACACCTTCACCGCTTACATTGTAGGAGTAAACGCGCCTGAAAGTTTTCAAAGTCAGTTTAAAGCATTAATGTCCAAGGCAATGAGCAACTTTTTTTATCGAGGGATTCACTTAGAAACTTTTTTAAATAATTTGCTTATATTTTTCAAAAAACTCATAAAACTAAAATTCCTCAGATATGGTCGTTCCCAGGTATCATGTCGCCCTAAAGTTCTATCAGCTCAGGGGGGGGGGGGGCTCTGAGATCTTAAGAAAACCTACTACTTACTCTCGATCCCTGTTCACAGTAGTGATTACTCCTTCTCCGTACATGGAGGCCGTCTCTGCAATGCTTTAACCACACATGTAAGGACAGCGCCGAGTTTGTCTCACTTCAAACGCAGTCTCAAAGAACACTTTAATACGCGCTTGTAAAAGTCACGCCCCCCCCCCCCCCCTTTCCTTGCGTTAGAATAAGTTTATTGTTTTTTTAATTTTGTTTATGTTACGTTTTCTGCTGGATTTTACTGTTAGGGGCTCTCTAGACGATCAAGCATGCTTGTCAAGAATCGCGTCGCGGGCTGGGAGGGGATCGTAAACCGCAGGAAATATGCAAATATATATATATTTTTATTTTTACGTAAAAAGCCCTATTTTGTAGTTTATACCAGAGAGTCACGTTAATTAGACGTAGTTGATTGATGAATGCCGTGACTCCCTGGTATAAACTACAAAATAAGGCATTTTTGATAAATATTTAAAAAATATATTTGCATACTTCCTGCGGTTTACGATCCCTTCCCAGCCCGCGACGCGATGCTTGACAAGTATGCTTGATCGTCTAGAGAGCCCCTTAGATACGGCTGATAGGAGCTGCCTTTATAAGTGACTAGATATTGCCCGCGGCTTCGCTTCGCGTAGAGTTTCGAATCGAGTTGTTAATTTGAGTAGTATATTGTTTATTTGCCTTTTGAGATGCCACCTTTAGTTCTCAGATGCGCGCTACTTATGTCGTAGACGTAGCTACGCGTCTCGTCCCTCGCCACCCGCCGCTGAGCCGCCGATAGACATTTCTGATAAGGATTTATATTTTATTGCTAATCTCTTTAGCGGAACATTGCCTAATTCTTTTTCTTATTTTTTTAAAGACATACAATAAGTTATTGTAGCTTAAATATAAAAGTTGGATATAATATGATGTCGTGGACTTTTTCATATATTTGAATTTAGGGCTGACGTTTTTGTTATACATTCTTTGCACATATATCAAACTATATCGTCAGCGCACGCCGATAAAGCAACTCACCAGATCATTTTCCTTCGACTTGATTTGCAAATATCGAGATTTCGTATTGAAAACCTATATTTATCACAATTAAATATAGCCTATAGCCCTCGCCGATAGCCCAGCTTTCCAATAGTGAAAGAATTTTAGAAATCGGATGAGTAGTTTCGGAGATTACCTCCTACATACAAACTATACTTCTTTATATTCTTTTGGGATCTAAGAGGCCCTTGCTGAGTTGGCCACGAATACCCATTCTGTTCAGGGACGGTCACACTCACGGGTCAACACCCATCCGGCGGCCTTCACGCATGAAGTGCGAGCCTGGGTAGGACTCTGGCCTTAGGGTTAATTTCCTCTAGGAATCAACCTTCTGGCGCTCCTGGACGGTCTGCGCACCGTGCGGCGTAAGCCAATCGATTGTGCACTAACAGTCGGGGGAGTCTGGAAGCAGTACTGTTTCTTATAGAGCGGGGGTGGTTGCGGACCTGCGGCGACTGTTCTTGAAATCCATCGGCACCCGATCCTGTGTGAACAGCCGGGCAAAGGATGCCGTGGTCCGCGTTAGATTCGGTATACTCCATTTCACTGCTTCGTAAGGGAGAGGCCCGCGCAAGCGACTGGAGTAATCTGGTCGCAACTGGAAGTAAGGGTGTGAGTGTAAGCCTGCTGGGTAACACTCCTGGCTATCTCGCGGTTAAGGCGTTAGCCTCTTACGGGCATGTGGCAGAGCTTGACGGTGGCCTGTTTTGTCCAAGTCTTCTGCGCTCACTCCAGCGAGATGGGTTCGCTCGTTGTAGTTGACAGCTCTAGTTATACTTCTTTAGAATATTAGTATTGATTTTATAGTTTGATTTTATCTTTACCGCAAAATGTTATTCCATTAGGTTGTTAGCTGTAAGCCCGTCGATTGTTTTTAATACGCTTTTATTAGGTCGACCTGTATGTAACTATGTAATGGAATCTAAGGTAACTAATTTCACCATCTTCCAAGGATCGTAGCGTCATGAAAATTGGCAGCTGTACCTATGTAGTTCTGATGACAGTACAATAATATGGTACTGTCGAACTGATCTGATGATGGAGTCGGAAGATATGAACTGGAACTTCATGATGGAACATCGTATCATAACTGTGTTTGGACTTGTTAGGAAAGTCTTGGAATTAACTTTGACCACGATTAGGTTTCAAGTTTTGATGATGTGTTTTTTACGTGCATTTATAAAAGCGTGTTTTTAGTGTTTTTTAAAGATCTATTAATTTATTATAAAATAAAGCGTTTTATTATTATTATTACGTCGTGTCGGATTGTCTATCTCTCTCTCCTCGGTTTAAAGCCGACGCAAGCTCAATTCTGTAATGATCGGAGGGTGACGTTTATATTCCCAGCAGCGAGGCCATAAATATATGTGAGGATCGTATAATAAAGCATCGTATTCTCCGCGGTCGTCTTGTTCGTTAGCAAATAAAACGACGTGTTCCCGTCGCATCATCGTGTCGTCGCCGAGTCGCCGGGTGACGCTTAGTGCGTTTTGTCACTGGCTTGTTACAACGCCAACACCAGCCAGGATTACACTTGATGAAGGAACCTCAGAACTACTCTTCTCGAGTCTGCCCTTTGACCAAATGACTTGAAATAGAAATAGAAATATATTGATTTTCCGAAATTGTGGTGGTACATTTATGGTGATAATGCGTAAAACTATGTAAATTGAAAAAAAAAATTGAAAAATATTTATTTGCAGCTGTTGTTATAAAAAACATATACAAAAAAAAACAAGAACACACAGATTAAACATTAAAACTGTAAATAGACAAAGCCTATGAAACAAAGCTACAAACGCTGCAAATTAGGGGTATCCTCAGGATATCTCTTATCCTGTTTTTCAGGACACACCTTTTAATTATTGGTACATATATGATTTTAAAATAAAATAACCAAATCAAATAAATCTTAAAATAAAAAAATCCAAATAATAATCAAATAAATACACAAATCGAAATAATCAAAATCAAAATATTTAACATCAAATGATATTAAAAGAAAATAACGTAATTACATAAATTTAAAAATCTACATAATAAATCAAAAATAATCAAAATCAAAATATTTAACATCAAATAATCACGTTACAAATTAATAAATAAACGAAGACAATATTTTAAAATAAAATCAAATTATGATATCTAAATATCTTCCTTTAATAATAAACTTTTAAAGTGGTCCTTAAATACTGCAATTGATTTTGATCGCAAAGCCATTCCCAACCGATTCCATACAACCGCAGAATAATACGAAAAGCTGCACTGGAAATGTGTAGTTTTGTGCTTGGTTATTATAGCAAGTTGTTTACGTGCCCGTGTTGAATGGACATGCCGGTTACGGGACCACGTCATAATCGAGTAAAGATATCGCGGCTGTTTATTGCGCACTACCTTAAGTACAAGGGTCGCAAGATGCACAAGATGTCTATCGTGTAATCTAATGCATGACTCACTGGCTATAGCATCTTATTTCTTCCTGGACTTTGCATTTTCTAAGCATTCCAAATAATGTTTGTACATTCTGAATTATGGTTAATTATTTTGCAACTGTCTCGTATATGCATGCCATCGATTTTGATATTAGTTTAATTTATTTCCTATCGTGTAATCTAATCATGAATCACTGGCTATAGCATCTTCTTTCTTCCTGGCCTTTGCATTTTCTAAGCATTCCAAATAATGTTTGTACATTCTGAATTATGGTTAATTCTTTTGCAACTGTCTCGCATGACATCGATTTTGACAATAGTTTAATTCATTTCATATCGTGTAATCTAATGCGTGAATCACTGGCCTTGGCATCTTCCTCTGTCTCTGTCGTTTGCGCCTCATCGTATTTCGTCGAGCATAGCTCGCTCCATTGAATTGGACGCAACTGGCATTCCGCAGATCAAAAGAAATGCAACACACGTGCGTCTCCCGACGCGCGACGACGCAGACATGTGGTGGATGCCATTAATTCGTCCATTTCTTTTATTTATCCAAACTCACTATTTACTACGAGATTGGTAAATTATACCCAACATGATATATGTTTTCTGTACAGAAATATAGAAATATAAGAATATAACCCAATATTAGGACTGTCCGTCCTTGTCGGGTTTCAAGTAATTGAAAGTCCGTAAAGAGCACCCTATTGGGCCGCGAGAGATGGACCAAGTCGACTCGTCGATGGTCCTTTAACGACCTGGACAGCGAATGAAGTCCGCATTTAGACCGAGGGAACACCGAAAGGCGGAAGTCAGTAAATCTTTTTATATCGGCGTCTGTTTGTGGCGCAGGACGAGCCAACGGTCGCCGGACGAACTTTTATGGCCGCCTCTTTAATGAGCTGCGGCCAAGCGACTGCGACTGCTCTGTTAAAACACCTAAACACAGGTCACTGTTAACAAGGTTTATGGATTGCAGACGGCGCTGGCGCTAGTAACCGTCTAGCACTGGATGTAAATTAATTTGAATATACTTTTTACTTATAACACTGTAGAGACCATCGATATATTAGCTAGATATGCCCTCTGACACAAATAAGTTAGCTCCATACCCTTTGTTCGTAAATCATGTGACAGAGAGAGAGCAATAAATTGAACAACTAGAGCTGTCAATTACAACGGGCGAACGCGTCACCTCAGGAAGTTTTAACGAAATATGATCGTTTACAATACTTTCCCCTTGCTGGTCGCAACTGGAAGTAAGGGCATGAGTGTAAGCCCGCTGGGTAACATTCCTGGTTATCTCGCGGATAAGGCGTTGGCCTCTTACGGGCATGTGGCGGAGCTTGACGATGGATTGTTTTGTCCTAAGTCTTCTGCGCTCACTTCACTGGAGATAGAACGACTAATCATTAAAACTGTTGTTTTTTCAAATAAAGAGAAAAAAAAAAAAAAAAAAAAAACTTCCTGAGGTGACGGGTTCGCCCGTTGTAGTTGACAACTCTATTTGGTGAATTGGCTGTTAACCTGCTGGTCTTCAACAGACGGTCCTTAGACTGATGTGAAAATCAGATAACTCTTGGAGATTCTCAATGTCATAGGTACTACAAATTGGCAACCAGGATTGAACTATGAAACACAACGTGTAGATGGCACTTATAGTTCCAAAAAATGATTAATCTTCTATTATTATGTTCAATATGGCGACTTTCGTGGTACAACCGTATGGATCGCGCTCTGAACACTTCCTGAGGTGACGGGTTCGCCCGTTGTAGTTGACAACTCTACTTATCCTATGAAGTTTAGGAGCTAATGGACCCTGTTGAGTTGGCCACGAAGACCCATTCGTTTAGGGTCGATCATACTCACGGGCCAACACCTACCCTGGCTCTCCCTCCACGCAGAAGGAAGAGCCAGGGTAGGACGCATGCCTGCGGGCCAGTCTCCCCTAAGAGTCAACCTTCGGGCGCTCTTGGACGGTTTACGCACCGTGCGGCGTCAGCCAATCGATTGTGCACTCCGTCTTACATCTGGGGGAGTCTGGGACCAGTAATGTTTCCTGTAGAACAGGGGTGGTTGTTAACCTTATGGCAACTGCTCTTGAAACGACCATTCGGCCACCCGATCCCGGGTGAATAATCCGGGTAAAGGATGCTGTGGTCCGCGATAGATTCGGTTAACAGGGAGAGAACCGCGAAAGCGACCTCGATCAGGAGGTAGGAGGTATCCTAAAGATTAATTCCAGACGGAGATTTCCTTCCAAACCATTTAAATCAAAAATCAATTAAAATTATATAATAATAAATCTTCTCTGTCACTGATTCAAAAGAAACGGAACTAAATACGGAACACGCTCGCATTCTACTTCCATAACGCAAATACATATATTGTTTTGCGTAATTTGCCACAGGTTAGAATGAGAGGACCACTGATTTTGAAAACCCCGTTGCAAGGCCATGTGTGCGAGCGAGATGACTAGCTGAACTGAACTTGGTAAGATTGCAGCGAATTGTCGCTTTGTTGATAAGCTGTTTTGTCGCGTGGAGCGATCTGTGCCCGCTAGATGGCAATAGGCGCTCGCAAATTCATATATTAGTTTAACGAAATTTTTCAGAAGATTTTTAACACGTTTTTATTAGGTCGACCTGTATGTAACTAACTATGTAATAGAATCTAAGGTAACTAATTTAACCATCTTCCAAGGATCGTAGCGTCATGAAAATTGACAGCTGCATGTAGTTCTGATGACAATACAATAATATGGTACTGTCGATCTGATCTGATGATGCGAGTCCGAAAATATGAACTGGAACTTCATGATGGAACATCGTATCATATCTGTGTTTGGTCTTGTTAAAAAGTCTTGGAATGAACTTTGACCACGATTACGTTTCAAGGTCTGATGATGAAGCCGGAAGATAGGCACTGGCATTCCATGATGGAATATCGTATCATAGCCGTGTTTGGACTTGTTAGAAAGGTCTTGTAACAACGATAGATATGTGTACAATCTTTTCATAGTTTATTATGGTTTTGCAAAGATACGTTTACAGATAAGATGTCGTTGTTCTGATACAATAGTCGTTTTTTTGGTTTTTACGTGCATTTATAAAAGCGTGTTTTTAGTGTTTTTTTTTAAACTATTAATTTATTAAGATTAAGGCAAGCCGGGATTTTCCGCTTGAATGAAGGAACCGCCACTGCCTATACTACCTACTACTACTTGGGGGATGGGGGAGGGGGGAGTGGGAGGGGGAGGGGGAGGGGGGAGGAGCGGGTACCCAAGCATCGCCGGGTACATTCCATGTATATTTTAGAAGCAGCTATGATCGGCCTGCGAGAATTGAATACTAAATGTTGAATGAGTATTTGTCCAAAATTTGTCCTTCTATAATAAGATTCCAGAGCAAATGAAAAGCCTTGGAGAGGACCAATTTAAAAAGATAATTATACATAATTTGGTAAGAAACCCAATTTATGGTATGAGGGAGTTTGAAAATTCTGAGTTTATTTTCCATGTTGATGATTAATGAAATGCGTAAAGTTTTAAACATAATGGTATTATGATAGCTGACATTATAATTTTCATGTAATTTATTATATATCTATTAATTTTTTTTTTAAAATACGAAGGCATAATGCTGGATTAACAATAAAATATATATTTTTTGATTATTCTACATAGAATTTGCATTTCTATTTTAATATATTATTCTCCCTGACTCTTAAATCATATTAGTATATTTTGATTATTTGTATGTAGGCAATATTGAATATAATATTACAGCCATGACAACTATCACGATAGTTATGTTTTTAATCATTACATTTTTAGCATTTAATTTTGTGACGCATCCAAGTGTAGGAATGCCTATCTACTGGAGTAGTTGATTGTATTGTATTGTAGTAAACCTACAAATGTATATATCTTCTTCTGGAATGCTGTTGACTTCAGATGAAAGAGATTTCCTTCCGAGAGAGGTCAACAAACGTCACGCGCTGTTCTGTCACTCGACAGTGTGGAATGAGTTGGTCGATGTAATCAGTATTCCATGCACGCAGGGCTGATTTCACCGGTCCGGTGCGAGTGCTCCTGCATGTAAGAGCGTCGAAAAAGTGTCAAAACCACGAGAGCCGAACCGAACGACATCATGTTAGTTCAGCGGTGCACAACCAGTGGGGTCGCGAATTGTGATAACGGGATCTCCAAATAGTAGAACGAGTCTACTAATGCTAGGTTTACACGGGCTTAGTAGCTAGTGACAGGTACTTATCGCTTGCACTAATAATTGAATTTATTGTTAGAAATAGAAATTGTTAGAAATAGTTTCCTGTATCAGTCCAATATATTTTATAACGAGATTCCATTGTACATCAGGGGTCTTGGAGACGTTCAAGTTAAGAGCAAGGTCCAGGATATGCTTATTAAGAACCCAATGTATTCTGTTAAGGACTTTGAGAGTATTGGTTTTCCTAATCTTCCATAATTATTTATATTACAATCTTTTCTTATTTTTATATTTTTTTTATTTTCTAATTTTGATTATTTACTAAATACAATCATTGATTCTCAAAGATGGATTATAATATAAAAATTATATTGACCATTTCTATTGCGACATTGAATTTTAATTTTACTGTTTTATAACCGAATCTTCGTTTTTATATTTTGACTATCTGCAGTATTTAAGCAGCTCCAATTATTTTAAAAAGATCTTAAATCTTTATTTTAAATTGAAATATTAATTGTTTTACAATTAAAAAATAATAGTAGTAGTAATATTTTAAAATTTAATTATACCACAAAAGGTATAATACTAGTTATTCAACTTGACTATACCAAGAGTAGGGATTCCTACCAACTGGCTTATTTGAAAAAATAAATTTAAAAAAATAATGCAATACAATACAATGAACTACTCCAGTAGATAGGCATTCCTACACTTGGATGCGTCACAAAATTAAATGCTTTATTATTATTATACAGGATGGTCAAAAAGTCGTGGATCAAACGAAACAGGGAGATAAAGGAGGTAATTTCCAACAAAAAATCTTTCTACAGCATGGCCATAACTTCATTGCACGAAGGTTATGAATTTTTGTTTTTTTTTCAATGAAACTACCGAGTTTTTTTTACAATTTAATCAATAAAAAAAATAATTGATTGAAAGCAATAAAACAAAAGATGTTATATTATGACTCGATAATGTATCAATAATACAAAAATTGTTTTGCAGCTCTTGGTACCAAATTTAGCGAGCAATGAATTTTTTTCCGTAAATTTTAAAGCGTTACAAAAAATACTTCTCACTTTAAGAGCACCTTTAAGAGAACCTTCGTGCAATGAAGTTATGGCCATGCTGTAGAAAGATTTTTTGTTGGAAATTACCTCCTTTATCTCCCTGTTTCGTTTGATCCACGACTTTTTGGCCACCCTGTATATTTAACAGGCAGGCAGCTTAAGTTGATGCCCCTGAGTCCGTGCTTGCATTGCAATTTCTGTGGAATAAGTCCAGTTTATTTTTAAAGTGATTGACACTATTGGCATTGATCACTTCACTTGGGAGAGCATTCCATTCGTTTACCGCTCTACTGCTGAGGAAATGTTTCTTGGGATTTGAATATAATGATTCACGCTGGAGTTTCAGATGATGCCCACGCAGATGTGTGTTAGTATTCATGGTGTAGATAGTCTGCAACCCAGGAACGTCATACGATGCAGTCAGGATCTTATATGTCTCGATTAAGTCAACCCGTGCCCTGCCTTGATCCAGAGTGGTCAAACCGAGAGCCGACAATCTTTTCTCGTATGTTAGATGCTTCAAGTTAAAGGGCAATTTAGTCGCTCTTCGCTGGACCTTCTCTAGAAGATCGATATCCTTCCTTGCTTAAAATTTAATTAATGAAAACATTACTATCATGATAGTTGTCATGGCTGTAATATTATATTCAATATTACCTACTTACAAATAATCAAAATATACTAATGTCATTCAATAGTAAGAGAGAATAATATATTAAAATAGAAATGCAAATTCTATGTAGAATAATCAACGTAAAATAATGTTATTGTCAATCCAGCAATATGCCTTCGTATTTTAAAAAAATAAATAAATGTATGCTAAATTATATGAGAATTAGAATATCAGTTATCATAATACCATTATGTTTAAAATTTTACAAATTTTACTAATTTTCAACATGGAAAATAAACTCGGAATTTTCAAACTCTCTTATACCATAAATTGGGTTTCTTACCAAATTATTTATAATTATCTTTTTAATTAAATTGGTCCTCTCCAAGGCTTTTCATTTGCTCTGGAATCTTATTGTAGAAGGACAAATTTTGGTGAATAAAACTGTATCGCACTTTGCGACTTATTCATGGTGTAGATAGTCTGCAACCCAGGAACGTCATACGATGCAGTCAGGATCTTATATGTCTCGATTAAGTCAACCCGTGCCCTGCCTTGATCCAGAGTGGTCAAACCGAGAGCCGACAATCTTTTCTCGTATGTTAGATGCTTCAAGTTAAAGGGCAATTTAGTCGCTCTTCGCTGGACCTTCTCTAGAAGATCGATATCCTTCCTTGCTTAAAATTTAATTAATAAAAACATTACTATCATGATAGTTGTCATGGCTGTAATATTATATTCAATATTACCTACTTACAAATAATCAAAATATACTAATGTCATTCAATAGTAAGAGAGAATAATATATTAAAATAGAAATGCAAATTCTATGTAGAATAATCAACGTAAAATAATGTTATTGTCAATCCAGCAATATGCCTTCGTATTTTAAAAAAATAAATAAATGTATGCTAAATTATATGAGAATTAGAATATCAGCTATCATAATACCGTTATGTTTAAAATTTTACAAATTTTACTAATTTTCAACATGGAAAATAAACTCGGAATTTTCAAACTCTCTTATACCATAAATTGGGTTTCTTACCAAATTATTTATAATTATCTTTTTAATTAAATTGGTCCTCTCCAAGGCTTTTCATTTGCTCTGGAATCTTATTGTAGAAGGACAAATTTTGGTGAATAAAACTGTATCGCACTTTGCTAAGTCGCTGTCGGTTTATGTGGAGATTGGATTTATTCGTCGTATCGTGATGATGAAAATCACTATTCACCGGAACTTCTGCTGAATAACAAGCGTACATAATATTTTGGTAGATGGAGGAACAAAATAGAGTCATGATTCGTGATTCTACGAACAGCGGCTTACAAGAACTTCTTGGAGAGACTCTATATAAACTGCGTACCGCTCTTTTCTAGAGGAGAAAAATTCTTTTGGAGTTAGGTGTTATTCCCCAAAACGGAATTCCCCATACGTTATGAGGAAGTGGAAATATGCAAAATAAACGTTTCGTGTAGTAGAGCTGTAGAGCTTAGTATTAGAGCTTAGTATTAGTGAAAATGCCAGTGATAGTGAATATAAGCCGATCCTATTTACTAAGAGACAAGTGGAAGTCACTTGTCTCACTTCCCCCACCACAAATTATTAAGCACTTGTCGCTTGCTGATTCGTGTGAACAGCCGTGGCAAGGGTTAGTGACGAGTTGAAATGACAAGTGAACACACGCTTTTCTCTGTTTACGCGACAATTGCTAAGTTTATTTTGTGATTATGACTGCAGAAAGATGGAATTCCGAAACAACTACAAAATTCATCCAGTAATTTAATTCCTATAATAAATTTTATAATCCTCAAATTTAAATTTACATCAAATAAAATTATATTTGAATAGTATTTGACCACACTGCTCAAAATAAGGCGGCGGAGGTATTCCATTTCGAACGGATATCGTGCCACTAATACCCTTTACTAATAATACCAACGTGTAAACGGTTACTTGTCGCGATCCCTAAGCAGGTTAGCCACAAGTACTAACTAAGTGACAAGTACTTGTCATTATATACTAAACCCGTGTAAACCTAGCATTAGAAACATTTAACATTTTCATTCTCGTCGGTCGGTCAGTCGGTTGGTCGATCGGTTGGTCGATCGGACGGACGGACCGGACGGACCGGACCGGACGGATCGGACGGACCGGACCGGACGGACCGGACGGACCGGACCGGACGGACGAACGATAAACGCAAAACTAAAGTTAACCGCTGTCGAGAATATCGATCGCAGACGTTTAATCGTCAATCGTGACTAACGATTGAAACTAATCAATCGTTAGGTTGACGATTAACCAAATCAATCGTTAGTCGTCAATCGCGTTTAACTTATTCAATCGTCAATCGTTAGTCGACTAAATTTTGCCTAACAGTGCTGTGGATTAAGTAATTTAGTTGCTTCTCTTATAGCTCATTTTTACAAGCTTTTATTTACATTGGATTGTTTGTTAGTATGTTAGTTTGTTTAGGCCAAATCTTGCAAGCAGAATTAGAACCACTTCCTCTTATCCTATCAAGTTGAAATTTTACACGTTGGTTCAGTTCCGACGACAATGCCTTTTTATGGTGAGCATGACCTGATTCTGCACCCAGGATTGGCTCCCGACGAGAAGACTCCTCAACGGTCAGCAGCAGTCACGAAATTTTGTATACGCATTCATTTATGATTCATTCATGTGTTTTTGCAACTTATCCCTTATCGCTATCCTTTTCTTACCCTATTTTGGAAATTTCTTTATTCATGTATTAATATAATTGTATTTTTGTCCTATTCAAATATTAATTTATCAATTTACTTTTGGCTTCAGATACTTATACAATTCATAACATTTCTTGTAATTTAATATCATTAATTTATCTTAATTTATCCTATGGGGCTGTCCACATATTACGTAATCACCGAGGGGGAGGGGGGTTGGAGCTGAGGCTTACGCTAGATTACGTTGGGGGGGGGGGATGTGCCAGTCTTGATTACGTAATCAACTTTGGTCACCGCATCGCATTTTTTTGGTCTAAACCTGCACATAAAAATGTGCATTTTTAAATATATTTTTTCTTTTTAATACCGTTTTTACAGCCACTGCGGTCTGAAGATTGCGATCTGTAAAATAAACCAAAGAGTTTGAGATATTGTAATTATTTTGAGTTGATAAAGTATGTACATTTTTAAAACCATTCTAAAATGTTTTATTCCACTTACCGTCGTCCAACACTTCCCAAACGCTGGGTTCACGATTCTTCTCATTTTCCTCGAATTCCGTTGATTACGTAATCTTGGGGGTGCTCCAAAATCCCAAAAATGAGATTACGTAATATGTAGACGGCCCCTATCTTACAGCATTCCAATTTTGGCTAAACTTCTTGTCACATCAACAGGTCGGTTGACTGAAAGATATTGTTTAATTAGCAATAAGTCCGGCATTGTATCTTGCATGGTTTTATTGGGCAATAAAGATATATTGCATTTCATTTCACTATTCGTAGAATATAATTTATATTTTAACAAACATAATATTATGTGTACCTTTTATTTTAAAATACGCTTCCAAATGGCACATTTCATATCCAATATTGGATCGCTCACATTCCGCCGTGGGTAGGCTTGCATCCAATGATGGACGGGTCACATCAGTCGGATTAAATTGGGTATTTTGTTTCATTGCAGGTTTGGTCTGCTACGTTACTAACATAATGATGAGCACGCAACCGTTGAACCGAACCCTCGAGGGCACGAAAAGCCATGTCTTCGAGCGGCGACCCATCGGAATCTTCAACTTATGATGTCCAATGGCGCGGAAGGATGGACAAAAACGAAATGGATCTCACCTAACCCCAAAGACTATATAGTGTAGTGTAGTGAAAGGACAACGTTTAGTTGTGGTAGTGCTGGAGTTATGCCGGATAGGGATACGATGACGTCATCGGGAGGCGGCGGAGTGGGGGGAGGGCTGGGGGGCGCCGGGGGGTTTCTGCCGCTGCAGTTTCCCTCCGCCTTCGCCGCCTTCCACGCGCCCCCCGCTCATGCGCCGCCCGGACAGCTGCATCCCGCCACGCAGTACCACCACCACGCGCAGTAAGTTATTTTCTACATTAATTGCGTAATTCTACATTAAATGCGTAATTCTACATTAAATTGCGTAATTCTACATTAAATGCGTAAATCTACATTGATGAGTTCAGCTCTACCGGGCGCTGCTTATCCCGTGTTAATTGATTTTGGAACCACTAGTTCCGGAGATACACCCCTCAAAGGTCTGAAATGTATGAGGAGCACATGCGACACGTGGGGATCACGTCGTGAGTGGATGAGACAAAGCTGTTTTTTTTTTCAAAACTCAAAATTCAGTCACTGCGTTTTACTTTCCCGGCCCGTCAACCGACGACGAGTAAATCGATTCAGTAGTTCCTCAGACCCCTCAGAAATCTGAATAATTTTATTAGGAGCACATGCGACACGTGGGGATCGCGTCGTGGTTGGATGAGAATTAAGCCCTACAGGTCGCTGCTTCACCCGTGTACTGCAGTAGTTCCGGAGATACGACCCCTCAAAGTAGATATGTATTAGGAGCACATGCGACACGTCGGGATCTGGTCGTGGTTTGATGGAACTCAACTCTACCGGACGCTGCATGTCTCGTGTAAATCGATGCAGTAGTTACGGAGATGCGACCCTTAAAGATGTGAAATGTATTAGGAGCGCATACGACACGTGGTTATCGCGTCGTGTGTGGATGAGACCTAAGCTATACAGGTTGCTACTTGTCCCGTGTAAATCGATGCAGTAGTTCCGGAGAAACTACTAAAGATACTACTAAAGATCTGAATTGTATTAGAAGCACATGCGACACGTGGGGATCACGTCGTGGGTGGATGAGACGAAGCTGTGTTTTTTTTTTCAAAATTCAGCCACATGCTTTTTATAGGGTTGCGGGATGTGACTTCTCCTTGCGTCGGGTATACTCTTGATCCTGCATCCTGAGAACTACGTAATTTCGTCATCCGGCTAAATCGCATTTTTTTACAAACGCCTTTCAATGAAAGATATATAAAAATACAGGGAAGCTATTGGCTTAGAATCAACGGATGCTTTGAAGGACTTTTCACTGCTTGTTCCAAGTTGTTTTTTTTCATACATTATTTTACACAAAACTCATTTCACTATTAAGTTTGGAAACAAACAAACAAACAGTCTAGCTAGCAGCAGGTAGAATATTGTTATTTTATAGTTGGGGCAAGCAATACGTGAGAGATTGAACATAGTAGCAGAGATATTTTTGTTCAAATATACAAGTCTACTACACATTCATACATTGCGAAAAATATATTGATTTAATACACTTAATTACGCATGCTTTAAAAAGGATTACGTATATAACTCTGACTGTGGTAGAAACGTATGAATTGACATGACGCGTAACGGTGTTCGCGTGACGGTAGTTACAGTGTCGTAATGTCAAAACATAATGTTATTTCATTACGTCGCTACCTTGGAATCTCGCTTCTACCATGACAGCATGTAGTAGTATACGTACGGCTATAGTCGAACATATGAATCATGTTGAAACTACAGTATTCTGTTATTTCCGTATCAACCGTAAAGAAAATGTTGATACATTCGAGTAATGGAGTTTCAACAAAATTCCTTGTAATTCAACTAAATTACGATTAAAACATCATTATTCTGTATAAAACCGTAAAATCAAAATGGTAATGTAAGAATCAATCCAATATTTTTCCTAAAGTACTTATTTGAATACGTTGAAGTGCATTTTTTTAGTGTCCCCTATACCGTTTATTTTCCCGATATTTTTGTCCAGTCATTCTTATCGAGAAAAAATGTGCCGACCGCCTGGTAAATTAGAGAGTTGGCTGGTTTGTCTTTGGCCTCCCGGGCAAGAATGACTGGCATAAAAAAAAGGCGTACCCAAAAATCCTAACATCATTTCCGGGCGACTGCGACTGCGTGAGAGAGATTATTCAAGACACGGAATGATCGAGAACCTAGTGCTTTAAATATATAAGCTAGTACGGCAAAACATACTGATATGTGAACAGCATGGCCTTTCATTAACCTAACGTCTTTCATAGAAAAAATATGGGTATAATAAGGCCGCAATCACATTTAAAGATGGAGAAAACGGAATTGACGCGAGAAACTTTCGTGCCATAATTTATCATAACTTTTGAAGCGGCGTATCTCAGGAACAATGTTTTTTTAAAATTTGTTGTTTAGGGCTTTTCTAAGGTCTTTGTGAGCCTTGTAACACTGCCACCATTGCTGATATTTTGTGTTCGCCACCTGCTATAGTTCTGCGCTAAGCCTCATGTCATTTAAAAACCGCAACAGGCTTTCGGCCTGATTGTTTTACCTCCTCAGGTTGGTGGTAATGACCACCCAAGTGGGTGTATCTTTTACGCATCAGCGGGCCACACTCGCACATGAGGTGCAGGGGAGTTTCCTCTGCCTCTTGGCAGAACCTGCACATTTTCATGTCCCGGAGCTTAAGGTTGTATAATAAGTGTTTGTTCAGGCCACGATGCCCCGTGAGCGCCCTCAACAGTATGCGTAGATTATTTCTATTTAGCGATAAGGCCTCATGGTCGTAAGCCTTAATTAGCGCTTTGGAATGATTCAACTCTGGCGTGTTGTTCCAGCGGTTGTCGGATTGTTCTAAACATATTTTTTGAGCATTAGGTTTGCAAGGCTTTTTGGTACGCCACAGAAAGGTTCAGGGCTGTATAACGTTCCCTTTGCTCTCGTCTTAGCAAGTTCGTCGGCTTTTTCATTTCCCTCGATTCTTGCATGGCCGGGAACCCATCTTAGAATTACCCTGTTCTTTTCGCCCAGAGAAGTCAGTAGTGAGACGCAGTTTTGCACCAGATTTGAATTAATGGTATTTGAGGCTAGTGCCATAAGAGCTGCCTTGCTATCCGAGTGGATATAGATACGGTGGTTGGCGTAGTTCTTATGGAGGTTCATATCCGCACATTCAATAATGGCGCATGGTACCTCCGCTTGGAATATGGAGGCGTATTTCCCCAAAGAATGTCTTATTGAGTATTGTATGTGCATTCAATTGCGATAGCACGTGCGTAGTTTCACCATGACATGTCTGCTGCACATTAAAAAAAAATAAGTCGGTTTATTATTGATATTTTTTTGTCTATTATTCTTACATCTGTTCGATTTTTATAATGTGACCTATTTATAAAATAGCTTATCGTTATATCATATCTAAAACCAATTAAATTCCGACGCGAAGACAGGATTATAAACACTAAATTAGGAAAGACGTCATTAATGAGTTAATAGCATGGGGGACAGCACGGACCCCTGTGCCACTCCGACATTCGACCGCAATTAAAATCTCGGCATCTCCCTATCCATTCTCGCGCATATTCTCACTCTTTCTCGCCGGTTGCAACGGATAGTATGATTAAAATAGATGGGTCCTGTTGCTGAATCTTTGAGCGATAGTACAGTACCGTGCGAATTAATTGGAACAAATAGTATTTTCCTTAAAAAAGTGCTGTATTGGATATACACAAAGACAGTACTGGTAGTTATAGATTGTTAGTTTTATTTAGAATGGACTCGTGACGTAGCTCGCCTCGTTTTCAATTTTGTTCTAAGAGACGCTACTGTCTGGTATACTGTGGTTGGTCATGAGATCATACAGACTTTCCTTTCATATTAACTGAGGAGGTTTTCTTCTTTTTGACGACTGTTAGAGCATGAATTTGTTTCATATTTTTTTCTGTATAGCCTGTTTCACCTATTAACTGTAAATAAAACCTATTATTATTATTTAGAAGTAGTTATCTAAAATTGTGTAGCTATATCTTGTTGGAATAGGATATGTGAATAACGAAATTATGTGATTTGAAAAACCTTATTGAAATATATCCAGTGGTTTCGATGTTTTAGGTATATAACAAACAAACAAACAGTCATACAGACGTTTTCGTTTTCCTTATTTTGTATACTGTTTATGTCATTGTTGCATATTGGCCCATCCAGTCGCTTTTTTTCACTTTGTTCCCCGTCCTTTAACATGTAAAAAGTCTCGCCTCGCATATTAAAAGGAAGCTCCGAACCCAAAATAGATTTGGGTCCGCTTTCAGACGCACGTACACACGTGGATATGTGAAATATTACGCTATGTGCGACACTGACTATCAATTTTTATTGCTAACCGTTTAACGACGCCACGCCAGCTTCAGTGACACATTTTGCTGACGGTCTTTTGAGATCTTCGGAATAATCACTGAGACCGTTTATTATTAGGTTTCTACCATTTTTATTAAACTTTGTTTTACCCATAAAATTGGAATAAGAATTAGCATATTTTTTTTTCCGAGCTGAAATGCCTGAAGAGATGATATATAAAGTCTGCCTAACTATGCCGAAGTTCGTACCAAGGTAGACTTGGCTATGTTAGTTGTATATTGTGAATTGTCAAAGTATCTATGTAAGTCAAGTAAATGGTTATTTGAATTAGGGAGGTCTAAATCTGAAAACTTGGTTTGTAAAGCGTATGTATAACGGTTAATTAAAAAATAATATTGTATATTTATATGAATTATTATGCATATATTAATAGTATATCATATCATATTTTTATTTATATTATTTCATATTTTTAGCACTGCTTTTATAATTGTATTTATATATTTTATTAAATTATAAATATGTTTATACCATATAGCATTTATTATTTATTGAAATCGTATTTACGTGTATGTGTATTTGCCATATTGTATTACCTACAACGTATTATTCTTATTTTGATTTGTATTATAGTGTTATTCATTTATTATAATATATTATTCAATCTTAATTAAGTACATTCATTAATTATTAAAAAAAAGTTTTTTACGTTAATGAGGCTAATTGTTACATCAATTGTATTACTTATTTTAATTATTTACTCTGACCCGCCTAGATACGGGAAAGTTTAGTCCTAGCTAGGTGGGCAATGAGTATTAGCTACATTTCGGTGTTCAATTTTACCGAGTTACTTATAACATTGATAACAATTGGGCTAAATGTACAAAAAACAAATGAATAAAGTATATCAGTTATCAAAGGAATATAACTAAGAGGAGGAAAAAAAGTATTCAATAGTTCTAATAAATAGTCAGTAGATATCTCGAGAGTGTTTTTAATCTAGATAACTAAATAACGGGTAATGATACGTAATACTTCATAATCAAGCGTAATAAAAAAAAATATATATAAAAAATATATAATTAAAATGATTGTTAAACAGTCAGTAAATAACAGAAAAAATATCCTAGAAGCAATAAGTAAAACAAGGAATTAGTTTGTTAAATGTACTATCAGAAATACTCAAACTCAAAATAGAATCACACCTAATGAGCTTTTTAAACAAACACAACTTTGTATCTCCTACTCAGTATGGTTTCCGGTTGGGTAAATCCACCCAAGATGCCATTGCTTTTTTGACCGAGAATATAGTAAATTATCTTGATGAAAGCGATAAATGTCATGTAGTTTTTCTGGACCTTTGTAAAGCTTTTGACGCGGTATCGCATGCTATATTACTAAAAAAGTTAGAAAAATGTGGGGTCTGTGGTATTGCCCTGAAATAGTTTACCGACTACATTGTAAATATGCCTCCAAATATGGAGTACCTAAAGGTAGGGATGGACATCGAAAAAGAACATCGATGTTACCATCGATATCAACATCGTATAGCATGCATCGATGGTCGATAAATATCGTTAGCAAACCATCGATATTTAAATCATTTTAACATCGATATTTTCTTAAAAAAAACATTTTAACAATAAGTTCTTCTAATATAATCAATCAATTATTTTAAACTGCCATCATCTCTTTTAATAAGAGATTAACACTGTTAAAAATAAAACAGACAAAAAAGCATTGAATATAAATTTAAAATAGAAAATAGCAATGTTTAATCGATTAATTTCCAAAATTCGTCGGTTAAACAGTTAAGAAATGATCATATACATAGGAATCTGCATCGTTTTCGTCTACGCCAGCGCATAGTTCATGAGCCCAATATTTACATTGGCAGCACTGTATCCATCCTTTTAGGCTTTGAATATTGTTAGCAGCACTATATGCACTCAACGTCATTTTCAGCATCTTCGTCCGTATCAGAAAGGTCTTGCTTTGGTATCTTCCCCTTCTTGTTTGTTTTCTTCTTCTGTTTAGTTTTATCGTTAAGTAAAGATTTTAATGTAATTTTATTTTCTTCTCGCTGTTTACGTTTTAGGTCTACTGCGTTGTAGGTCTACGATCCTTTTCTTCCTCTAGCTAGTTCATTTTATAGCGGCTGCTGGTGAGACTTTTGGTTCCAGCAGTCATTCTTTTTTTCAGGGTCTTTTTCCCAACTATTTTTGGTAGAGGGAATAGGTCACGTGGAGATACTATGAAATGACTCGAACAGGAGGCATCCTCATTAAGAAACCTTATTAATGTCTACTATGAATGGTTTCTGGTCTACCATTTGCTTGTTTTAAGGCGGCGCCGTGTGTTTTGACCCAAAACGAGCCTTTCTATTTTACTCATGCTGCGAGTCCTAGATCATTAATGATAAAAAAAACACACAAGTGGCTTCTCAAATAACTGCATTACAATCTGTGCAAGTTTGAAATTGGCCATTTTGCTTATTTTCTTTGTAAATACCTTGAGGAAAACCAATAAAACAGCCTTTGGTATTATAACAAATTTGCACAGTAATACACAACAGAATTTTGTGAACATTACTAAAACGCAAGATTATTAAACTAGTTAATAGATGTGCACTTTAGATTTTTGAATAATGACACCAAAATATTGCTAAAATTCATCAAAAATCACGAAAATATGCGCCATACATTTTTAGTATGGAAAGGCGATGCCAAATATAACTGGAACGGAGAACGAATTTCGCTTCATTCGCCCGCGGGCGTTCGAGGTGCGTCCACGTCGCTCTCCGCGTCGAGCCACGCCCTGTTCGCGAACGATGTGACGTGTGAATAAGACGATGACTTGCGTGCGCCGCACAGTGGATACAGGGAATTTATTCATCCTTAGGTGAGAACGTTGAATATTTATTATGATATCTGTCGTTGATTGAACTGGTAAAATGTTTAAGCTCATCGTAATATTGTGATTATTTACAGATAACATGTTTTTAATATGCAATTCTTTATTTCAGTAAAAATGGGGAAAAGAAAATCGACTTATTATAGCCGGCTCTGTATATTCCATAGAGGTGTGTATTTAAATTTTTATTTGGGTTTCGCACCAACAAGATTTTAGACATATTTTACGAACGCATTACGGATATAGGCCACCAGTGGGCGTTATATTAAAAAAAAATCTCTAAAGTATAAAAATACTTACCTGATTTTGATAATTTTGATTTTGTTGCTGCTGCTGGATATAAATATGTTTCTAATAGTCTAGTCAAAATATCGAAAATGAGCTCCCCTTTATACTTTTAGAGGCAACCGGTATATTCCCTTATTTAAACCATGCTGAACCCGAAAATGCCGGTTGCCCAAGCGAAGTTATGACCGGAAGTGAGATATCCAATATGGCCGCCAATATGGCGTCGAAACCTGAAATTAGCGCTGCAGAGCCCCCCTTTGACGTAGGAACGTGTCCAAAATATCTAGATGTATATTTTTAAGCACGGGGAATTTAAAAAATACACTGTAAAAAAACATTGGTCTGGTATTTCAAGATGGCAACCAAGATGACGCCAGCCACATATTGCCCTATTTTGTCGTACAAATGTGCGTGACGCGTCTCGATATATGTTTTTAAAATAAGGATTTCAAAAAATAACTTTAGAAAAACGTTGGGCTAAACTTTAATTCAAATATTTTTGAAAATGGAACAAACAAGCGACTTTTTGGCAACAACAACTTACAGAAACTAAAGAAGATTACTGTGTGTCTCCAAAATTAAGACAGGTACGTTTGCAGGGAGTGCAGAGTTCTATAGAAGGAACGTTTTCTTTCCTGCAACTGCAGTTCTGTGAGTTACAAAACTCGTTACAATGGCAAACAACAACTTCTGGGCACGCCTTAAGAATAAGATTTAGCGTCAGGAAACTTGGAACAGCTTTCTGTCCGGCAATGGCCCAGTTGCAATCTTCAAGCAATGGAAAATATGGCTTGGGAAGGTGGGTATTCTCTCAAAAACATACCTGTCAATTAAGAAAAAGATTAAAGAACAGCTACAGTAAAGGAAACGTCCCTTGCATAAAACTATGTACTCCCTGCAAACCCTATAACCCTAAAACTATGTACTACCTGTCTTAATTCTGGAGACACATAGTAATCTTTTTTAGTTTCTTTAAGTTGTTGTTTTGATACATCGTTTAGCCCAACGTTGTTGAAAGTTATTTTTTTTGAATCCTTATGTTTAAAAACATACCTATATCGAGACGCGTCACGCTCGTTTGTACGATAAAATAGGGTAATATATGGCTGGCGCCATCTTGGCCACCATCTTGAAATATCAGACCAATGTTTTTCCACGTTGTGTTTTTAAATTCCCCATGCTCAAAAACATATATCTAGACATTTTGGACGCGTTCCTATGTCAAACCCCTTTGATTAATTGATGAAAAAACACCGATTTCGGGTTTCGACGCCATATTGGCGGCCATCTTGGATATCTTACTTCCAGTCAGGATTTCGCTTGGGCAACTGGCATTTTCGGATTCAGCATGGTTGAAATAGGTAAAAAATACCGGTTGCCCAAAAGTTACATGATTTGCTTCTAGAAGTTCGTTTTTCATAAAATTTTACTACACTATAATGTATTATCATCACCAGCCCAGTGACGTCCACTGCTTGGCATTGGCCTCTATTATATTATAATTTTCAGCCCAGTGGAGTCTACTGCAAAATATAGGACTCCATATTCCATATTATCATCAACAGTCCAATGGTGTCCACTGCTGCATCATTTACTTCGCACCTGCTTTTTATAACCATGCTTTTAATAAGTTTATAATATTATTACAATTTTGGAGCAGCCGCCATTCTGGCAAAAGGGGGTAAAATTCTTTACTATGTGTATTATTCTATCTGCGCCCAAGCACAGTTTAAAAACGAAACACGACATCTAGGGATTCAACTTAGGCGAATTAGAGATCCAACTTACATTGAAGAAGCCATAAAAAAGAACAAAAAAGAAAGCAACCAAAGCGATATATTATTAATATAATGTAAAAAAAAAGAAGAATACGACCATTTCTACATGTACACAAAAACTAGACAAGTAGAAAGATGAAGTAAAAAACCATAACAAGGAAGCACACTGAAATGGCCGATAAAAAAGTAAGAAAAATAAAAATAAACGAAGAAGAGAAGGAAATCATTTTTAGTTTCGCTACTTATTGCCCAATTGTCTCTATTGCAGAGTTTGGTGACATAAACGACGATGAAGAAGTTTAAACGAAGAAGAACACTACAGAGGAAATTAGTTTTTAAGAAATTTCGAATAATTTACTCAATAGACGAATGTATGCTGCTAATAACATAAGTTTCCTTTTTTTAGTATAAAATGACGGGAAATACCGAAATGTGACGATTTTTCCACGACTTTCTTCACCGATTTTAGGTTTTTAAGTTAGAAACCCTCGGTTTTTAGGAGCAATCGCCCGGATTTGCCAAAACAAACCGACGCATACTGAAAAAAATGATTTTAATATCGCATTATACTGCGATATGGTAAAACTTTTCCGGAAAGTACGCGGGGATCACGTATGATGGTTTGACCTCGAAAATATTTCTGCGGAAAATCATTTACGACCTAAGGAATGTAAAAATTAAATAGACTTAAGTTTGCGAATTTTATTTTAGATATCTTTTTGTTAAACAAATTAATAAAATAATGAGAAATTAATATGTACATAATTTATCATTATTGATATTTCGATTTCATTATTTGACGTAGTTTTTCAAACAATATAAAATATTGTAAAAAAATACTCGCAGGTAGTTTTTTAATGTATAGCATATTTCGTAAGTTCCTATTATTTTACAATAATAAAGAAGTTCAAAATGTTAAAAAATGATCAATGTTGTTTTTTGTCATTTACTGAATTTGGGTACCAATATACCGATATCCATAGCACAGTTCTACCGATTGTCATTTCGACGTCCGAGACCCACTGTGCAGCGGCACGCGCGGATCCCGGGGCTAGTGCGGTGAGAGGTAAAACGCTTCATCTAAAAATGCCTAAACGCCCAAGGTCGTCGGCGCATGTACAAGCCTTAAGCAGCAGACAATAAATTTCTAATAACCAATATGATACCCAATATTCGGCAGTGGACATGGAACCAGAAGAACATGCAGAAGATGTGCTTTTGTTGAAGATTCTGTTAAGTATTTTAGAATTTAATCCAGCTGATATTTACTGGCTAACGAAATAGCGCTCAGATTTTTTATGAAGGTGTAAGGAATTTTGTTCATCTAGCAGCGGAATACCTTTCGATTTAATTGCCCTGAAAATAGAGGAAGACGGTTACTCACTGAAATACGCTGACGTTTTCAGCACCGTAAAAAAAACCATATAAAAGTGTTGCTATAACAAACATTTAGATTTACGGGCGAAAGCGATCGAAATATTGCCATTGATGCGATATCAGGCTGTTTTGTAAAGACATCGAAATAGATTTATAATAGTAGACTAAGAGCTCGAGATTCATTAGCAACGTTCCCTTTGCTCCCAAAGTAAATAGTTGTCTAAATGTCCAAATCTCAAAATATCAAATAAATCAAGATCAATATATCGTGTTTAGTTTCAAATGAAAGGTCTGATTAAGTATATTCCATATATATATATATATATATATATATATATATATATATATATATATATATATATATATATATATATATATATATATATATATATATATATATATATATATATATATATATATATATATATATATATATATATATATATATATATATATATATATATATATATATATATATATATATATATATATATATATATATATATATATATATATATATATATATATATATATATATATATATATATATATATATATATATATATGTGTGTATCTATATAAATAAATACATAAACCACAAGTATATTATAAAAATAATTGTAAATACTATACTTTATAATTATATTATGCTTCTACTTGTATTTTTTAAAATTAAATTTTGCATATGCAGATAGTTTGTTAGTAGTAATGATTTCCCTCTGGGAAATGTCTCAAAACCTTCGGTTTTATGGTGTTACGAGTGTTAATAGTATGATTTAGCCGTTGATGATCTAGGCTGTTTCACAGTGTTATAATTCATTTACCCCGCCAATAAACAATTCAAATTTCCCGCGTGCAGTATTGCCACGCGCAAAATCATGGAGTCAGATATATTTGTCTATTCACTTTCTCGAACGAGCATCGTTGTAAATCTGTTCGCTGTTGACCCGCCAGACAGTCTTAATTAAATCATCCTACAAACAACACGCACATTGTTTTCTTCCGTCACGCACCTCCGGTGACCGCAATTGCCACGCCCCGCGAACCGTAGTCGTCGATTCTCTACAACGGACCACACAGAGGCGGCAAAGGGGATCCTGATCATCTCCACTAACTGTTTCTTGGTGTCTAGGTTGTCTACTATCACCATTAACATACGGGAATGTTAATACAATTCTTCTCGGATCGTATATAGAAATGTAGTTATATAGTAGGCCCGTCTGATAGATACAAAATATAGGCGAACGCTGAAACGGAAACACTGACGATCAATCTCTTTTGATGCGGCCAATATTCCACAAGATAGCGAGTGAGAGATTCTAAATATTTATGGGCAATCTTTAAAATTGGCTACGATGAAATATAAGTATGTGTTTCTTTATTATTGCTACTTCTACTTTTGTATCGGGCGTAGGCTACCATAATTGCGATTTTTACAGGACTGTCTCAAAAAGGAGTGTTATGGTTCAGGTCATCTATGTATGTATTGTTTCTTTATTTCACCATAACTTTTAACGCTTGAACCGATCTAGAAGTGTGTCGTACTGTTAAATTTGTTTTGTCCACCCGAGTGTAATAGGGTTCGTGTCGCGACCCCTTGCTCTCGTATAAGGAGAAAGCAGCGTCTTTAATATAAATCGCAGGTTTACGCGGTGCGTGTTGAAATTTATTATCTGACAGTTTAGTTTTTTAGTTCTTCCTCATCGCGGCCGGCCGGAATAGATCCGGTAGGCCTAGTAACGAAGAGGAATATTTGGAATATTATTTAGCAAAATAAATTAAACAAAGTGTTTAATTATTACACTCCACAAAATATCACCGATTTTTAAATAACCGTTTTTGGTCCCTACGAATTTATTTCGATCCAACGTTTTAGAAAATTATAAAACTACGCAATTGTACTCGGAAAAAATCGGTATGTATTAATGATAAAACCCTGATTTTTGTTTTTTTTTTTCACAAATTTTCACAAATCTTGATGTACATGTTATTTACATCACCCTTTAACAATTTTGTATATTAAAATTCTCCGTAGGTACTCTACCACAAAGCTTAAAAGGTCCTTAAAAGGGTTAAGAATCTGTTGTATTCTATACAACTGCCCTGAGCAATGCTCAAGCAGTCCGATTCCTTTAATTTCTTATGGCAATATGCGTTAAAGTATTCTCTTTTGTTTCAAATGAGAGGAGCATTTTAATGAAAGGAGTGTAGAGACTACGTCACATTATTGTAATTCATTTGACCCCGCCAAATATCAATTCATATTTTCCCGCTTCGAGTGTTACCACTCACGCGAACATCGGAGTCAGATTTTAATATTACATCGTTGTAAACACCGAACGTGTGAGCGCCTTGTCCGCTCACCAGTACGAAATAAATTGTCAACTGAACAATAGCACTGTGTTTCACTGCCGCGTCGAGCTGCCGCCCCGGTGAAGACGCTATTGGCACCGCCGTCGTGTACTTAGTTCCTTCTCTACAATCGGTCCAAATGTGCGCGAAGGGGATACTAATCATCCCCACAGCCACGCCAAAATGGTGACCCCGACGTGATTTTAATGCTCCTAAATACATTATTTAACCTTTATATTTCGTGATAAAAAGCTTTTGCTTTATTCTCATTGTGTTTATTATTTTGTCACTTTGCTTACTTCCAACATATTAGCAAAATTTCGCATTGTAACTCATTGCCTAATATTAAAATAAAATTTGCCGCATCACCGTCCACCATTTTGCTTTGTCTTTTTATCGTTTCAAACAAAATCTGGCCAAGTCGTCAAAATATCCACAAAATTTCCAATCTAAAAGCAAAACAAAGTTGTCGTTGTTGTAAGTATTTGTTTAGATCTCAGAAGTAGTTAGTTAGTTAGTTAGTTGTACTGGGCGTTCCTCCGCAAGTCGACATCCAGTGTGCCTATTTTGCGTGTAACGGGGGTAGCGCTATTCCACCCACCCCAGCTCCTCGACGAAAGCCAGCAGGGCTTTCAGGTTTCCTGCTGCCTCGCGCAGGGTGCCTGGAGTCCCAAGGTGTTTTGTCCTGTATACTTCTACCTGTTTACAATCTAGCAGAATGTGTTTTGTGGTTTCTTCCGCCTCCATGCATGCTCTGCACAAAGGGCTATTCGTTCCGCCCATGTTGAAGAGGTGTTTGTTTAGTGTGTTGTGTCCTGTTATCAGTCCCACTAGTTTGCGTAGTTGGGGCCTTTTTGTCCTTAGTGTCCAAGTGTTTTGGTAAGTTTGTGGTTGTATTCCACTACTATTTCTTTGGTTTGTCTGCAGGTGTCTATCTCTTTCCAGTGTGTTTGATGTAGTTGTTTGTAGTGGTTGTCAAGTTGGTTGTTTATGTGCGAGTAGGGTAGGGGCACGATAGGTTCGGGTCCGTATGCCGGTGTGTCTGAGCCCTTACGGGCTAGTTCATCCGCAGCATCGTTTCCTCTTGAGTTACTGTGTCCCTTGATCCATTTCAGTGTCACCTTATTGCCTTTTCCGCATACCTCGAGGAGGCTTTGGTGGCATTCGTATATGAGCCCAGATGTAAATCTATCGCTTCCCAGTGCCTGTAGCACTGACCTGCTGTCCGATAGAATACATATGTTTTCGTGTTTTCCGATAGAATACATATCTCAGAAGTATACACCGTACAAAACTAGTTACGGCACCATTTACGTCTGAATAAAAAGTCAAATTGTCGAAATAGGAAAATCTGCACGGAATAAATGATTAATATTACGAAATTCCTTGCATATTTTTTCAAAACCTATACAATAATATATAAGGTCCTATCGAGAAGAATGTTAATACTACCAAACAATTTTGGTTATATTGTTTATTTATTTATTTATTTATTTATTTATTTATTTATTTATTTATTTATTAAAGAAAAGCACATTTTTATGTCAGTACATTGTAAGTTTAACATTATAGGCTTAAATGTAAATAATAGCAAAATAGAAAGCACCGCTGACCAATTTGTTTTTAAATCAACGCCGCCTAACTAGGCCTAGGCCCGTACTAAGGCAAGCGTATCAAGTAGAGTGGTTTGTGCATACTTTAGAATACTTATTTTTAAAAATAAGGTAAATTGTTAAAAAAAAAGTGTTTAATTTAGCAATTGGCGCCAAAAAATAGAAAAGCGCGTTTTAAAAAAAAACGCTAGATCACCGAAAGCGTGTGTTCATCAGCGAATAATACAGAGTGGAAACAACCGAACCCCACCGGAAATCCATTTTGGCGCATACATCAGGCGTTCATACCCGATTAAGATATAATATGTACTCGATTATTTGAGTAAGCGTGGCGCCATCTATGCGACAGCGGCTGCATTGCAAACAGGCCGCCCTGCGCGACTGAATTTGCTCCTATCGCAATATGAACGCCTGGCTGGAAACATCTAAAACACTACGCTTAATTTTAAAATTTACTAACACATCTTGTATAAACTTATTAATACTTAAGATAATGTCACCATTTCTGTTAATTTAACGTGTTCTTTCGGCTTATCTAATTAAAAATGCAAATAAAGATTAGTAAGAAGTACAACTCTTTTGATAGATTTGACAAAATTAATTTAGTAAAGTAATTGTTTGAACTGACTATAGTTGATTTTATTATTAATTACAACTTGAGTTGTCGACTACAACGGGCGAGCCCGTCACCACAGGGAGTTTTAACGGTTAGTCGTTCTATCTCCCTGGAGTGAGCGTAGAAGACTTTGGACAAAAACAATCCGCCGTCTAGCTACGCCACAACCCGTAAGAGACCAACGCCTTACCGCGAGATAGCCAGTAATGATTACCTGGCGGGCCCGACACTCGCGCCCTTACTTCCAATTGTGACCAGATTTCTCCGGTCTCTCGATTGGTGCCGAGTTCGGGGTCGCTTGCGCAATCCTCTCCCTTACGAAGCGGTGAAACGGTGTATACCGAATCTATCGCGGACCATGGCGTCCTTTGCCCGCCTCTTACCCAGGATCGGATGGCCGATGGTCATTTCAAGAGCAGTCGCCGTAAGGTACGCAACCACCCCCGCTCTATAGGAAATAATACAGCTTCCAGACTCCCCCGACTGTTAGTCAGAGTGCCTTTGGAAGTGCCAGAGAGCCTTTGGAACATTCTCTTTGATGATTTCCTCGGTCTACCTTACCCGGAGGGGTGCACCGTCAGCGCTTATGCAGACGACGCTCTTCTCCTGGTGGGCGGCAGGAGTCGCGCAGAGGTCGAGAGAAGGGTGGCTGACTCGCTGGACCTGATCCTCGGATGGGGTCAGCGAAACAGACTCACCTTCTCTCCGACGAAAACTCAGGCGCTTCTCCTGAAGGGACATCTTAAGCGGAACCCTGTAATCAGGATGAACGGTCGCCCGGTATCCTTCCCGGCCACCGTTCGATACCTGGGGGTGACGCTTACGGCTTCCCTTTCCTTTCTTTCGCACGCAAAGATTACAGCCGAAAAATCCCGGGATCTATTCTTTGCGCTCCGCGGAGTGAGTCGGGCCGACTGGGGAATTCGTTTCCCGGCGGTCATGACTATCTATAAGGGCGTCTTCGTCCCGCGTGCGACTTATGCCGCACGCGCTTGGACAGAGTCTGCTGTTCCTGAGGCGACGCGTGTCGCGCTGCTGCGCGGACAGCGCATCCCTCTCGTGGCCCTGACCGGGCACACGTACAGAACGACGTCCACTCTTGCGTTACCCGTCATCGCTGGCGTTCTGCCGATTGACCTGGAGATTCTGGAGCGTGCAGCGTTGTCGCGGTACCGCCGGGGCGAGCCGGTAGTCCTTCATGGCCTGTCGATCGACCCGGTGGCGCACCGAGCTGGGGAGTTTGCCCGCCTGATTCGGGTGGAGTCCTTGCGTGTCTGGCAGGCTAGATGGGATGCCGGGGGGTACGGGCCGCCTCACCCATTGCTTTTTCCCGTCCGTCGCAGTGCGGATGGCAAATTCGTTTCTGCGGTTCGACCACCATACCACGCAGCTGGTTGGGGGGCACGGAGAGTTCAGAGCCAAACTATTTGACTTTGGACTTGCCGATGACCCCCGGTGCGCCTGTGGGTATGGTCGCCAAACTGCGGAACACGTAATTTGGTCTTACCCAATTCTAGCGGCTGCACGGGAGAAATTGATGGATGCAGTGGGCGCGTGCGTTGGGCGCTCTCCGATTTGGTACCCGGATCTGGTCAGTTGTAGGAGCTGCTTCCAGTCGTTTGGCGAGTTTGTGGAGCACTGGGTGGCTTCTTGGGAAAGCATGAGGCCTCGGGATACCCCCCAGGGGGTACCCTCTTCCTTGGTGGCGTGATTCGGCGGCTACTTCCAGCCCGAAGTGCACGTCTTTGTGTCCGTCTCTTTACCGCCCCGAGGGGCGTTTCGTTCTTTGCAGGATCCAGGGATTCCTCCCCCCCGTGGCTGCTCCGAGACCTGCCCACGGACCGTGCGCCTCCACCATCATCGTTTCTGGAGCGTCCTCTACCCCGCTCACCGGCCCTAAATTTGTGATATTTGTTGTTTTTTTTTCTTTTCTATTGTGAATATGGTAAATTTAGTATTATTTTTGTAAATTTTTACTTTGTAAATATCTTTTATTTTAAATAAATGGGTTCTCGGGGCGGTACGGGGGGGGGGGGTGGTTTACCCTATTTCACCCCCTGCGCGTTCTACCCTTCTGGTACGCGCAGGGTTGTCGTAGCACGACATCCCGGGCAGACAAGACGACCCTCGTCGTTATAACTGCCCGGGCGGTGGGCGGGGTTTGCTGCCCTCACCTATCGCCTTGAAACTCTTAACTGTTAGTCAGAGTGCACAATCGATTGGCTTGCGCCGCACGGTGCGCAGACCATCCAGGAGCGCCAGAGGTTTGATTCCCAGGGGAAACTGACCAAGGCCAGAGTCCTACCCAGGTTCGCACCCCGTACGTGGAGGCCGTCGGATGGGTGTTGACCCGTGAGTGTGACCGACCCTGAACACATGGGTCTTCGTGGCCAACCCATCATGGGCCCATTAGCTTCCCAAACTGTAATTATTAATTACAGTTTTGTTTTGTAATTACTGTATATCACGTTACGCCACTTTCCAGTCTTCGGCAGTTTTACTGCACTTTACTCATCCCCGAGTTACCCATTCATTTCTGAATGAATGGATTCGCAGCGCGTCGTCTGTCATGTCGCACGTCCGCGTCGGGGACAGCATCGGACAATGCCAATGGCTTTATAGTCTGGGAGCCGGTCGTGGTATACTGTAGCTATCGGGCACACCATTTTTCACATACCCTACACTTGGTAGCGAACGGTTTGCTTGTAGCTTGCGCCACAAGATTTATTTTGTTCTCGGATCGGCTCGACTCACGATTCAGCTTATATTCAGAAGCCTCCTCGTGCGGAAGGCTACCCCGGGCAAAACTCCCGCGTCTCAGGCCTCACAAGTTGGTGGATTGGTTTCTCCTTGTGGGATTGCATCCCGGCGCTACGGGACGGTTTGCGCAACGTTCGGCGACGCCAATCGGTTGTGCACTCTGACTAATTGCTAAAGGAGTCTGAAGACTATGGAAATATACTGTCTGCTAAGCAACGAGGGGGGGGGTATGTTGACCTGTTGTCATGCCACTCCTGAAATGACCTTGTTCCACTCGATCCTGTGTGGCAATACAGGCAAAGAACGCCCAGGTCCGCGATAAATTAAAATTGAATTACCGCTGTAATTACAACAGGTACCTAGTGGCTGCGTAAGCTCGTAAACTTCGGACTCGTAACCAGTCGGGAGGATGGAAGTATCCTGAAGGTTAACTCCAGACAGAGATATCCTACCAAAAGGGGACTAGGCTGCCCGCTGGTTACCTTTCCCGGTGCCTCGCCGTAATGCGTTGGCCTCTAACGGGCTTATCGGCGGAGCTAGACGGTAGATTGTCTTGTATCTAAGTCTTCTACGCTCATCCCACGGCTGAAAGAATGATCACATATCATTATACCGGCCTGGGGTGACGAGTTCACCCGCTGTAGTCGACACTGCCCTACATACCCTACCCTTTTGTGTACTTCATTCCAACATGCCTTCTTATTTGTATAATCTTTTCTCTCCGCTTTCATCACATGGCCTTCCATTACGTTAATGATAATGCTGTGACCTATCACTGCTGGTTTTAGCGATAAACCTGTAGAAGTATATCCAGGTAGGTTTAATTATAATGATGAGACCTATCACTTCCGATTTTAGCTATAAACCTGTAGAAAAATAGACAGGTATATATATATAGGTTTATTGATAATGATGATACTTATTACTTTTGGTTTTAGCGATAAACCTCCAGTATTGCCATAGTATCTATGTTTAATGATAATGATGGGACCTATAACTTTTGGTTTTAACGATAAACCTGTAGAAGTATAACTAGGTATCTAGATTAAATGATAATTATAGGTCCTATCACTTCTGGTTTTAGCGACAAACCTGTAAAAGTATAGCTAGGTATCTAGGTTTAGGGATAATGATGGGACCTATCCCTTGTGGTTTTAGCGATAATCCTTCTGGCTGCCGGCCTAGTCGCATGTACTGCATGTAGTACATTCCGCGCGGCGCGACGCAAGCGGCGATCGGGCGATACGCTGATAGGTAACCACGATACGTCGACGGCCATATTGAAACGTCTGTCACTTTGACAATCACGCGTGTCACCAGACGGTGAGTGGATCGCGCGCGATCGCGTATCTCTTCGGATGCATCGACTTATTCGAGCCGACACATCTTCTTTTTTATACGACTGCCTAACAAAAGAGGAGTGTAAAGTGTTCACGGTTCGTCTATGTATGTTTTCCTTTTATTTAGTCCACCATAACTTCCTAACGATTGTACCGATTCAGAAGTATGTAGTATTGTTAGAATCGTTATGTAATCCCGAGTGTCAAAATGTATCTTAATCATTCAAATATCAAGTAAATAGTTGTCTAAATGTACAAATCTCAAAATGTCAATAAATTAACACGAATATATCGTGTTTAATGTCATATTAAAAGCCTGGTTGAGTACATTCCGAAAATATATATGTATCTGTATGGATAATATAACATAAACATCAAATATTTTATAAAAACCATAATAAAAATAATTATAAAAACAGTAGTTTACTTTTTGCAACGGAAGTCGTGTTTTTTATTCCTTTTAAACAAAAAAGGAGTGTAGAGTATTCAGGGTTCATCTATGTTATGTTTATTTGTTTATTAATTTTAAAACTTTGATATTTGAAAAAATGGTTTAAAAAAAGAGTATAATAAGCGCTGAGTGCGCTGCGGCATCTAGCGGTAAGTAAAATATCGCGTTTCCGCTATATTTTACCTACTGTTAGATGGCGCATCGCGCTCAACGCTCGTCTAACTTTTATTCACGAGTTAAGTTGTTCAAATTTATAAATAAGGAATAAAAAATTTAAAACATTTTTTCTATTTAAAAGTTACTTATTTATTTATTATTTATTTTATTTACCAAATCATTTACAATGCATATGTATTACTAATATTCATATCAATATACAAATATTTATATTATTACAATAAAAATATAAATTGAACACGGCCGATATGAGCATTAGCATGTATGTATTGCAAGTGCCAGGACTTGTTCTAAGGCAGCGAGCTCTCTAGTTTTATTATCACATATATGTGGCCATTTGAAAAAGAAGAAAAAGAAAAATATATTACCGTCACCATTACAAATTATAACTAATAGTAACTAAATAATGATCACAATTGGAAATATTTAAAATAAAGTACAGTATAATAAAAATTAAAATATAATAAAATGTCAAATAAACTTAAACAATAGTAATCAAAATTAATGAATAAGTAATAGAAATAAATAAAAGTCAACTAAAATAATAATAATTGTCAAGGATAACATTTAATGTTCGAAACTGTCCGGGTATATTAATTTGTGAATATTTTTCCGGGGATCATGTTTTAGCCAGGAATCAATTTTGGATTTAAAAGAAGACTTAGGCACATACATTTTTAAATCTTCGTTTAGCATATTAAATATCCTGGGGGCTATGTATATATATATATATATATATATATATATATATATATATATATATATATATATATATATATATATATATATATATATATATATATATATATATATATATATATATATATATATATATATATATATATATATCCTTCTAGCCGTGTTCGGCCATAGCGACTGCATTGTAGATTCTAGTGACTTCTTTAGTCTTCTCAGAGTCCATTGTTCGCAAGCAGTCAAGTGCGCAGGCTATATTATAGTGCACAGGTGGGCGCGCGACCACGGGTGCACTCTCTCTTCCTCCCTCTTCTGAACCCGATGGAACGGAGACCGTTACGACCAGAGAAAAGTTTGGATGCAGATAAAATAAAATAAATTAATTAATCGCCAACACAGCAATGGCTGTCATTGTTAAATTTGTACTCAATATTGCAGAGCTATTTTTTTCGGATTTAGTTCGTTTTTCCACACTGTCATTTATAATTTGGTAATAAGGCTTGTGGCGATGTTTAAGGTTTTTCTGGAGCTATTGTAGAGATGACCGGTGACTTATTGGTAGTTGTTGTAGTAGGCGGTGATGTAGAAGATGCATTATTGGATTTATCCTGGTTTTTTGATGATCTCGTGTTGTTGCTCATGGGGCTGTGTTGAATACAGCATACAGCCTCTTGTTCCGACATTATACAAAATTGTGATAGTTTCCCTTTTGGCAAATCCCCATTTCGGAAATACAGTTAATACGTATATGTGTTCGTGCCTTTAGCAGTTGGTCCCACACTGTGCCGGTGGTGGGTACGCACATTTGCTGTTAGTATATTTTCTTAGCCCGTTCATGAGCTTCCGCCGCTGACAGACTCGAACTATATTTATCATCGGCCGCTCAGTCCTAATAAAACTCGCCCCGCTTTGTACTCCCAGTCTTGTACTCGTCTTCCGCGGCGGCGGTCTTTTATTTAGCATGCTTGCGACGGACGGATAATAATATGTATGCCGAAGTTTAGAGAAAATGATTCACAACAGCGTCAGTTACTGACAGTACACCAGCACTGGCGATTTATGAAGGAGCTAATGGACCCTTTTGAAGTTTGGCCTCTAAGACCCAGTTGTATAGGGTCGGTCAAACGCACGGGTCAACTCTATCCGGCGGCCTCCACGCAGCGTAGGAAGCTGTCTCCCCTAGGAGTCAACCTTCGGGCGCCTATCGATTGTGCATTCCGACTAACAGCCGGTGAGTTAGTTACGCCACTCGCCATACGGCAAAGCACCGGGAAAGGTGCCAGCGGGCAGCCTAGCACTCTGACTACCAGTTTGAAAGGATATCTGTGTCTAGAATTAACCTACAGGATACCTCCTACCTCCTGACCGGTTTCAGGATCGAGGTCGCTTGCGCGGTCCTCGGTCTATCGAATCTATCGCGGACCAGGACATCCTTTGCACCGCTGTACTATTATGAGACAGTACTGTTCCCATACTCCCCCGGCTGTCGGTCAGAATGCACAATCGATTGGCTGACGCCGTAAGGTGCTCAAACCATCCAGGAGCGCTAGAAGACTGACTCCTAGGGAAAACTGGCCCGCAGGCCAGAGTCCTACCCGGGCTCGCACTTCATACGTGGAGGCCGCCGGATGGGTGTTGACCCGTGAGTTTGACCGACCCTGAACATGGGTCTAGGTGGCCAACTGCAACAGCCACATTAGCCCCCAAAATAGACATTTAATCATGTATCGTCGTGCTCCGTGGCTTCCACCACGTGAAACCACGTAGTTTCCATGTCAAACGTGGGCGTGTATCGTCGTGTGACGCAGTGTGTGGCTGCCTTAAGAGACACTACTGTCTGGTATATTGTGGTTGTCATGATGTGTGTGTGTGTGTGTGTGTGTGTGTATGTATGTGAATCTATCTTCTTCTTAAGGTTGTTATCTCCTATCGGAGGTCGGCGTTTATTATGGCCACTTGGGCCCGTGATGTTGCGGCGCAGAATAACTCGGTGGTGCTTGAGTTGAACCATACATGCTTTGAGCATTCCACGCACTCTTTGGAGGATTCTCCGCACCCTTTGACCATCTAAGGTCTGCCTGTCTAAGATCTAAGATCTACTGTAATCAGCCATAATGATTTTCCTGGAAAGGGGTTATGTGGTGGTTTTTCCTTTGCCTTCCGCATCGCTGTTTGTTACCGAGGTAACAATTGTGACCCTAGACTG
This sequence comes from Micropterix aruncella, assembly GCA_944548615.1. Lineage (NCBI taxonomy): Eukaryota > Metazoa > Arthropoda > Insecta > Lepidoptera > Micropterigidae > Micropterix > Micropterix aruncella. The sequence continues at coordinate 13,837,515 of OX155976.1, forward strand.
TACTGGTCTCCTTGACCTCCACTCTTGGGTCTACTGCATGCGCGGCTGCCCACTGCAGGGTTGGATGTGCTTATTTACTGGCGGCACATGGTACTAATTGAACTTGTGTAGCATTTTCTAGGTAACCCTTTCCACCAGACTTTCCACTACGTTCTCGTAACCTAGCCGCTGTATGGTTAGCAGCTGTTTATTCAGTATATTCACAACTAACTATCATATCTGATGGCCGTTCACTATCTGCCACCTGTGACCCCGAGGTAGCCTACAGCTCAGACGATAAGACCCTTTGGGACGCGTCCCGTGTTAACCGCGAGTAAATCCAGACTGTAGAATTGCACTATATTTACTAAATTTATTATTTAATTATTATTTATTGTTGAGAAAATTTCAATATATTTGACATTTAGAATTTAAATGTCGAATTTTGAATCTATTTAAGAAGGCAACTCCCTGCTATCTTATATTGTCATAACGTCGTAGTTTATCGTAACCTTTGTTTTACTTAAATTTTTTTTAATGTTTTTTTTAACGTCAGCAATAATTTTTCAGCAGTAATTTTTTAACGTCAGCAATAATTTACTTACGTAACTCAGTTAATATGGACTTGTTTATGGTCAGTTAATATGGACTAGATTTAATATTCAAGGGCGAATTGAATTCGTCTGTAATGCTCTTGATTTCTATTTGAAATCAATAAATGAATAAAATAACAAATGTATATGTATATGTATTCATTTCAAACTATACAAACTCAAGTCGATTACAAAATCATTTTCATCGCGCTTGCGACATCACTAATGGATATAGTCCGGGCGGTCAAAGCAGTTTCAAATATCTTTGGTGCATGGGTAGGCGATTTATATATAATTAATATTAAATAGAGGAAAGGTCCTTGCGGTACGCCTGAGAAATCTTTTAAAACAATATACTTATGTGACCCAGTTGTCGCCTTTTTTCAATAATAATAATAATAGTATACTCTTTATTTGCACTTAATCATGATACAAAAAGGCGAGCTTATTGCCGCATGGCAATGTCTTACAACTAACCTAATTACATGCGCGCATTGTGGAAATAAAGATTATAACATTTGTCTGTATAAAATGCAGACCAGTAAAGGTATTTAAAACTAAGAATGCCCGATGAGAGGAAATTGGGAGAGGAAAAGGAGAAAAAGGGAAGTACTGGTTACTTCTTAGAAAGGTAGTAATATTTGAGGTGAGTCTTAACCCTTCCTATGGCGGGGTAAAATTTCTGCCCGGGATAGTTTTGCGCATAACTTTTAAACTACTATACGGATCGTAAAAAGAATAACTGCAAAATGATCACATTGAAATTTGAAATATTATAATGTTACAACATTATCTCGTAAAACAATTAAGATAAATGAATAAATATTACAGTTAGCACAGCGCGGAAAGCGTCTAACCAAAAATGGTTAGCTCACATAGGAAGGGTTAAATGATAATAAAGAAGGTGAGTTTCGTATATTTTTCTAAAGTATAAGAAAGCGTCTAACCAAAAATGGTTAGCTCACATAGGAAGGGTTAAATGATAATAAAGAAGGTGAGTTTCGTATATTTTTCTAAAGTATAAGGATAAAAGACCTTGAGACCGGTTTATTGTTAACTCTCAACTGCTTATATTCTGGTTATTATGCTTATTAAAATTAATTGTTAAATTTTATTGCTTTATTAGTTTCCTCAATCAGTGTGCTCTGCGAAATGGCGAAGATTTACCATGTTTTCATACTTCTATCACTATTTCATATATTTTTTTTAAATGGTGTGCTAAGCTCTAAAGTTGATTATGAAGACAATTATGCTGATCTGATAGTGAGTGCTGTTCCTAATAGTCCGCGCGTACCACAAGACGCTCTTCTCAGCGTTTACAACATAACCAGAAAATACGGCTACGAATTGGAGAGTTACCAGGTTGTGACTAAAGATGGTTACATATTAGGACTGTACAGACTGTTCAATAGGAGAGTGAAGAAAAACGGTGAAGTGGCTTATTTGATGCATGGCTTTATGAGTTCATCTGATGACTGGATCACTCCTGGACCTGGAAAGAGTCCCGCTTTTACCCTGGCGGATCTGGGGTACGACGTTTGGCTGGGCAACGCAAGAGGGAACAAACACTCGCTGAAACATTTAAAACTAAGATTTAAAGATTTGAAATTTTGGGACTTTACGGTCGATCACATCGCATTGATCGATCTAACCACTATAATTGATTACGTTTTGATGAAAACTAAGAAAAGTAAGATTTATTACGTGGGTATGTCGCAAGGGACGGTAATTATAAATATGCTGCTATCGAGAATTCATAAATATAATGATAGGTTTAAGTTAGTGGTTGAATTGGCGCCTGTGGCATGGTTAAACCATGTCAAAAGTCCTGTTTTATTGAGTTTGTTAGCGTTAAATCCACATATTATCGCATTTGCGAATCACTCGGGTTTAGGTGATATATATCTTTCTGTGGGGATTTTAATGTCGGCAATTTCCAAGATGCTGTGCTATAAAACTTCTCCATTATTAAAATTTTGCTACTTGGCTTTGGAGCTGGTAGACGGCGCTGATCCTCAAGACCTGGACCCCGATACGATATCCATTGTATTATCACACAGTTTAGCCGGCTGTTCTGCGAAACAAATCGATCACTATACGCAGATATACAGAACGGGGGAATTCAAAAGCTACGATTACGGCGCTGAGAAAAATTTCAAAATTTACGGTAAAAACTCACCGCCGTTTTACACCACTCGAAATTTCACCGCGCCCGCGATGCTCGCGTACGGACTCAACGATCAGCTCGCCCACCCCGCGGATGTGAAGAAACTTTATAATACTCTCCCGAACGTCGTCGACTACTATCGAGTGCCAAAAGCGAAGTTTAATCATTTAGATTTTGTGGCAGGAAGCGATATAAAGCGAATGGTTATGGATAGAGTTGTTAAAACCATGAAAAAATATGCTTAACCCTTGACTACACTCGCGGGGTACCAAGGTAACCCACGAGATCTATTTCACTCTACTCCTGTAGTCGCGCGGGTGTCGGTGTTGCGCGTCCATGTAATCTCAGTGTCGCCAGAGAGCGTGTTTCTAAAATTAGGCTTAATTTTATCATTTATTTTATGAAACGACTATTATTTCTAGTGCAAAAACATTTAAACATGATTAAAGGTTGTGTGAAAGTACATATTTTCTTAGCTTAACTTACTTTATTTGAAAAAGGTAGTAGGTATTTCCGGTTCTTTGTTAAAATGTTATAAAAGTTTTGTTATGTTTTACCAATTGGAATAATATTAAAGACATTCGATTCTCAAATAGCGTTTTATTCCTATGCTAAAATAAGAAATATATATAATTTCTCATTTATATAAAAAATTTCCTAAAAAAGAAAAGGTTTGTCAAAATAAAAAATGCGAGCTTATTGCCTTAGTTTATAACCTTAGTTTATAGCTTAAGTTTATAACCTATAACCTATTGCGAAATGCCAAGTTTTCTTACTTAGAATCAACTGTGAACAAAAAAATGCGACGGAAACAACTGAACCCACATTTATTTTCCACCGATGCATTAGTTGTTCTTTTACAGTCCAACCAACCACCACAAGTTTGGCGGAAGTGTTGGGGGTGGAGTTTGTGTAAATGGGGGGGGGGGGGGGTAGTGGGGTCGAGTTAGGGGGTGTGGAATTTGGGGGGGTCGATGGAGTTGTGTGGGGGGGGGGGAAGGGTGCGGTGGAGTTTGGAAGGGGAAGGGGGTTTAGGGGGTTGGTGGAGTTTGGGGGGGGGGAGGATATCCGAGCCACAGTAAGTATACTAACTAGTAGCTTTACTCTCGAGCTACATGGCATTGCGTGAAGAGGGTGCGATGAATGTGGGCTAAGGGGTACGTCCCGGCGAACGCCTTTGGTTAGCACTACGCGCTGGCGACTATTCGAACGTTTAGATATCTGCGATGGCCGAGTAGCGGGACTCCTGGCGACCATATACGAGCCCTTACTACTCGCGACGTATTCGCTTCGATTTCATTTTTTTTTCTAAGAAAAGCTACTGTCTGGTATACTGTGTCTGTGTACTGAATTTCAAAGTCCGAAGTCTCTAAGTCGAATATTTCAAGATTGAAGAGTGACTAGCGCGCCCTCTGGTGGACCGATTTCCACCACAATCTTTTCAACTCTTGCCATGACCGAATGATGCCTGCAAGCTAAATCTCAGCTCAATCGGATGAAACGTTTGGGCGCTGTCGTGGAGGAATAAACAAGACAGACATGCAGACAGACTTCAGTCTGAAAATAGCTTAAATCGTCTTGGGGAGGGATGTCGAAATGTATATATTCGTCTTCGATTTTTTTTAAGCGCGTTTACAATTCTTTACCTCCTCGTTAGTTGTGATAACCCAGACGCCAGTTTCAAAAACTCAAAAAATCGGTTGTGATGACTTAAGACTTTCCCGGCAAGTAGAAAAGCCCCCAGCAACATTCGTACTTTTCCTAAATATGGCGGAATTCAAATATTATTTGTGCCGTTTGTATATGGGATATTTCACGTGATTTTGGTCCAACAAGGCATGTATGTACCAAATTTCAAGTATCTAAATGCAATATTTCGAAATTGAAGTATGACTAGCGCGCCCTCTGGTGGGCCGATTTCAACTAAAATCTTGTCAACTCCTGCCAAGACCAAATGATGCCTGCATGCCAAATTTCAGCTTCATCGAATGACGCGTTTAGGCGTTATCGTGGCGGAATACACAGAGATAGACAGACACAGACACAGAAATGCGTCTACAATACTTTCCTTGCCTGTTAAGTAAAAATTGTATTTTAAGTAACGCAATCATATCCCTTCGGCTACGTAATGAGCAATATTGGCGGCTTGCTCGCGGAGCGCACAGTAATATTATTTTCTAATTCGAACGCATCCTAAAATCCATACCAAATATCTCATTATTACCATAGATACATAGACGACCGCTAGAATAATCGCGCGTCATTTCGCGGATATTTCTGGTAAAATTCCATTATCAAACATTTCATTTTTTTTCGAAAAATCATCAAAATTTTTATTGGTTTTGATGAGCTAATATCTAAATATTTGTGTATGTAAATAAGCAAAACGAAACATTACCTTTGATAGAGAATCTAATAAAAATCACGATAGTATTTACAATTTCTAAATAGGGTTCTGTATTTTTCCGTAAGACAAGTACAAGTTAGAAATGCCGAGTTTTTGTCACTTTTTCAACTTTCTCATATTTATTCATATTTATGTAATTGTTTTATAAAATGAGATTTCAATATTTTATATACGAAATTTCAATGCGATCATTACACTGTTATTTTTTTTATGATTACTATAGTAGTTCCATAGTTATAGTACTTTTTGTCGAGCGCGGCGATATTGCAAGAAATTCCAATAAATGCCTCGGTCTGCCATGAAATTATGCCGCTACTCGAAGGGTTTTAAAACGCGAAATAATCTTTGAACTCAAATGTTTCAATTCCTTAAACATAACCTACCTAGACGATGGTGCCTAAGTCGAAGGGAGACATGTCAAAAAAAAAGACAAAGATACCTTCACCTTCCGCGAAGTCTGAACATCGGATGTCGTTGCAGTCCCTTGCATATACGGACAAAAAAGAGGCTACTTAGAAGCCGTTTCTGGCACATTTTATTGTTCACTAAAAGAATATAAAATAGAATATAATAGAACATTATTTATAGATAGAATTGTAGCTTTACGCCATGTTCCTATTGTAACCTAGATACCCACAATTTTCTGCATGTTATCATTGATTATATATGATACTAGCTGACCCGTGCCCACTTCGTTGGGCGGTAAAACTTTTAACTTGTGATGAAATTATGAGTGTGGTTCGGTTAGTACTGAGTGCTATGATTTATATCCTGACTGCCAAAAGAAAGGTTATATTTTTACTGCATATGTATGTATGTATTTGCATGCCAATTTGACTATATTACCGTTAATTGTGAGTGTCTTCTTGTGAGTGTCTTATTTGTGAGTGTCTTATCTCTTTAACCAATTATGCAGTAAAAGGGAAATTATATGCAGTGAAAGGGAAAAGTCTTTTGTTTTAAACCCTTGAGACGATAAATTTACTTATTTTGATATGAATTCATAATTGTTGATAATATGACCAATAAACATGACCTAACGATTAAAATTATTTTTTTAATATAAAAAAACTATTTTTTGTGACTTTTTGTTCGACCGCTTTTCCTCCGACTTATTTTGCAAATCCGACTACCACGGAAAAGTCTTTTCATTTTTCGGATTAATATATAGCCGATGACACTCGCAAATAAAGTGGCTTTCTCTTGGTAAAAGAATTTTCAAAATCGGTTCAGTAGATCCAGAGTTTACTTCCTACAACCTCACAAACTTTACCTCTTTATAATATTAGTATAGTATAATTTAGATTAGATTGATCAGCGTCATAGCACGCTATACCACCCAGTAGCTTTACTCTCGAGCTGCAAGGCAATGCGGAAAGAGGGTGCGAGGCATACATGCAGAGGGGTTCGTCACCACGAACGCGGACGGTACGCATTACCGGCAGGTAAAGGCTGCCGACCTTTTCAAGCCTTCGGATATCTGCGTAGGGCGAGTAGCGAAACATCTGGCGACCATATCCGAGCCCTTACGACTCATGACGTATTCCCTTTGATTTCAATTGTGTTCTAAGAGAAGCTACTGTCTGGTATACTGTGGTCATAGTATGTTTTGGCAACCATACCTAAATTTATTTTATTTATTTATTTATTTAAGAATTAATTACTATAAAACATTGATTAGCTTAAAAAAATAACAGGAACCGAATGGCAAAACCTTAACCTTTTGCTTATTTGTTTCTGTCACCCAACTGGGACTAGCCCGTTCTAGGGTGGACAGGTCTATAATAATATTGATAATGAATGTTTTTTTTAAAAAAAAAGGACTGATTGATTATAAAAACTCAATATTTTAACCATTAATAACAATAGTAACACTTAATTATTAGTGCCATCTAAAGTGTCATCTATTTTTACACGACTGCCCAACAAAATAGGGGTGTAATGTGTTCAGGGTTCATCTATGTATGTTTTCCGTTTCTTTATTCCACCATAACTTCCAAACGCTCGAACCGATTTAGAAGTATGTGATATTGTTAAAACCGTCATATCATTCCGAAAGGCATAGGGTTAAAATCTTAACTGTCAAAATATCAAGTAAATAGTTGTCTAAATCGCCAAATCTCTAAATGTCAATAAATGATCGTAAATATATTGTGTTTCAAATATTCACATGTTTATTTTATTCACATGTTTATATAGAGTGACTAAATCTATGAGATATAATGGCAAGTAGACAAGAACCCCCCCCCCCCCCCCCCCAGGACTTGTGGGGCGATTTATATCACCTCTCCTGGAGATCAATTTGTGATGGAAAATTTCGCGAACTCTTGACAGAGTCGTATTGGACGTGTGTGACGGGGCTTCGTCGAGCTGAAACCATGTTCTTTTTGGTTATAAACAAAAAAAGTTTTGCGCTTCAGGTACCGAGAAGTCAATTATCTCCACTGAAATGGAATGTAAACTTTATTTTGAGACACCCCGTATTTTAAGAGTTATTTCCTGTTTGTCGTTTTCCCTAATGGGAGCTAATGGGCCCTTGCTGAGTTAGCCAAAAAGACCAATTCTGTTTAGGGTTGGTCACACTCACGGGTCAATACTTATCCGGTGGCCTCCTCGCATGAAGCGCGAGCCCGGGTAGGACTCTGGCCTTAGGGCTAGTTTTCCATAGGAATCAACCTTCTGGCGCTCCTGGACGGTCTGCGCACCGTGCGGCGCAAGCCAATAATCGACTGTGCACTCTGACTAACAGTCGTGGGAGTCTGGAAGCAGTACTGTTTCCTATAGAGCGGGGGTGGTTGCGGATCTTACGGCGACTGCTCTTGAAACGACCATCGGCTACCCGCTCCTGGGTGAACAGCCGGGCAAAGGATGCTGTGGTCCGCGATAAATTCGGTATACACCGTTTCACCGCTTCGTAAGGGACCGGAAAAATCTGGTCGCAATTGGAAGTAAGGGCGTGAGTGTGAGCACGCTGCGTAACACACCTAGTTATCTCGCGGTTAAGGCGTTGGCCTCTTACGGGCATGTGGCGTAGCTTGACGGTGGATTGTTTTGTCCAAGTCTTCTGCGTTCACTGCACGGGAGAGAGAACGACTAATCGTTAAAACTTCCTGAGGTGACGGGTTCGCCCGTTGTAGTTGACAACTCTATTATGTCGTTTTCCCTATCCCAATCATTTCCGTATGCAGAACTGTTTTGCTTGAGACTTTTATCTTTTTTTACAAGCTTTTATTTAACTTTGTAATGTTTCATAATAATTGCAAACCAATTTTCTACCACTTGTTGGAATCAGATTGAGCTGAAATTTGGGACTGGAACTCCCTGATGGCAAATGATAGGGCAGTCAAATTTGGGCTAGTATATTTTGTTATCATCGAGTACTTTCCATTACACACCATGATGGGGGTCTTTACACATGATGATGATGGTCTGAACTAGAAGTTTGTCACTACAACTCCCAGATTGAAAGTCCTAAGATAGTCGAGTTTGAGTTCGTTTGGTTTGTTGTCTTGAGTACTTTCCATTAAACATGATCTAAAAGCTTGTTTTAAAAACACTTTTAAATTATTCTAATAAAAAAGCTAAAACTTTAGCTAATCTGGAAAATATCTATTTTATTTTATATACACCAATTGAACGAGATTGGTGTTATCTTAATTACGAACCATTATGTTTATAACTACGGATTTCACGAAAAGTACTTAAAATAAACGATTATTGATAAAGTATTTATAAAATAAGCATTTTGGCAACGACGTATTTTACGATTACAATATAATGATTATTTCTAAATATTCAGATTTATTGGTTTAAGTTAAGACCACACATTTTCTGTCCGAAGAAAATCGTGCTTTTTTTTTGTAAATTCTATAAAAGAAAAGCGTTTTTTTCCTCTTGCTTGGAAGTAGCGGTAGCGAATGATTTCGTGCAGCTTGGGCCATGAGATCCATTTTGTTCTCGGATCGGTCATTTTCACGATTCAACTCCTATTCAGAAGCCTATTCGTGTGGAGCCTACCCCGGGTAAGACTCTCGCGTCTCAGGCCTCACGGCTGGTGGATCGGTTTCTCATGGTGGGATTGCCCCGGCTCTACTGGACGATTTGCGCACCGTTCGGCGACGTTAATCGGTTGTGCACTCTGACTAATTGCTGTAGAAGTCTGGAGACTATAGAAATATACTGCTTCCTAAGCAGCGGGGGTGGATGTTGACCTGTCGCCAACCACTCTTGAAATAACCATTAGGCTACCTGATCCTGTTAAAGAGTCGCGCAAAAGATGCCTTTGGTCCGCGTCAGATTCAAACTGAATCACCGCTGAACATACAGCAGGTGGAGTTGGCGTAAGTGATTTCTGACCCGTGACCAGTCGGGAGGTTGGAGGTATCCTGATGGTTATATAATTACAGACCGAGATATCCTGCCAAAACTGGTAGACATGGGGCGAGGCTAACCGCTTGTGACCTTTCCCGGTGCCTCGAAAGGCGTTGGCCTCTGTCGGGCATGTTGGCACAGCTAGACAGTAGATTCGTATTGTCTCTAAGTCTTGGCGTAAGCCAATCGACTGTGCACTCTGACTAACAGTCGGGGGAGTCTGGAAGTAGTGCTGTTTCCTATAGAGAGGGGGGTGGTCGCAGACCTTACGGAAACTGCTCTTGAAACGACCATCGGCTACCCGATCCTGGGTGAACAGCCGGGCAAAGGATGCCATGGTCCGCGATATATTCGGTACACACCGTTTCACCGCTTCGTAAGGGAGAGGACCGCGTAAGCGACCAATTTGGTCGTAATTGGAAGTAAGGGCGTGAGTGTTACCCTATCTCGCGGTTAAGGCGTTGGCCTCTTACAGGTTAGGACTGGTTTTGTCCAAGTCTTCTGCGCTCACTTCAGAGAGACAGAACGACTAATCGTTACAACTTCCTGAGGTGACGGGTTCGCCCGTTGTAGTTGACAACTTTAGTTCTGAAATTAGTATCATTACAACTATCATCATAGAAATGTTAAGTAGCTATCATTATTGCGCTGGCTCATCTACTAGTATAACATCAATAATAAATTATTTATTTTAGTTATAATAAAAGGAAATTAGAAAATCCAATTAACAATTATTATTAACAAAAACACCTATTTTTTCTAAGCCGAAATAACGAGAATACATTGTCGCTGATGATTGAATAATTGCGGATATTATTTTCGGATCACGTGATTGCAAATTGACGTGATTGCAGTCGTTCTGTCTCCCCGAAGTGAGATCACGTGATCTCACTTCAGGGAGACAGAACGACTAATCGTTACAACTTCCTGAGGTGACGGGCTCGCCCGCTGTAGTTGACAACTCTAGTTGACTCTAAGTCTTCTACGCTTATCCAACGTCTCATGTCGCCTAAACTGCTTAATTTCCCTTCGAATCACACTTTTTGTGGAATAATTTTCAATCCCGCGGGATCCCGCACTCCAATCCCGCATTGAGCTAAACTGATGAAATCATGCGGGATCTCGGTATACCGAGATTGGAAGCGCTAGTACCAAGTTTTCTAAATGAAGGAAGGTACCAGGCACGTCGACACGGGCGGCGTGATTAGTACAGACAGAGTTATAATTACATCAAATTACCTACCAGTGTTCAATGTTATATGAAATTATCATTTTACAACATTCATCATACAAGTATTGTCAAAGTTCAGAGGTTATCGCACGGTGATTTGTGATGATATGACTGTTTTTGCTTGTTTACTCATTATAATATTGCAAGAGTATTTTTTTTTTTGGATTTTTATTAAGGACATTACGTTATTTGCTAATTTTGATCGTATGGGGTCAAATTGTGGGGTCGAGCCGCTGACTGCATAGCAATTATATTACGGAAATCATATTACAATCGTATTGCTAATTAATCTTAGCACTTTTGAGTTGTCATCTGCTACGGACGAACCCGTCACACCAGGAAGGTATAGCGATATACAGGATGAGTTTTAACTAACTGGCATCCTTAAAGGGGGTGAATCAGGCCCGGTGGCATAGTGGTTAGGTCGACTGATTTTACAATTTTGAGGTTGTGGGTTCGATTCCCGGCTGGGTCACTATTTTCCGTTGGGATAAAATTAACGGAATTGCAGTTTAATCCTGTCGAGCGAATGCAATAACGAGACACACTCTTACACACATGCTACATGCACACTAATAATAAATAATAATAAACTCTTTATTTGCACTTAATTAGTATACAAAAAGGCGAGCTTATTGCCACATGGCAATGTCTTACAACTAACCTAAACACAGTGGTACATGCGCGCATGGTGAAAATAAAGATTATTACATAACATACAGACAAGTTGAAGAATTTAAAACTAATAATGCCCGAGGAGAGGAAATTGGGAGAGGAAGAGGAGATAAAGGGAAGAACTGGTAACTTCTTAGAAAGGTAGTAATCCTTAAGGTGAGTCTTAAACGATGGTAAAGAAGGCGAGTTTCGTATATTTGCTGGGAGATCGTTCCAGAGTCTTGCACCATGGACACAGAAAGAATAGGAATAGAAATCACTGTTATTTTATTTTTATTTTATTATTTTATTTTATTTTATTTTATTTGGTTAACAAACAGCGTTTATACATAACAAATACATAATATAACAATAAAACTATGACTAATTATATGTTAACACTATCTATCTATAATGTGTACAGTACAAATCTCCGTTATTATATCTTATTTATATATACATTTTTTAGCAGATTTAATATTATGGAAAAAGAAAAGGAACAAAAAACAAATGAAAATGAAATTTTACATTGAGATTATAAACAATATTAATTATGACTCGGAATTTTTAATAAACTGTCAGAAGCTGACCGAAGTACGAGGCCGTGGGAACTTAGTGGTTCAAAAAGCTCGTGGAGATAGGATGGTGTTGATTGGGAGAGTACACGATATAGGAGAGCAAGTATATGAACATTTCTTCTTTGGCGTAACACTCATAATAAGGCTGGTTGTAAGAGATTGTCGTATGACAATAAACCTGCCCATTGTGAAATTTTACAATAAAGAGTAGAAATGAGTACAAGAAGGTTAGCAACTTTGATTTTTAAAAAATGAGAGAAACAAAAATATATATTTTTTTTTATTAATTTGAAAATTGCAGTACTTGACTATTAAATACAAGTTTGACAAGGCTTAGAGCGCGCTGCTCCATCTAGCGGTAGGTACAATATCGCTTATAAGCAATTAATAGCGATATTTTACCTGGCGATAGATAGCGCATCGTGCTCAACGCGTTTTATACTATTTTTCAAATAATTAAAATTTCCAAAATTTCAACAACAAAAAAAAACATTTCTTTTTTTCCCCATATTTTTTTATCAATAGTTGCTTATTTGCTCTTACTAATTCACTCCCTTCAAGGATGCTGGTTAATTAAAACTCATACTGTATAAACATTCCTTTTATATCGTGGGGTGAACGCTGAGACTTAGGGACAAAACAATCCACCGTCTAACGACGCCAACATGCACGTAAGGGACCAATGCCATACCTTGAGGCTCTGCGAAGTTAAACCAGCGGGCAGCCTCTCGCCCTCACTGCCAGATTTGGCCGGAAAAATCAAACCCCAGGGTAGGAAGAGGATTCTTGACAGAGCCAACACTAACAACGAGTAGTAGCGCTAATGATGGCGATTATTAACCCTTTATAGCTTCATGTAACATTTCTGTAACAAACTACTAATCCCCCTAAAATCCCCCTTAATAAGGCACTAAATTCATTTAGTTCATTTGAATCCGACTAGCACTACTGTACCCTACCACTTAGTATCGAGTAAAAATCATAGATAGCGTAACTAAGCGACTTGTGTGAGTTTACATGTTGCGCGTTGATGAAAGTGATAAATTAGAACTAAGGCAGGTGTTGAATGACTGATAAAAAAATATAAAAAGTGTATACAATTGTGTGGTTTTCGTGGAAACCTGTAGGTAAGAATATAATTTTATTCATTCAAAATTTCGAAGCAAAAGATGGCAAGTTAGGATGTTCTAACATATACTGGAACTGACTATGGCAAATTCTTGGTTATTATACTGAAGAGTAAGGAAGGCAAAATATCTCAACGGCAAACAAATGTCTTCAGCAGAATTTAGACTTGAGATAGGCAAGACCTTATGCGAGCTTGGCCTGAAGCCTAACATCAGGAGTCGAAGGTCTTTAGAAGACGAAATTCAAGCCAAAAAACAAAAGGGCCGTGCGCAACATGTTCCTCCGTTGGCAGTAAGGCAGGACCAGGTCGGTCATTGGCCGATTTGGGTTAAAAAAAGGATACGTTGCAAGATTCCCAAGTGCACTGGCGTTTCGCAAACAATTTGCGAAAAATGCAGTGCAGCATTATGCTATAATAAACAAAATAATTGTTTTTTTTTTTCCATACAACATAAATGTTTTTTTATACGTTCAACTCAATGTTACAGTAATGTCACATTCCCTTAAATGTCAAATAAATGATTAATAATAATTATTTTTGAATTTCTGAGAAATACGTGTTTTCTTATTTGCCTAAAACTATCTCAGTATCAACATTATTTTTTATTTGAAGATCTTGGGCTACAAAGGGTTAATAATTTAATGTCGAATTTACGTTGCCCAATTCGAAAGCACACTATAACGACCCCTTTACCCGGCTGCTGGCCATAGCGTTTTCCCGCTCTCGCTTTCAAGACAATCGCGATTGCGATACATCTATCTCCCTCTGGCGCGCGAACAGCCTTCGTCTGGCCACGCGGTTAAAGCGAGATAGAAGACAAACGGTGCGATTCAATTGAGTCCCAAGGAGATGAATGTTATGTCTCATTTGATTGGGGTGACCCCGCTTTATAGATCTAGAATCGCGACTGTTTGTTTACACTAATTGAATATAATATTAATCATTATATATAAAATCGATCATGTGGGAGACTAGCTTGCGCGCGGAGGGTTCCGCACCTTATTAAGAAAGGGGTTCTTTCTATGAGATATTTGTTTTCACATTACGAGAAATATTCTTTAATACAATGAGAAAAATATTGTATTTCATCCTACAATGTCGTCTTGTAATTACGGTTTTATACAGAATAATGATGTTTTAATCTTGTCTGTTGAATTGCAAGGAATTTTGTTGAAACTCAATTACTTGATTACATATTTCACCATGCTCCGTACGGGTAATACGAAGATAACGGTATAATGTAGCTTCAACATGATTCTTGTAACTAACTATATTTATTTATTTTATTTATTTCTCAAGAAAACATACAGCGTTGCTTTAAACAATTTTAATAGGTGATGGTAACAATGAATGTAAGGCCGTTTACTTTAATCCTGGAGGTATCCTGATGTTTAATTCCAAACCGAGATATTCTGACAAAACTGTTAGACATGGGGCAAGGCTAACCGCTTGTGACCTTTCCCGGTGCCTCGAAAGGCGTTGGCCTCTGTCGGGCATGTTGGCACAGCTAGACAGTAGATTCGTAATGTCTCTGAGTCTTCTACGCTTATCCTACGTCTCATGTCGCCTTAACTGCTTAATTTCCCTTCGAATCACACTTTTTGGTGGAATAATTTTCAATCCCTCGGGATCCCGCACTCCAATCCCGCATTGAGCTAAACTGATGAAATCATGCGGGATCTCGGTATTTCGAGAGCTCGGTATACCGAGATTGGAAGCTACATAAGTAAGCATAACGTAAGCAACCACTTCTGCGCTCACTCCAGGGAGATAGAACGACTAATCGTTAAAACTTCCTGAGGTGACGGGCTCGCCCGCTGTAGTCGACAATCCTAGTTGTCCTATAGATCATTAAACATATGGTCACCCCACTGTTTGACCGCGTCCCGGGTTCGAACTGATACCGCGGCCCCGGTATTACGATTTAACTTTATTTTAGCTGCATTGTGGGAGGGTATAGTATGACAGTGTGCTGTACATTTACGATGATCACAACATGCTTTAGGCAGGCATTATAGCATAGACCTCTAGTGGATAAAACCAAAGAGACACGAATGAATAGTAGCTCGATTCAATATAATCTATACCAATATTATAAATAGGTAAAGTTTGTGACGTTGTAGGAAGTAATCTCTGGATCTACGGAACCAATTTTGAAAATTCTTTTACCAATAGAAAGCCACGTTATTTGTGAGTGTCATAGGCTAATATTAATCCGAAAAATGAAAAGACTTTTTTGTGGTGGTCGGATTTGAAAAGTAAGTCGGAGAAAAAACGGTCGAACGAAAACGTTTCTTACGAACGCTGCCTTAACGATAAGAGATATATGATTGTATTCTAGAGAAAATTTGTAGAGATTGATAATGCCTACAAAAAAGTCAGCGACAGCATATGTCTACTTTTATATTTAAGTCACAAAAAGTAGTTTTTTATATTTAAAAAATAATTTAAATCGTTAGGTCAGGTTTATTGGTCATATTATCAACAATTATGAATTCTTATCAAAATAAGTAAATTTATCGTCTTAAGTGTTTAAAACAAAAGACTTTTCCATTTTACTGCATATAATTTCCCTATTACTGCATAAATGGTTAAAGAGATAATACGCTCACAAATAAGACACTCACAAGAAGCCACACACAAATAACGGTATTATAGTCAAATTGGCATGCAAATACATACATACACATGCAGTAAAAATATAACCCTTCTTTTGGCAGTAAGGAAATAAATCATAGCACTCAGTACTAACCGAACCACACTCATAATTTCATCACAGGTAAAAAGTTTTACCGCCCAACGAAGTGGGCACGGGTCAGCTAGTAGACAATAAATCAATTGCTAAGAACTTATGAAAATAAGTAAAATAATTTTCAATCAAATAAGTTGTCACAGAATAGAAAATAATATGGTCCTAAAAATACAAAGTACAATTTATTATCGGAAAGAAAATTAAATATTGATATATAATAGCATAGTAAAATAACATCAGTAGAACATCTCGAGCCCGTTTTCGAAATAAGTACCTACGCTTCGCCGAACCACCAGGGTTGCCACAACAAATACACAATTGACAAGTTGTGATCCCATTAAAGCAGAAATGCAATTCTTTATAATTATTATGTACTTTTATGTATTGATTTACATATCAAGAGTCGGTTCCCAAAATAAGTACTGTAACAGAATATATGAGTTATGTGTGACAGCATTCATCACTTGTTGCATGTGTTCAAAATACCTACATTTTTAAGAAAAACGCATCTGCCTACCTACCTATGCACCTACTTACCTAGACACATACTTACCTACACAAATGAACAATAAACGTTACCTCGTAAATGTAATTTCGTAACGTAAATGTAAATACTCGTAAATGTAATTTCTAATATCGTGCATTACAGCCTGTACAGAAAGCATTCCACTTGTGTATACTTAGCTGTCGCGCGGCAGCCCTGACTGGCTAGCATCGAGGCGCCCGAGAATCTATGTAGTGGTAGCGTACAGACAACGGGCGCTTGTATGAGTGCGAAATCGGTGCGTACTATGGAGATGCGTACTGTTCTTATTTTACTAGGATAATAGTCAATAAAATGGTAAAAATGGCACCTAATTAGAATTCGTCGTATTTCATACAATTCTCTCTCAATAAGGTAGCCTTTTAATTTGGACTTAAACTGTGGTAATTTCCAGTTTCTACATATAATTTTAATATCATCAATAAGTAAAGTTGCCAACTACAACGGGCTAACCCGTCACCTCAGGAAGTTTTAACGATATTAGATCGTTCTGTCTCCCGTGAGGTGAGCACAGAAGACTTAGGACAAAACAGTCCACGGTCTAGTTACGCCACATGTCCTTAAGAAGCCAAAGCCTTACCGCGAGATAACCAGGGTAATTACACTGCGGGCCGACACTCGCGCCCTCTTTTCCAGTTGCAACCAGATTACTCCGGTCTCCCGACTGGTTACAGGTTCGAGGTCGCTTGCGCGGTCCTCTCCCTAACGTAGCGGTGATACGGTGTCTACCGAATCTAACTCAGACCACGGCGTCCTTTATCCGGCTTTCACCCGGAATGGGGTAGCCGATCGGTCGTTTCAAGAGCAGTTGCCTTGAGGTAAACAACTACCCCCGCTCTATAGGAGACAGTACTGTTTTCAGACTTCCCCGGCTGTCGGTCAGAATGCACAATCGATTGGCTGACGCCGCACAGTTGGCAAACCGTCCGAAGATTGACTCCTAGGGGAAACTGGTTCGAAGACCAGAGTCCTACCCTGGCTCACACGTCTACGTGGAGGACGCCGTTGACCCGTGAGTATGAACGACCCTGAACACAGGTCTTTGTGGCCAAACTGCAACAGGGCGGGCCCATTAGCTCCCAATATCATCAATAATCGAGAAAGCTTTAGTTTGGATTCTGGAGGTTGACTCGATCTCTAAGCAGTATAAATTGCCTGAAAGTCTCGGATGCACAGACGGTCCAGATATAACTCTCTACTCTCTATCTCGGAAGGTTATTGTAAAATTAAATGTTCCACGGGAATCAAGTATCCCAAAAGACAACGAGTACAAATTAAATAAATACTATGATCTCACAAATGCCGTCACCCGGAACGGCTTCACTTTTCTCCTTCACGCGGTGGTAGTTAGTGGTCGTGGCCTGCCAGCCAAATCTTTGTTTCACCTCTTTAAAGAACTTGTTATTTCCAGAAAAATAATCAACTGTTTCGTAGAAAACATATCTAAAACTGCGATTTCCGCATCTCAAATTCTATGTCTTTGAAGGGGGAGTGAATGGGTTGTTAGGTGAACGCTCACATGGGGCAAGACAGCTGACTTAAACCTACCACAGCCAGTTAGTTCGGAATCCACCGCTCACCCCCCAGAAGTGTTCAAAAAATGTTTTATGATCGGCCCGACTTCGGCCGGTGAATTCCATGGCAGTTCCGTTTGCATTTTATTTATTTTCATCTAGTTTATTGTAACATACCCTTCCAGCGTAGGTTATATCGCCTTTAAATAATTGCAAAGATGGACATGGTTAAATTATGCCTACCTCTGGTAAAACGACAGTGAATTTCCGTTTCAGTCCAACATTCCTATATTTTATTAAATCAACTGGTTGTATTTAAAGACACATTGATGGTAGAGTGAGTATACTGAGAGTTTTGAAATGACCGTAGCATGTGTCGATGTTTCTTTAGATCAGTGTTTTGTAGCGTCCGTAGCCGCGTTGACACCGGTTCTCCTCGTTGATACCGATGTTAAGCAGCGTCAGGCGCGGTCAATACTGGGATGGGTGACCGTCCTGAGTGTTTGACTGCGTGATACTATAAAATGCCCACCTAGAAGATTTTGTCGATAGGCAACAAGGCGGGTACCACAAAAAGGCATCAGCCTTGTGGGTAAAAAAAAGTGTTTTTCGACCTTTTTTTAAATCGCGATCATTGGTAAAAAAAAACTTGGAAAATCCCCTCTTTAGACTGTACCTTAGTTTTCGCGACACCCCCCCCCCCCTTACTCTCTTCCACCTGTACGCTGTAAGCATCCAATAAAAGAAGTTTTTGTAAAACAATGTCGAACACCACATTAATTTTAACTGTGGTGTACACTTAAGAAGCTGTACCTACCTAATTGTTTCCATCTTAGATCCACATAAAAAAATGTAAAAGCAATAGCAAAACACATAATAAATATGTTTCTCTTTCGAAGCTGTAATGTTAGCATATTAGATAAATAAAGATTTTGTAATATTTGATTTTTTTATTTTTAGATAGTCTACGACCCCCCGGGGGTTTCTTCCCGCCCCCACAGGAGGTCGCGACCCACCGGTTGAAAATCACTGCCTTAGAACATCTTCGAAGTCTCATAGGCAGAAAGATCTTTATACTCGTAGTCGACCGATTCACTGATTAAAAATTTAGGGTTTTGTTGTTTCGTTGAAGAATTTCGAAGATCCGTCAGGGAATTACAGCTCGCCAGCCAATAAAATTGAATATAAATTGACCATATCTATACTAATATTATAAAGAGGTAAAGTTTGTGAGTTTGTGAGGTTGTAGGGAGTAATCTCTGGATCTACTGAACCGTTTTTCTATTGGAAAATTCTTTTATCAATAGAAAGCCAAGTTATTTGTGAGTGTCATAGGCTATATATTAATCCGAAAAATGAAAAGACTTTTTCGTGGTATTCGGATCTGCAAGTAAGTCGGAGAAAAAACGGTCGAATGAAAACGTTTCTTACGAACGCTGCCTTAACGATGAGAGATACATAATTGAGTTCTAGAGAAAAGTTCTAGAGCTTGATGATGCCTACAAAAAATTCAGCGACAGCATATATCTAACTTTTATATTTAAGTCGCAAAAAGTAGTTTTTTATATTTAAAATATAATGTAAATCGTTAGGTCATGTTTATTAGTCATATTATCAACAATTATGAATTCTTATCAAAATAAGTAAATTTATCGTCTCAAGTGTTTAAAACAAAAGACTTTTCCCTTTTACCGCATAAATGGTTAAAGAGATAATACGACAT